>CM077151.1:41087899-41433333 GCA_039583875.1 Platanthera guangdongensis
CAAATAATTGTACATTTGTATATTATGTAAGAGGAGAACGAGAAGAGAAATCCTATCCTAAGATGTAGGACTAATAAAGCTTAACAAGATGACTATCAAGATTGGGCCTACCTTTGAGTTTTACATATATTCTTTAACAAGAGGAAAAAGAGAAAGCAAGGAAAAAAAATAAAATAAAATAAATTCCTTATAAAAAAAAAGTTAAATACTCTAAACTAGACATAGGAACCAAAAGATTAGGAAAGATCTTACGGGTATGAAAAGGTAGGGTAGGATGGTTGGTGAAAGTATAGTGGAAGACGAGAGGATCCTCACGCAAATGGTGTAAAGAGGCGGTGGCTTGTGAGGAGGACGGGTACCGTGATGAGGTAGAAACTGTAGAAGAGTAGAGTGACGTAGAAATTCATGGAGAGACTATGATGAAGATCACTTAGAAGAAGTGGGAGGAAAGGAATGGGGGAGAGAGGAGAGTCCTAAGTTTCTCTGGTTTTGCAATAGACAGTTGGTTCTTCCTCAAGAATTTTGAAAAAATGGATGGTGGATTTGAATTCCTCACGCCGAGGACAATGAATTTGACTACTTACATGTCAAAAAATAGTGGTAGGATGAGGGATAAACTGCTTCGGCAAGGTGGAGTTCTTTTTGTCTAGAGGAAGACGATGTCTTGTCCCCTATGTTGAAATTCTTGAATTGCCCCTGATTGAAGGGTTTATAAGGGTCCCCATAATAGACTCGTAGTGTGTAGAAAAATAGATCAGTGCAAAAATGTCGCAAAAAATGTCTTTCCCCTATGTTGAAATTCTTGGATCCGCTCCTGGCTAAAGGGTTTATAAGGTTCCACTTTAGGATATGCTCCCTTGTGGTGGGAAATCTTGTCTCTTGGAGGAGCAAAAAATATGTCGCGACAAGATCAAATGTAGAAGCAGAGGTTTAGGGCGATGACCATAGGGTCTGTGAAGGCTTATGGTTATGCTCCTTGATGAATGATCTAGGCCTTATTACTATGACAATAAGTCTACTTTCTGTACCCCTTACAACCCAATCAGCATGACCGTACCAAACACATTAAAACTGATAAACATTTTATCAATGAGAACATGAGAGAGTGGTTGTTGGTACACCATTTATTCCATCAGAAAGATAACTTATCGTGATTCTCAAGAAGGGATTGAGTGTGCGTGTTTGGAAAGATTGTTGGTAAGTTGGACATGATAAACATCTCATACCCAATTTGAGGGGAGTGCTAAAAATTAGGGATAATACATGTATTTGATCCTCTTATTGGTTTACCACCCTGTACGAAGGAGAGGATGTTACTAGTAAATCAATAAGTTATTTTATTTCGCCACACATTATTTTCAGTGCATGTGTTAGTTTCATAACAATGGAATTTGATAGGGACCTCATTGAAGAAAAGAAAAGATAAACGATTCCACTTCTCTGGTAAGGTGGGCGAAACTGAAGCAACACTGTCTCCATCTTCTAAATTCAAGGAGCGTCTAAGCTAGAAGATGCATGCAAGAATTCATGAGCAAGGTTCTGCAGTGGCCGCGAGTTCCCTGACAATAGTGGCCGTGAGCTCCTAGACAACAACAGGTTGGTGAGCTCCTAGACAACAGTGTTGGTGAGCTCCTAGACAATATGCACCTTATAAAGACAAGGAGAGTCTTGAAAAAAACCAGGAGACTCACGCCAAGAAGCCTCATCACTATCTTGTGCAAGTTCACTAACAGGTTTTGTTAGCTCACAGACGGGTGATAATGTGCTCACTTTCAGGTGTCGGAGGGCGTCATCGTCATCGAGCTCACCAGCAGGTGTCCGTGAACTCACTAACAGGTGTCGGCGAGCTCACTATCGAGACTATTGTCGAGCTCAGGCAGATTTTGGCAGGTGTTGAAAGTTCCGTCGGTAAGCTCAAGCAGGTTATGGTGATTAATTCTTTGAGTGAGCTCCTGCGAGCAAGAGGTTCTAACGAGCACCAAGCAGGTGTTGACTTAGTATTAGCGAGGTCTTTTGGGCGAGTGCTAGTACGCAACGACGAGTTCTTGGAAGAGGTCAAACATTTCTTACGCGGTGTGCGGCGCGAAATCGGGAGCTCAATCAGCGCATGCGAGCTTAGGCATGATGATCTTCATGACTTGAAATGCTCTGATACAATGTAAAATGATGAATACACAAATAATAATCTTTTATTACTTTATATTAAACAAATATAAACACATGTATACATATTTTAGGAATGAAGAGTGACATCTCAACTCCAAACCTATAGGGGCATTGAAGGGGACTTTAAAATTTGGGACTTTTATGCAACATTTCCTCTAAACAAATGACGAGCATGCTTTTGAAGATTATGCAATTAAATGGGAAGTGCCATGCATTTCTGTCCTTATAAGTCACTATGATGGAATGCTTTTTTCACATCTTGGCATCTTGCTGATTTAGCAACCACGACTTTAAGCACAAATTGATAGAAGAATCCTCATTAAATATAATATAATTGGTTTTAAGTGTTGTGAAGGCTTCCGCTGCCTCTGTTGGTCACTTTAATGCATTCTTCTTCCAGAAGCTTGTCAGAGTTCACAATAACTTCATAATTCTTGATGAATAACTAGTAGTAAATCAGTAATTCTAGAGATCCTTGCCAAAGTTACTACTGTGGTTGGAGTTAATTCATCATGACTTTTAGTTTGTTTTGGTTGATGGAGATCCCATTGTATGATTACTGGGTCTTGAATATGCCATTTATTTAACTGAATGAGAATAAAAGAGGATAGAACAATTCAATTTCTAGTAAGTTGCTCACATGCTACTTGTTGGAAGGGAATGAAGGAACTGAACATTGATATTTAAGTGATTATCAGGAGGATCCTTTATACTAGAACAACATTGCCAATGAGCCATCTTAAGTTCTCACATTACTCGAGGAAGGGACAGATGATTCAATAAGAGGATCCTGTAATATAATTGGATGCTTTCATAATCGATCATCCATGCAGAACTAGTCACTCGATGGGTGAGAAAAGGCTTAGGCAACAATTCTTAATTTGGTTCATACACAAAGCTAAATACAACGTCAACCGGATTATAATTATTAATGTTTTATGGGCCTTTATGGCGTTATTAATTATAATTGTTTCTTAATATGCATTTATTCTGTCATAGAGTCACACCCTTATATAATGTCGTTATTATGTCGTGTTTTTATGAGGTGTTCTTTTTAGTTGCATGTCCAAGTGTCTCGTATTTCCATTATTTTCATTAAAGTGTTGACTGTTGTAAGTCCTGTTTAAAAGACCCATTAGTCTTGTATTGGTCTGAAGAAAGAAAGTCTATTTCCCAAACCCTAACGGTCTGTTCGGTTGTTGGAAATGACCCATGATTTTGGTTTTCGTTTAAATAAATTATTTCTGTTGTTCAGATGGATGGAATTGGAGGCAGAATTGGTTTTGGGCAAAACCAGGTTTTTTCGTTTTTAGCCTATACCCAATTCTACCTAGAACGGTTGTTTTGGCAGAAGAAATGAAACCCGCGCCGTCGTCTTCCTCGCCCGACCCACGGTTACCCTCCTCCAGTGGAAAAAACCAGTACAAAAAAAAACAATCTTCCTCTTCTTCTTCTTCCACTTTCCTTCTGCTTCTTTAATCCATGTCGTTCTCTGTAAAGTGAAGTCAAGGTTAATTAATATAGCCAATATTGAAGCGAGAGGAATTCCATGTCGCTCTGTGTTACCCCCACCCAGAGATGTGCTGCAACGGTGACAGTCTCTAGGCTCATTTGCGTAGTTGCCTGATCTACACCGAATCCAGGTCATCGATGAAGAAGGTAAAGATGCGGCGGGTCGTCGTCGATGTAGGTAGCTTTCTGTTTTCGGTTCAACTAATCTGTGATGGACTGATGACCTAGATTTGAATTCCAATTCCATAAGATTTTGAAACTGCCGAACATGTTAAATGGAATTCAGTCCATTTTCGATTCCATCTAGTTTGGTTTTGACGAATTCCAATTCCATAAAACCAAAATCCTCCTAACCGAACAGACCCTAAAAGAGATCTTGAAAGCTCTCTCTCTCTCTTGAGCAATCCTTGTTTAGGCAGTTGCTATCAAGGCTCGTAGTATCTCCACCACCGTCATCTCCACTCCGACCACTGCTCGACAACCTCCGAGTAGGCACCCTAAAACTTGGTATCAGAGGGACTCCTTCACTTCCTTCTTCACGCAAGCTGACATACTCTGTCTGCAACCACACATTATCAATCCAATCACCAATCACTTCTACAACGACGACAACTACTGCCGAGCCCCGCGACATCAACGTCAAGCTCGACAACCGACTTGGATGAACTCGACAACTTCATCGTCATTGGCTGCACTTGTTCAGCGACGCCCCTGACTCAAGCTTTTGCTGACCTGGTTTCCATTTCCGCTTCCGCCGCCTGCGACGTCCCAGTACCACGACATCCCTTCCGCTACGAGCATCGTCCGCCATCAACCCTCCCTCGAGCCATCTATAGACGACACACCATGAGACACCGTGCTAACGCCCTACATCATCAAACCTACATGTAGAAGCAGAACCCGCTCAATCATTCCGCGACCGTCAGGTTCTGCGCTTGGGACTTAATTCCTTTCTGCGCGTAGGAATTTGATTCCTTTACTGCACGCGAGAATTTAATTCTTTTTTTGGCATGAGAATTAATTCCAATGAAGGTCCACATTAGGAAATCAATTATTCCTAGCATAATCAGAAATTTTCAAAATACACAACCGATTGGGCAAATAAATTCCAAGCATTATTCTGCTGGGATGATTTTCTTCCATCATTGGGAGATGATGGGGATCTCGCGACACCGCCTAAACAGCCACCTCCGTGCAATCTAGCCATCCTGTTATTCGCTCTATCCCGTGCTACCTCCATTCACAATATGGGAGACTCGATTGACTTCTTGGATGCTATGAACTGGATACACGCAGTATATCCGCCATGGATGCACACCTTTAGGAGGTAGAAACACGCTTTCGGGACGCTCGTCTCATCAGGATGACTTGACAAACCCTCACCACCAGGTAATAGACTAAACAACACCTCAGTGGTTACCACCCTACCACGAATCAAGCCAGCAACAATCAAGTTCCGCTACTCATCCACCATGAGCCGCCACGGCAGAACCTCTTATGCCCCAAAGCTGTTATTCCGCCGCGCTATACCCGATTGGGATTCCCTACATACAATGAGAAAACAAATCCCTGTGCTGACTCACCAGGTGCGAACAATTTTTTGGTCATCAACAAACTCTGGCAGCCGAACCTCTTCCTCTGGCCTCTTCCACCTTCTCGACTTGGCCTTGCTTTGGGCCACTCGTCTCCTCACTGATGGCCTGGATCTGACGTGGGACGACTTCAAACAATTTGCAACCTGCGTTTCAGCCCTCCAATCACAGTCACCCCCTCGGTGTCCTCACGACACTTCGCCAGACGGGCTCCATGGCCGATTATCTAGACCGGTTTCAACTTCTTCTGGCACATGCCACACTTTTCCCAGAGATGCAGGTCGTTATCTTCACCGCCGGACTTTCGCGAATGCTGCGACTTGATGTCAAATTTGAGTCTCCTTCAGACTTAGTGACTAATATGAGTCTGGCCAAACTATGTGACCATCCGTCTCCAACTGGCACAGGAGGTATATTTGCCCACTGGAATTCATCAAGCCGTTCCGAGGGCCATCCATACCCACCAGTTCGTAAACTATCTCAGGGCGAGATGATGGAACGACGCGCCGAGGTTTATGTTTCAACTGCGACGAGCAGTAAACTCGCGACCACATGTGCAACGACTTTTCTATCTGTATGCGAGGACTCTGATGATGAGGTGTGTGCTAACACAGACACCATTGATCTCCCTCGAGTTTGCGGACAAGGTTGTTATTATTATTAATATTTCTTAAATGCATTTATTGTCTTCGAGTCGCGTCCTTATATGACGTTATTTATGTCGTGTTTTTTATGATGTGTCCTTTTTAGTCGCATGTCCAGTCTGTCTCGTATTTCCATTAATGGCCTGTTGTAAGTCTTATTTAAAGGGACCCATGTGGTCTTGTATTGGTATGAAGAAGAAAGTATTTTTCCCCAAACCCTGAAAGAGATCTTGGACGCTCTCTCTCTCTCGAGCACACCCTGCTTAGGCAGCTGCGGTCAAGTCCCCGTAGTATCTCCTCCACTATCATCTCCACCTCCAACACTTCTTGGCAACCTCCGAGTAGACCTATAACAAATTGCTCCCAAATTTTGGAGAAAATAGAATTTGCCTAAAAGACTGAAAACTCCATAGCCAGGAAGGGACACAAACCATAAAGAAAGAAATGCTGAAGGAAACAAAGCACATGGATCAATGATGAATCACACATCGAATCAGGCAGAAGCATGCTATAGACCATGTTAGTTTCTAACAATGAAATTGAGGTATCTTAGCGAAATAAGAGAAAGGCGGTAGGATTCCACTTCTTCATTCAGACGGTTTCGCCATAGAAAATGTTGAAGGGCTTTATATGATGAGCTGATAAAAAGGATGAGGTCACCAAAGACTCCTATATCAATGCTAAAACCTTCAACAACCTTACAGGGATGATCCATACTGTCGTAGACAATGGCTAGGTTGTTGTGAAAAAAAGCAATATATCTTCTCAGCGGCTCAGTTGAGAGATACAACAATGGCTCGGTGTGAAGAAGCAATATATCTTCTCGGCGGCTCAGCTGAGATACATCTACAACGATTTTCACAAATTACAATAAACATGTCAACAACCTTATTGCCATGAACCCTAATGTTTTCGGCCAGGCGGACCTCAATGGGTTTTCCCACTTCCATCTGCCTAATGACAGGACTGTAGCTTGTACACCCCAACCAGCTCTCCGCACATGATGTTTGTGCGGTAGGTTGTTGAGTCTGGGTTTCGAACCCTTACCTCCTTGATAAAGAGTCCCCATGTTAACTCTCATCACCAACTGAGCTCGGGAGAATGCCCGTTGAGGTCCGGCCTAGCCCACAACACCATCAGTCATATCGGGGGTATTATCACTGTGGTATTGCTCACCTTCCGTAAGATGTCGAGGTTTTTATATTGATATTGAAACAACATGCATGTTTGATTTCGCTGATCGACAAGAAAAATTATGTGACTGACTCAATTAAATTATTTCTTATTTTACATGGCTTATTTATAGTCTTTCATGAATTTATTGCTACACAATATATTTTCTTACACAAGGTACTGACACTTGAATTGTTGTTGCAGTTAACAATTGATTACTGGTGCGATGTTTGGGCAACGGAGTTATCGGCATTCTTTCCGAGTCATCAAACATATGGGAGAGGAGAGCTCCACTAACTCCTGCACATTGTGCTCGACTTCTGCATAGTGGCAAGGGTAAAAATGGTATTCAGAAGATAATTGTGCAGCCAAGCACAAAACGTATTTATCACGATGTTCAGTATGAGGAGTTGGCTGTGAAGTATCAGACGATTTATCTGAGTGTGGTCTCATTCTGGGTGTTAAACAACCAAAGGTTGTTCTTAATCAAGGTTTTATTTTTGCACTCAATTCCTAAAGATTAATTAGCCAAAACTTGAAGTTCATGTTTGTTTTTGCAGTTGGAGATGATTCTTCTGATAGAGCATATGCCTTTTTCTCCATACCCACAAGGCTCAGAAGGAGAACATGACTTGGTTAGATAAGGCATTTTGCTTCACTTTTCATCTTACATTTTGGTTTTTGCTACTTTTGCTTTGAGATATTCTTTTCTTTTTAGATTCTTGCTCAAAGGGAACTTTGTGTGATTATGAGCTGATAGTTGGTGATAATGGTAAAAGGCTGCTTGCCTTCGGAAAAGTTAGCTGGTAGAGCTGGACTTATAGATTTCTTACATGGACTTGGAAAAACGTATAGCTTGGTGCATTTATCTCTGTTTGCCCTTTATTTCTCATCTTTCACCATCTAATTCTATTTTTAGCACTTTTTCTTAAACAGTTTGCTCTGAAAAGTGCAGAATACCGGCTATGGAAACATATTTTGATATATATAATATATATAATTTTTTATAAAGAAATATCTAAGCAGGATTTATTTTATATTTTAGACATTTGAAGAGCAAAAGAGTGCTTGCCGGAATTTTGAAATACATTATGATTTTGTATCATCTTCATTGTCAAGTGATTTTTCCTTTTCAATTTCAGGATATCTAAGTCTTGGATATTCAACTCCTTTCTGACTTTGGGAGCATCTCATATGTATCCTTCTCTTGTGCTGCAAAGGCTGCAGTGATTCTGTAGGTGAAGAGATAGCTGCACAGGGATTGCCTCCTGGACTTGCTCCTATAGTTTTTGTGTTTGTTGGGAGCGGAAATGGTATCAATCTCCTTCCTTTATTAATTCTGAATTTTGTTCACCCTTAGGATAAAACTTCTAATCCTAATGTTGCTATTTAATCAGTACTGATTTTACAAACTTTCAATTTTGGGACTTCTTGTGGATAGACACAGGGCCTGCACTTTTATACAATATTGCTCAGCAGTTATATTATTTTAATCTTCCATCATGTACATATTCTCTTTATATTAATATTTATTTATTCCCTCTATTATGTTCTTTCCTATTTTCACGTGCACAACTTTTTTCCCTTATATGTAGTATCTTGTATTGAAATTTCTTGATTTGTGTACATTTAGGTAAATTCCAACAATTTCTTCCACTCGGATGGACAATGCAAAACGTGTGCGAAAGAGTACCACCAAATAGCGGGCTGCCCATGACAATAGAGATTTCGAGATGGAAGCATTTACGGCGATCCAATGTGGAACGGAGGTGGGAGACAACTAGATAGCTGGACATGGCGGTGGAAGACAAATCAGGCCGAAAATGAGTAGATCCGCTATATGGAGGCAGATCCGAGTAACGGAAGGGTGGATCCGCGTTTTGAAGCAGATCTGTGCTATGAGAGGTGGTCCATGTAGAGGGTGATGGCTGAATCTGGCTGGATTGCCCAGATGGAAAGATCTAGTAGTGGAGGGCTGTTTGAAGGTGGTTCCATGGTGGGGAGGGGGCGCCGACTGATCTAGTGGCTATAGATATTAGGGACTGCTGCTGTAGGGTAATAAGGGGGCGACAGTGGCTTCAGAAGGAGGAGCAGGCGGCGGCGGCTTCAAAAGGAGGAACAGGCGGCGGTGGTGGCTGGGTGGCTTTGGGCTTAGGGCGACTGTTGGGAGGGGGAAATAAAGGGGCAGCAGTGGCTAAGATGTAGAGGTGGGTCGGCTGCTATTGGGGAAGGAGAAGACAACAACAGTCGGCTGTTTTGGGGGGAATCTGGGCAGAGGTAGGAGGATTGGAGGAGGAGAAAAAGAGTCTAGGGTTTGAGGATACTTTGAGGAGGAAGATACACGCGTAGGAGTCGTCTCCTAGGGTTCCATGGAGTCGACACCGTGAGAGGATCGCGAGAATCTGAGAATTGTAATCTACAAATTCTGCATTGAGCCAATCAGCCCATAAACACTATATTTATAATAAAAAGGAGACTAGGACATCCAATCATTGACGACTATGATTGGTCGGAGGTAGGGCTATCCAAATACATCAAAACAAATGCAATAATAATAAAGTAATATATGAAATTGATTCGCAATGTGGATCCGGACGCATCTGCGGGGTTGGATCGGCGATCCGATTAAGTCCTCCCGCGTGATTACACGAACGTGGGTCCCGCCTTGCGTCGAACCTCTCCTGGTGCATGCTCTGATTGATCCCCTTCAACTCCCCTCTACTGAAAAACCTTCATCTTTGATGAATGGAGACGGTCGTACTGAAGTCGAAGTCCTGGGGCGAGTCGATCAAGCTCTGCCGGTGGTATCCAGAACATTGATAGAGGATGAACATTAGCAGTCGATCAAGCTCTTATCGAAATATATATGGATGCCTTATTATCACAGAACATTGACAGAGGATGATCATAAACCTCTCCAAAATCAAGCGTAAGTGTCGTAACCACTTTAGCTCGAAGTATCAGTAGGCATGCTTCTATACTCGGCTTTGCACTTGACCTGGCGACAACAACTTGTTTCTTGCTCCTTCCAGCTGAACAAATTTCCTCCAACAAAAAGTACAGAACCCTGACGTAGACTTCCTGTCTTCCTTATCATCTGCATAGCTAGCACGGAGTATGCCTCAACCTCAAATGTTCCCTTTTCTGAAACAACAAGTCCTTTCCTGAAGCACATTTCACATACTCTAGAATCTTTATTGCAGACTGAAGATGACAATTTTTAGGAGCTTGCGTTAAACTGACTCTCTTCCCATTGCATAACGAATATCCGGTCTTGTGATTGTCAGATAAATGAGTTTCCCCACAAGCCGTCTGTACCTGATAACATCTTCAAGAAGAGGTGAGTTTCTTACTCCAACACTTGTCATTTCCAACAGAATTCTGAGATCACGCAGGCTTAGCTCCAAGGAGACCTGTCTCTTTTAAGAGATCCAAGACAAACTTTTCGCTGTGATAGAACAATACACCATGGTTTCCTGGATATTTTAATTCCCAAGAAATATTTTGGAGAGCCCATATCTTTAGTAACAAAATGCTGAAGAAGATGCTTCTTATCATATTCACACATTCTTATCATCTTCTGTAAGAAGAATATCATCCACATAAACTGCAAGGATAACAAGACCAGTCAATATTTTGCGAATGGACAAGGAGTGATTTGCAGCACTTCGAGCAAATCCAACCACAAAAATAACTTCGTTGAACTTGTCAAACCAGGACCCGAGACTCTGCTTAAGACCATAGATCGCCTTTCGCAGTTTACAGACCCTGAGACTCCCCCCTGCGCAAACATACCTAGGAGGTTGCTCCATATAAACAGTTTGCTGCAAATCTCCATAAAAAAGACATTCTTCACATCTAACTGAGAACATTTCTCATTTTCGTTGACAGCCACCGAAAAAAGAATACAGATTGTAGTAATCCTAGCCACAAGAGAGAAAAGTATCAAAATAATGAAAAGGTCTCGAAGAACTCGTGATCACAGAAGGCTTAATCGACCCTTGCATTTCTCCTTGGGCTGGGTAGGCGATAACGCGATCTTCTGCCCCTTATCATAAAAGACACGTGTTTCAAGCGACCGAAACACATGACGTCACAATCAAATAGCCAAAGGCGACCTAGCAACACATGTTGATGCCCATGAGAATGACATCGCACCATACTTGATCCTCTAAGGAGGCGATGCTGATCAAGACGAGACACCATTGGGTGACCTGAATCGCTGTCTTATCTACCCAGATGATACGATTGGGGTGAGGGTGAGGCTCTGCCTTCACCTACATACGATCAAGGCCCTTTTGGGCCACAATGTTAACACAACTCTCACCGTCAATAACTACACACAACACTTATAAAAATATAAATGCAATAAAACAAAGAATCACACATGCCAATAATATAATATTCCGGTACATCAAAAAAAGTCTAGCAGTTATGATGCAAAAGAAAATGATTGATAATAACTAGTACATGATAAATAAATCCGACAGTAAAATGAAACAAAATACATAGAACTTGATGAAACAACAACAAAAAAACCCTACAGGAACCAGGATCTTGAAGCAGCTCGGCCTCAGGTAGCAGGTGGCGCAGTCGCAGACGCTAAGGAAATTTCAAACAAGAAGGAAACAAAGTCTCGGAACAATGAAATAATATATAAACAGGGAAAAATAAAGTACAAGCAGGGAAATAAAAATATCTGCGTATCAATCTATCATACTTGATCCTCGAAGGAGACCTAGCAACAAATGTGTGATGCCCATGAGAATGACATCACACCATACTTGATCCTCTAAGAGGCGATGCTGATCAAGACGAGACACCGTTGGGTAACCTGAATCGCCGTCTTATCTACCCAGATGATACGATTGGGTGAGGGAGGCTCATGCCTTCACCTGCATACGATCAAGGCCCTTTTGGGCACAATGTTAACACAACTCTCACCGTCAATAACTACACACGACACTGATAAAAATATAAATGCAATAAAACAAAGAAGTGAACATGCCAATAATATAATATTCCGGTACATCAATACAAGTCTAGCAGTTATGATACAAAAGAAAATGACTGATAATAACTAGTACATGATAAATAAATCGACAGTAAAGGAAATAAAATACATAGAACCTGATGAAACAACAACAAAATAAACCTACAAGAACCAGGATCTTGAAGCAGCTCGGCCTCAGGTAGCAGGTGGCGCAGTCGCAGACGCTAAGGAAAATTTCAAACAAGAAGGAAAAAAGTCTCGGAACAATGAAATACTATTTAAAGGGAAAAATAAAGTACAAGCAGGGAAATAGAAATATCTGTGCATCAATCTATCATATGAGTCTAAGCTGGTAGGACAGACAAGTAGAGAATCTACATAAATAGTTTTAATTATTAGCCTATTTCGGAGTATAGCCCAGATTCAAACACGAAACTGTCATAAGTTGTAATCGTTGAAAGATGCACATGTTTTAATTTGATGCGCATGATTCTAATATTAATTAAATTGCAAGGATTATCAAAAGATTTGTTTGCTATGGCTATTCCATTAGTTTCCATTACAAATTTAAGCATAAACTCGATTCTAAGTGTCACATCAATCAACACTATCTTTCAATGATTGCTTATGACATTAATAAATTTAAGAGACTCAAGATTTGGTGATTCCTAATATATAATGACATTATGCTAATTTAACATTTCAGATATTCAAGAGTATAATTCATAACATGAAAAAAGTGTATGAAATAAAAAATTCAATGTTGCAGGCGAGAGAGATTTCTCTACCTACCTTAAGGTGAAGCTGAAATGGATTGCGGCGGCTAAACAACGCAAGCAAAACTAGCAAACCCTAATAAATTAGATTTTTTTAAAGTGAGATTTAAAAAAAGCCTAACAGATTTGATGGTTGTAGATATTAGGGACGACTGCTGTAGGGGATATGGGGCGACAGTGGCTTCAGAAGGAGGAGCAAGCGACAGTGGTGGCTGAGATGCATAGGCGGGTCGGCTTCTGTTGGGGAAGGAGAAGCCAACAACAGTCAGCTGTTTAGGTGGAATCTGGGCGGCGGTAGGAGGATTGGAGGAGGGGGAAAAAGAGTCTGGGATTTGAGGATACCTTGGGGAGGAAAATACACGTCTAGGAGTTGTCCACGTATGGTTCCACAGAGTTGCATCGTGAGAGGATCGCGAGAATCCAGGAATTGTAATCTCCGAATTCTGCAATGCCCTAATCAACCTCTAAGCACTCTATTTTATAATTAAAGGAGACCAGGACATCCCACTATCGGCGGCTATGATTGGCCGAAGGTGAGACTACCCAACTACATCAAAATAAATACAAAAATAATAAAGTAATATATATGAAATCGATTCACAACGCAGATCCGGACTCATCCGCGGGGTCAGATTGACGATCCGATCAAGTTCTCATGCGCGAGTACACGAACGTGGGTTCCGCCTTGCGGCGAACCTCTCCTGGTGTATGCTCAGATCCCCATCACTTTCGCTTATAAAACATATTAGATTTAGCATACAAAAATGAATCAGTACTACTAACCACATAGGGATTGATAACCCTTTATCAATAAAATAGAGGTCACATGCTTGAATCCTTGTAAAAAAATGAAAAAAACATGCATTTTTTTCCTTTGTCAAATATTTACATTTCTGAATTTTGTTGAAAAGCTAACAATTTGTATTAAGCATCATATTACATTGCTTTTTTGCTTGCTTATATACTTTGCCTTTTTCCTCTGTGTAGTATCACAAGGTGCTCAAGAGATATTTAAGCTCCTGCCTCATTCTTTTGTTTGATGTTAGCAAACTCCCCGAAATTGTGAAGCAGGTTACTAATTATTCATTCTCTTACTTACTGTTCTCCTTTCCATTAGTTTATCTCATGAATTTTAATTATGGGTAGTTTTAATTTTTCTTAAAACTATTTTTTGCCAATACATGTTACCGAGCTTCCAATTGTTTGAACCTAATACAGTATTTCTTCTAGTTCAAAGTTCCACATTATAAAAAGAACTAGAATGATTTGTTGTTCAGGCTTTTTGATACGACCCTGGAGAGGAACCCGACGAGCAGGAGGCCTGATGGAGGTGAGGGAGAAGAGGGGAATTAGGTTGAGAAGAAAACCTTAGGGAGCACCCTAATTTTCATTCATCCAAGGATAATCCAAAAGGAGTACAACACTACCCCTTATAGGCGCGGGTGCGAATAAAAATAAAATATTTCACAAACATAATATGAAATTATCAAATGCGAATGAAATAAAATAATCACACCGGCGAGGCGGCGACGCGTCTTCGTTCTCTCCTCCTTCAGGACGACCCGTCGTCATCTTCCTCCGTGTGTAGGACCGCCACGACGTCTCGTCGATGTGCACATCCGTAACACTTTTCTTGTGTCATATTGGCCAGGCTCCATAAAACTTCTTAAAAATTATAATATTGGCTCACATGTTGTAGAAGTTGAAAAGAAAATGAAATGAATTTGGACATCAATGATATACAACTCTTTTCCACAAAAATGGAAAGAAGTAACACCGGATGAAGATATAAGTGATGGACGTGCAATGCCCTTATCCTATATGCAATGCAAGCAATTACAAACAAGTGTAGTGGATCTATGACGAACCCTAAGATGAGTATGCCGAAAAAGCACACAGTTAGACACAATCCAATAAACAAGAGTCTTACAAAAAAAACTCTAACCCTAATACAAATGAAACACTTCAATCATGCAATCAATTTTGACGCACGATTTATTAAACAATATTAATTTAAAATCTCACACTAGCATCATAATCAATCACAATTGTTCAAATTAAGTAAGAGTTTGGCAATCGCAAATTAACTAAGAGTGCATATAAATTAAATAGAGGACGAATAGAAAAGACAAATCAATGAAAGAAAAGACAATCTACATTAATTAAGCCAATATTATAAGAAATAGGTGCATCCGTATAATGTAATAATTTAACCATAAATGCAGACTTACTGAATAATGAGGCTAAGGACATAGGTGGAAATGTAAACTTCCACCGCATTGACCATATAGTATGAGCCCGGCCGGGGCCTCACATCATATAACCATCATAATTTTAACAATTTTTAATGATACAAGAATAAAAATACAATTAACCAACAAAGTTTATACAATAGAGGAAGCGAAAATGAAAAATCTCCAAAGAGTTTCGGGTGGAGACCAACCTAGGCTAGGGCGACGAAAAAATGTCCGACGCCGCACTCGACGGGATCTCTATCGGCCTGAATGTCGCATTGTGTTATTTTGTAATTTTCATAAAGAGTTGTGTATTTTGTGATATATATATATACATTTATAAATCTATATATATATATAAGTTTCAGATTTTATCAAAATATACATATATTTATATATATACATATATACGGTTTATATATATATATATAAATTTATATCTATAACATTAGGTTAAGAAGCCGTTCAGAGGGTAGCCGAGCAGAGGAAAAAGAAAGTCGTACTGTTCATCTTCCTTATCGCCCGATCCCGCACAAGCCGCCTTCCGAAAATTGGGGTTTCCGCATTTTCGGCCTCAACTCGAGCTTGGTTCACGCTCGACCACTCAACCGAGCCACCCATCGACGCCATCAACAACCGCCGCCACGATGAGGCGTCCACCCCACACCACCAAGGATTTCGCCATGGCCGTTCCTCCCTCAACCGCCAGAACGTTGCAGGTTTTCGATCTAGTTTCGATTTCGTTGTAACCCTATAAAAAGGGGAATATGTTTGTATTTTTTTTGGTGATTAAAATTTGAAGATGAATGACTGTTGTGTTTGATTCAGTGAGAATCTTGTTGTTGAAATTGCTGTTGATTCCCGTTCAAGGATTTGTTTAGGAGTTTAGGAGAAGAAGAACAGTAAAATCATTTTACTGTGCCGATTCAGTGAAATATGAAATTCTGTTTCCGTGAATAGTTAGAGAATTGAATGTCTTGCTGTGAGATAGTAATAGGAAAAAAATTGTTGCTTGTGTGTGTCTCCATTGGAGAGTTGTAAAGTAGTGGATGAGAGGAATACTCGTTGTTGTGTGATTCCAGTCAGTGTTGAAAAAAATTCTGTTATTGAAGCTGGTTTTCTTCCGTGAGAGTTCAGTTGTTTTGGAATGCTGGGTTTAGTGAATTTTAATGTTGGTTGTAGGAGTGTTGCGAGTGAAATTAGAAGAGAGGAGTTATTTTCTCTCGTGCTTAGAGATTTCGTGGATTCAATTGTGAGAGAGCGAATGAAATTTAGGTTGTTTAGTTTGTGGCTTTCTTACATTGTTGAGTGATTCCGTGGAACCACCTGGTGTGAGAGAGTGACTTAATTTCTTGGTGCCCGTGTGCGATAGCGGCCGACCTCAGAGCGGAGAATGAAAGTGACGAGGAGTTTCCCGCGTGATCGCCATTGCGATTTCGGATACGGAAAGACCATCTTTCCGTGGGTAATTGTTTCTATCCTTTCCTGTGTGTGAGCCTCTATAATTTCTCATAGGTTAATAGACTCACTGCTGGGTTTTCGTCCGAATTTTGTCAGCAAACGCTACGTCGAAAACTCCAAACAGAAACTTATTTGGAGTTCCACGATTTCCGTTTTACTACGACAAGGGAAACAAAACGAAAGTTGCAAACTCTGTTCCCGGATTCAAAATCGAACCTTAATTAAGAAAATTCATTTTTTTTAAAAAAGAAGTAATTTTGTGCTTTCAAAATCCAAGTCGCGTAATTTCTTAAGTGCTGCCCCCGCTCTAAAATTGACAAAATTAATTATTCGTCGCATGCATTTAGGTTTCCTAGTAAAAAGCCGACAGACGCTTAAATCCTACGCGTCGTCCTGCATCAAATTGGTATCAGAGGGAGGTTCCAAATTTTTCTAAGTTTTGGGATCGCGCATGCGTAGAATAGGAACCCGAATATCATTTAATTTTTTTTCCATAAAAAAGAGTTTTTTATTATTATTGCATAATCATATATTGCATTTAATTTATGTGTTAGCATGTATTGTGTCGAGATATGACGCGTCGCATTGAACGTGCCAATCGAGCCAGGGGAATGACGGGAAGAACCACCCCAGTGGTTTATACCTTTCGCCCACCAAATGGCGACATTAACCGAGAGTACATGTCAGTTGCGTGAAAGGTTAGAATGCCTTAGTGGTAGGGTGAGTAGATTAGAAGTACCCCCTCGAGCGACAATGCCACCACAAATTCGAGATGAGCATTTTGTCCGTCCACATTACGGTGTTTCGCATCACTATGTAGAAAGATCTACATTTAGGAGGAATCCTTTATTGAGGATCATGACTACAATTACACTCTCTCTTATAGAGATCCATCAAGGAACTCAATACGATATTTTGATGATTATCCTCGATCACCGTATACCACTTCCAAAGATCGTGTTGACCCACCAACACGTTCTCGTTATAGAGACGATCAGTACGATGACCATCGTCGATGTTATCCTCGTACCCGAGTGGATCCTATTGGTCCCTCGACACCTTATTATGAAGATAAGATTCAGTATCATTCTAGTTATCGATACTACACGTCTCCTTTATATGAGAAACCCGAGACTGTATATGTGCGACCACCACCACAAGTTCGTAGGACACATGATCACCACGAGCCCGATGTGATTATGATATGGGCGATCGTCACGACTACACTCACGAATCCTATAGAGGTCACTATCGTCAAGAGTACAACACACCTAGTGATCCTCCTAGTGTTCCAAAGGTGAACATGATGATAGACGTTAAGGGTCAACAAGAGCATTCCACTGCCCACACTAGGGAGACGTCACCCACTCTGTCTGATATTCTAGTACATGATGTGTGGAGTCAACCCCATGTGAGTCTGCTCCACTTAGTGAACCTACCCTTGATTCTATATTTACTAGCTCTCTTTGAGTGTAGATTCTTTGCACACTTCACTTAGTGGCGTATCGAGTCACATCACCACACCTGATGGCGCACCAAGTGACATTACGATTGGGAGCCGAGAGTTTAATAGTGATCTCGAGGTAGTCACCCCTACTCTATCTGGGAATACGACCCTTCTGACGGTTCATTTTTGGAGGACCATCACTCGATTGATGAGTCATTTGACGACTCTCCTATTGAGCCTCCAGATGAGCCACCTCGTCCTTGTGTGGATAAGATTCATGTGAGTAACACCCTTACAATGTTAAGACATGGATACCTGCTCCATTGTCATCCTTGATGTCGATATTGCTTTAGAGAGATTATTTTGAGTGTGACATCCATATTTTAGGGCTTGAGCATATCCATCTAGTCACTCGCACTCTAGATGAGTTATGAGACATACCACTTACTGATCATTGTATTCGCAATGAGTTTTCATATGTCCCACCTGTGAGCCTCCTGATGTCCCACTTTCTCTTAGCACATTTATCACGATTGTCACACTTTGTGCACATTTATCTGAGAGCACTCCATCTGTTGTTGGAGCCTACGTTTGCACGCGTCGCATTTGCGACGAATTTTATTATACCCTCCCGGTGAACCCCCAGATGAAAAACTTATGGGTTCACCGCACATTTGGATGTTTCCATCTTTAGTGACACAGTCGAGTTTGATGGTGCACTCACTGATTCGTTGAAGTTATGTCTTGTCACGCACACTTGCAGAGACAATTCGCACACCATGTTGACACATTTGGTCACTGTTGTCTCTAATTTACACTTGAGTGTTCATCGCCCCGCGATGAATTCTTTTATGCCACATGAGCCTCCTGATCATGTACCTCTTTCAGGAGTTGTTCTTGGTATCAGAAACCATCGGTTTGTGGCGTTCGTCATATTAGTAGTTCGTTTATTGCATTTGCATGATCTGCATAATAATTTTTTGAGCGAAAATTGCATAGTACTTATGATTTTTATGCAACTCAACTTAAAAGCATAAAAGCTACTAGTCTTAAAATGGATGACTTGATTATGGTTCGGCTAGATCCGGAACTGTTAACTTCTGGTACCGTAAAGAAGCTAACTACTGTAGAATTGGACCCTTTCGAGTGGTGAAACAGATTGGGCAAAATGCGTATGAACTTGAGATGTCTTCCGTTTGAAGAGCAAATCCTGTTTTAACGTAGCCTATCTGACTTTATTTCGCAATTGCCTGCATGAGTATTTAGAATTTCCATTGCCTTCTCCTCCATTTGATTCTTCTGGGTTGGTGAGTGAGAGTGAGGAGCGACATTCTGGACATACCAACATTCATTTCGCTACTAACACTTTCATCGTAGTTCCTTCTGTTTTCACTGTCAGTTTCAGTTTGAGCATGGACAACAGGAGAATACTTTATTACAGTTCTCGAGCACATATTGGACAGTGACCACTACTGATAATGGTTTTCAGAGATACTTGGTTCATTGGCATGAATGTTGATTTCTCCCGCACTACCGCTCGAGCACTCATCAGAGATGAGTGATTTCGAGAGGGGAGAGTTGTGGAGACCAACCTAGGCTAGGGCGACGAAAAATATCCGACGCCGTACTCGACGGGATCTCTATCGGCCCTGAATGTCGCATTGTGTTATTTTGTAATTTTCATAAAGAGTTGTGTATTTTGTGATATATATATATATATAAATATACATTTATAAATATATATATAAGTTTCAGATTTTATCAAAATATACATATATTTATAAATATACATATATACGGTTATATATAATATATAAATTTATTATATAACATTAGGTTAAGAAGCCGGTTCAGAGGGTAGCCGAGCAGAGGAAAAAGAAAGTCGTACTGTTCATCTTCCTTATCGCCCGATCCGCGCACAAGCCGCCTTCCGCAAATTGGGGTTTCTGCCATTTTCGGCCTCAACTCGAGCTTGGTTCACGCTCGACCACTCAACCGAAGCTACCCATCGACGCCATCGACAACCGCCGGCCACGATGAGGGGTCCACCCCACGCCACCAAGGATTTCGCCATGACCGTTCCTCCCTCAACCGCCAGAACGTTGCAGGTTTTCGATCTAGTTTCGATTTCGTTGTAACCCTATAAAAAGGAATATGTTTGTATTTTTTGTTGGTGATTAAAATTTGAAGATGAATGACTGTTGTGTTTGATTCAGTGAGAATCTTGTTGTTGAAATTGCTGTTGATTCCCGTTCAAGGAATTTGTTTAGGAGTTTAGGAGAAGAAGAACAGTAAAATCATTTTACTGTGCCGATTCAGTGAAATATGAAATTCTGTTTCCGTGAATAGTTAGAGAATTGAATGGCTTGCTGTGAGATAGTAATAGGAAAAAAATTGTTGCTTGTGTGTGTCTCCATTGAGAGTTGTAAAGTAGTGGATGAGAGGAATACTCGTTGCTGTGTGATTCCAGTCAGTGTTGAAAAAAATTCTGTTATTGAAGCTGGTTTTCTTCCGTGAGAGTTCAGTTGTTTTGGAATGCTGGTTTAGTGAATTTTAATGTTGCTGTAGGAGTGTTGCGAGTGAAATTAGAAGAGAGGAGTTATTTTCTCTTGTGCTTAGAGATTTCGTGGATTCACTGTGAGAGAGCGAGTTAAATTTAGGTTGTTTAGTTTGTGGTTTTCTTACATTGTTGAGTGATTCCGTGGAACCACCTGGTGTGAGAGAGTGACTTAATTCCTTGGTGTCCGTGTGCGATAGCGGCCGACCTCAGAGCGGAGATCGAAGGTGACGAGGAGTTCCTCGCGTGATCACCATCGACTTCAGATACAGAAAGACGCATCTTTCCGTGGGTAATTGTTTCTATCCTTTCTATTGTGTGTGCCTCTATAATTTCTCATAGGTTAATAGACTCACTGCTGGGTTTTCGTCCGAATTTTGTCAGCAAACGCTACGTCGAAAACTCCAAACGGAAACGTATTTGGAGTTCACGATTTCCGTTTTGCTACGACAAGGGGAACAGAACGAAAGTTGCAAACTTCCGTTCCCGGATTCAAAATCGAACCTTAATTAAGAAAATTCATTTTTTTTTTTAAAAAGAAGCAATTTTGTGCTTTCAAAATCCAAGCCGTGTAAATTCTTAAGTGCTGCGCTCGCTCTAAAATTGACAAAATTAATTATTCGTCGCATGCATTTAGGGTTTCCTAGTAAAAAGCCGACAGACGCGTAAATCCTACGCATCGTCCTGCATTAGTTTCTACATTCTTATTAAAATCAAAGTTGAGTACCTGGCCTTATGATCATACAACATACACAAATCATGATAATTGTTAGATGGTATTGGAAATTTTGATGTAAAGGCCCATTTATAGGCCCGATTCTTTTCTCTTCTTTAGTCCCACATCTCTTGTATAAGATTATTTCTCCCTCTCTTCTCATATATATTTGTACTCTATTTTGTATTTTACACATGAAGAAGTATATGCAAGGTTTTTCCATTCCTTTCTACATGGTATCAGAGGGAATCGGTCTCTCCTTGCGGCTAGCATTTTGCTAACCGCCCGGTCTTCCTCTGCTTGCGCTAGGCGCGGTCTGTGTTTTCTAACCGGACGACCTCTTCTTCTCGCTCAGGGCGCGTCTTGGCTGCTTGGCCTTCCCTACCCGCTTCTCTTCCCCTTCATTCCCGTGGCCTCCACCTCTCCTCTCTTCTCTTTTTATAGGATTCTCTCTAGCACGTAAGGACCACTTACTCATCCTCCCTATCCGCGCAGTCTCCTCTCTACCTGCGCATTTTCTTCTCTAACCGCTGCGGGCTCTACCTCTCTTTCTCCTACCCGTTGCGAACTCTGACCGCTGTGATTTCTCCTCCTCGCGGCCTAGTCTTCTCGCGGCTTCTCCTAGCCGCTGCCTAGTCTTGCCGCTCGAGTTCTCCTACTCACGGCCTAGTCTTCTCCCTTTGTCTTCCCGCGTTGTCTCTCCTTCACCGCTGCAACCTCTCCCATTTTTCCGCTCGAGCCGCCCTTTCTTGTCGCTCCTTCTCTGGCCGCTAGTGTGTTCACTGTGACCGTGTGGTCTGTTTCTCGTTTCTCCGCACTTAGGTCGCAGCCACCTCCTCTCTCTCTCTTGCTCTCCGCTGCTCTTATCGCTTTGACTACCCTCCGCGGCCTCCCGTGTAATCGCGCGGGCTTGTCGTGCAAGAGTGCTCTCCCGCAACAACCTCTTCTACCCGCGACGACCTCGTCAACCCGCGACGACTTCTTCTCTGCCCTCTCGCTACTTTACTCCCTGCTCGCCGCGTATTCACCTAGTCGCCGCGACTTCTCTTCGTCATCACGGCGTCTCTTCTCTTCTCTTCTCGCCGCGGATTGTTCTTTAACTGCTGCGATCTCCGTATCTGGGTCACAGCACATCTTCCCGTGCTGCTGGTGTGATCACCGTGACCGCGCGGACTTCTCGCGCGGCTTCTTCTCTGGCTAGTCGCTGCGCCTTGTCTCATTGCCTGCGACCTCTCGCGCGATCTTGTCGCTGCGGCTTATCCCCGACAACTCCTCAGCTGCGGACTCCGCATATTGGTCGCGGCATACTTCTGGCTCCTGGTAGGGTATTACTGTGCCGTGCGACTTCTCGCCCAGCTTCTCGCGCGGCTTCTCGCGCGGTTTCTTCTCTGCTTCGTCTCTGTGGCCTGTTCTCGCTGTTTTTCGTGCCTCGCTGCCGTTCAGACTTATGACATCCGACTTGATCACTGCTGATGGGGTTGCTGCATTGCGTACTCCACTACATCAGCTTCAAGGGGTGGTTAGTCGCTCCTCTGGCTCCGTCGCCTCGCTCTTCAAGCAAGATATATCATGCCTCTCCCACTCCTCTCACTGGATTGTGGACTCAGGTGATACACAACATCTCTCTCCACAGCAGCCGCCCAAAATATTTGGATACTGCTTACCCCAAGCACATCACTGTGGCTAATGGTGACACGCTCCCGGTTTCTGGTGCTGCTAATCTGTCCCTTACTTAGACTGTTCTTAGACTTTCTTAGACTGTTCTCTTTTCTTATCCTTGGTTCTTCATGTTCTGGGCTCTCCTTTTAACCATTATTCTGTTAGCCGTCTTACGCAAGACCTTGACTACTGTGTTACTTTCTCACGCTCTTCCTTTGTGGTGCAGGATCGACTGACGCAGACTATACTTGGTAGAGGAAGACTGTCTAATGAGCTATATCTTCTCGATGTTCCTCCCACTGCTCTCACCTCTGCTCTCACCTCTGTCTCTACCACTGATTGGCATCGACGTCTTGGGCATGCCCCTCTCCCAATTATCAAGAAAGCTCTTCCAACTGTCTCTCTGCAAGAGTTCTTTTGTGAATCCTGTATCTTTGACCATGTTGCAGATGTCGGATGTCGGGGACACGTCGGTTTGGGTTTTCATGTCGGTTTTTTATATATCGAGGGATATTCGGGGATATTTCATATATCGAATTTTAATATTTAATTAATTTATTATGTAATTACATGTTATTTTTTAATTTTTATACATATCACAGTACTACCTATTTTACAACCTATTGAACTTTTAAATATTAAAATCTATATGTAGCATTTAACATACCACACTTTTAAATATGAAAACTCAAATATACCTCATTCTTCATCACCTGAAAACTCATCTATAGTTGGCAGAGTAGATAGAATATGATCTTCATCCGATGAACCCTCTAGATCTCGCTCGTCCACTCAGATATTTTTTCTCTTTCCCTTTTTTGATAACTAATTGCCACTTCTTTGCTTGTAGCTAATCTTTGAGGTCTCCTTTCATCATGATCAGCGTCGACTATATTGTCAATTTGCGCCCATGTCAGCCCCTCACCAGGAAAGACTTCATCATCGTCATCTTCATCTTCATCCTCCTCAGCATCAACATTTACCATCCACTCTTGTACCATTCCAGAATCAACATTTTTAGCTGTCAATGGATCCCGAGATGTCTCTGAATATTTCGACTTTAGCAAAGCATTGAACTTTACAAATACTAAATCGTTCAATCTCTTGCTATCAAGTTTATTTCTCTTTTTAGAATGTATCTGTACATTTTTAAAAAAAGTTAAATAATACATTCAATCATATAATAAATATAAAATGTTTAACTACATAACTAAATTAATGTTTACCATCTCGAAGGTACTCCAGTTCCTCTCACACAGCCAGAAGATGAAGTAGTCAGACTTAAAATTTTCATGGCCATAGTTTTAAGGTACGGCGTATCAGCACCGTTAAGCCGCCACCAATGTACTGTGAAAATTAAATTGACAACACAATGTATTAAACTATTAATTATTCATTTATTTTACATAATACATCATTATTGTTAATAAATATATATATTAAAATGTACCTGAATTTAAGTTGGGATTTTGTAGCTGTCTCTTTGCCATTTCTTTACCAAATAACCCTTGTTGGTATTGGTAAACATCAAGCTCAGCGCTGATGTGATCCTGTGTAAAAGGATCTTTCCTATATATCCTTGAGAGACACTCAACAAACCACTCATAAACCTTCCGTCAGCCTCAATCTCCACTCGTGAGAATAATAAAATATGGGTTTAAGTAATACCCTGCAAAGTGCATAAGACTGTTCAATCTCCACTCGACAAAAATAATAAAAATTTGGGTTTAAGTAATAACTTGCAAGGTGCAGAGGGCTGCTCATCTTTTTCTCCCATCTGCTATCAATCAACTTCCATATAGGAAGATATTTGTTCTCTTGGTGATCGAGAACTACGACAACCTCTTCCTAGCTTTTTTGATATCACCATATAACCACCCCATGGATGGTGTATCCCCGTCGACTCTTCTCAAAGCTCTCACAAATGGTGTGAATATACCAACAGCCAGCTCGACATTCGCCCAAAATCTACCGCTCATCACTATCATTGCAGCCTACCATATGCAAAATAAAAAATTTAAGAAAATACTATAAAAGGCAACTTTCAAAACATATATTTTAAATGAAAGGAATAAAGAAGCAATAGTTTTACCTGCTTTCCCCCAGCACTACTGGCCAAATTTGTTGCAGCCCACTTTGCAGATGTGAATAAACCCCTCAATTGATTCTTCTTCTCTAAGATGCTCTCTAAAGATAGAAATGCTGTAGCGAATCTCGTCACACCTGGTCGAATAAGCTCATGAGAGTCCAAGTCCTTTGTTGACTCTCTAAACATGTCGAGCGAGATGGTGTGACCATAGATGATATAGAGAGTTGCCGGCCTAAGGAGATATCACTCTTTATTGCCTTCAATTTTCCTATATCTTGTAACAGTAGATTAATAGTGTGAGCCGCACAACAAGTCCAAAAATCGTAGGTCTTTTTAAAGTCATAAGCTTTGCAGCAGCCATATTATTGGACGCGCTATCCGTCACAATCTGCAGGATACTATGCTCTCCTGGGCTCTCAGGGCTATCAATCGCCTCATCCAAGAAGTCAAAGATGAACTTCCCATCGTGTGTGGAGGAGGAGACATTCTTCGAAAGCCAGAATGCTACTCCAGAACTACAAGTATCATGATATTCATCACGCTCCTACCCTTCCGATCTGTCCACGCATCGGTCATGATACTGCAACCATTCATTTTGCATGTCTGCGTGAATATGCCCAACATCTCCTTCGTCCTCTCCACCTCCCCTCGTAAAATTTTCTCTCTCAACTCATAAAACGTTGGGATCTTCATCCCAGGTCCGCATAAACCAATGGCACGAGCCATCTGCTGAAAGGAGGAATTACATATGGCGTTAAAACGGGATCCCGTTTTCATATGCCCATCTACCTATGTACACGGCAGCATCATCTCTGACTTTCTTTTTGTACTTACTCTCTATCGTGCTTTGTTGGGAATCTTTTCCCTTGGTAGACTCGGCAGCTGAATGAACAAACTGGTCCATTGGACCCTTGAACCTGTGCTCCTAAGTATGTTAGTGTCCTCTTCTTGATCAACATGCACTCCTCCAACAACCACCTCATTTAAGATTGCTTCCAACTTGACACTTTTAGCCCTCTTACTCTGTAAATTTGAGTTCAGCGCCGAATCCGCTTTAGCCTTAACGTCGGCGGGAACCTGAGGACATGGCTTAACTTTACCCTTCCACCCAGTCAAGTGATGCTTGAAACGTGTAATTCCGCCATTCACTGTCTGCTTGCAGTAGTTGCATTTGATTCAGTTTGTGTCGTTTGCAACCAACTTCTCACCAAATGCCCAGAACGGATCTCTACCGGTTGGTACCAGAGATACGGGAGCCTCACTAGAACCAGCAGAAAAAGCTATTCTAATAGGACACAAAATGAAAATAATATTAGTTAAATGAAATGAAAAAATATTTAACATAACTATATCACGAGAAAAATTGCTAGTTGAAAAAAAATCAACATCATAAAAGCCCCATAACTTCATTAGATCATTAGATCTTCAGATATCTTTTATATTATCCATGCAATACTTTATTTATCCAACAAAATTTTACATTCTCAGTAGTATACTAGTATACAAAGTTATAACTATCATTCAAAATTTTAAAGTATCCAACACTTTATTCAAATTTTCAAAGCATCTCACACTTTATTTATTAAAAGACACAAAGCAGCAGGGCAACTAAAAATGTGCTTGGATATACATGCATCATTGATTGCAAAATGAAGTTGGATAAATAACTATTAATAGGGATATTTCAAATCATTTGTTGATTAAAAGCAGCAGGACAATCAATGAAAGCTTCCGGCAGCAACTAATAAGACAAATAAAACAACAAGACAGCCACCAACAACTAAATGGGTCGGCAGCCACCAGTAACAACCCACAAGACAGCCACCATGCTACAGCCGACAGCTAGCACAACAACCAACAAAAAAATGCAGAGCGATAGAATGAGAGGGGGAGGTAGGGAGAAGAATGAACCAGCCGAGAGAGAACCAGCGAGCAGGGAGAAGAAAGAGCACCAGCGAGCTAGAGAGAACCAGAGAACCAGAGCACCAAAGAGCACCAACGAGTAGGGAGAAGAAAGAATCAGCAAGATAGAGTGCGGACAGCGCGCGAGAGAGGGAGAGCACGAACGAGCTAGAGAGCACCAGAGAACCAGAGAACCAGAGCACCAAAGAGCACCAGCGAGTAGGGAGAAGAAAGAACCAGCGAGATAGAGTGCCGACAGCGCGCGAGAGAGGGAGAGCACCAACGAGCTAGAGAGCACCAGAGAACCAGAGAACCAGATGGCACCAACGCACAAAGAGCACCAGCGAGTAGGAGAAGAAAGAACCAGCGAGATAGAGTGCCGACAGTGCGCGAGAGAGGGAGAGCACCAACGGGCTAGAGAGCACCAGAGAACCAGAGAACCAGAGGCACCAACGAGCAGGGAGAAGAAAGAACCAGAGAGATAGTGTCGTCGGCGCGCGCGGGAGAGCTAGGGCAAGAGCGACGGGGAGAGCTAGGGCAGAGCGTGAATGAAATGAGCGGGTCGGGTGTTAAAACAGTACCCGACCCGCTCATTTCATTATAAATATACTAATAACATATATAATTAATAATTTTAAAAAAAAAAACTTAAAAACGCCCGAAATCAGGCGTTTTTTTTTGGGCCGACATGTCGGTTAAAACCGACATGTCGGCCCGCTTTTTTCAAACCGCCACACCAGAATCTGTGCCGGTTTTGTGTCGTTTTTGCTCCCAATCCTTCATGTCGGCCGACATGTCCGACATGTCGGCCGATATCCACAACAATGATCTTTGGTAAACAACACCGTGTCTCCTTTCTCCTTCATGTACTCGGAGCGATTCTCCTTTCGCCCTAGTACATTCTGATATCTGGGGGCCTTATAAGGTCCCTAGTGTCTTGGGGCATCAGTACTTTGTTACCTTTATAGATGATTACTCGCGGGTTATCTGGTTGTATTTACTTCGTGATCGTACCGAACTCACGACGACGTTCCGTGCGTTTCTTACAGAAACACACACTCAGTTTTCTACCTGTATCAAAACTCTTCGTACGGACAATGCTCGAGAATATACTGGTCGCACCTTCTCCAACCTGTGCGCTGAGTTCGGTATTATACATCAAACTTTGTGTGCTTATACGTCTCAACAGAATGACGCAGCGGAACGAAAAAATCGCCACCTCCTTGATGTGACTCGATCTCTCATGATCCAAATGCAGGTTCCTCCCCTCTACTGGAATTTTGCCGTCTCTACTGCTTGTCATCTCATCAATCGCATGCCTTCGTCTGTCCTCAACTTTGTGGCGCCCATTACTCTCCTTTACCCATCCGTAACTCTCTTCTCTCTCACACCTCGTGTGTTTGGGTGTACCTGTTATGTCCACTATCTTGGTCCTTCCAATGACAAGCTAGCCCCTCGTGCTACCAAAGCTATGTTTGTTGGATACTCCCACACTCAGAAGGGGTATGTCTGCTTTTCTCCTAACACTGGTAAGGTGGTTGTGTCTGCTGATGTCTCCTTTCAAGAAGACCAACAACATCACTCCAGCCCTTCTGATCCCCTTCTTCCTACTCCACTACCTCGCCCCATCATACCCGTCACGTCTCCACTTTCACCACTTCTCCCTACCCCTCTGTAACACCAGTCCAAATCTTCTCTCATCCCGATTTCCCCAACACCACCTGTCCTCTACAAACCTCCTGTCATTCCAGTATACACTTGTCGTCCTCCTCATCTAGACGCCCTGCGACAGCTTCCCTCTACCGGTGTAATCTCGCGGCCTGTTGATCCGGCCTCCTCCTCGACAACACATCCCATTGCCAACTATGTCTCTCTACATCGGCTCTCTCCGCCTCTCCTTATCTTTGCTCTCTCTCTCTCCTCTATTTCTATACCTACCTCTGTGCAGGACGCCCTGCAGCATCTGCGGTGGCGGGCCGCATGGATGAATAAATGACGGCTCTGTGTGGTAATCACACTTGGGATCTTGTGTCTCTTCCTCCTGGTCACAGTTGCGTCAGCTGCAAGTGGATCTTTTCTATCAAACATGCTGCGTATGAGACTGTTGACCGCTTCAAAGCTCGGCTTGTGGCCCGGGGTTTTACTCAACAGTATGACCTTGATTATGAGGAAACTTTCTCCCCGGTCGCTAAATTAAATTCGGTTCAGGTCCTTCTATCTTTAGCAGTTCATCGTCTGTGGCCCCTCCATCAGCTGGATGTCAAGAATGCCTTCTTGAACGACGATCTTCTTCAAACATTTTACATGCATCAACCACCCGGGTTTGAGACCACGTGGGCGTCTCGTGTATGCTTGCTTCGCAAATCTATTTATGGTCTCAAACAGTCTCCCAGACATGGTTTGGGAAATTCAGCAAGACCGTTCGTGAGGTTGGCTTCATACAAAGCTCGACAGATTCCACTCTCTTCACTCGTCACCAATCAACAGGAACCATAATACTTCTGCTTTATGTGGATGATATTCTGATCACTGGTGATGACTTCACCGCGATACAACATTTGAAGCAACACATAAACTCTATATTTCAAATCAAAGATCTGGAAAATCTTTGATACTTTCTTGGACTAGAAGTAGCACGACAAACCGATGGCTTAGTCTTGTCTCAGCGTAAATATTGCATTGACCTTCTGCATGATGCTGACATCTCGGGTTGTAAACCTGCGGATACCCCAATGGAAGTAAACCATATGTTGCGTGCTCAGGGGTCTGAGGAGGATTCTCTACTTCCAAATCCGGAATACTATCGCCGTTTTGTGGGAAAGTTGATCTACCTAACAGTTACAAGACCAGATATATCATTTGCGGTTGGTATGGTCAGCCGATTTATGCATACCCCATGTATCTCTCACCTCCAGGCTGTGGAGCGCATTCTCAGATATCTGAAGACTTCCCCTGGGCAAGGACTTGTGTATAAGCCATTTTCCTCCCTTTCTCTTATTGCATACTCAGATGCCGATTATGCGGGCTCGTTGAATGATCGGCGGTCTACTACTGGGTTCTGTACATACTTTGGAGGAAATCTCATCACATGGCGGAGTAAGAAGCAAACAGTAGTTGCCCGCTCGTCTGCTGAGGCTGAGTACCGTGCAATGACGGCTGTTACTTCTGAACTAACCTGGCTTGAAAGTCTCCTAGAAGATTTGGGAGTTAAATTGACCTCACCTTCAACCTTGTTTTGTGACAGTCAAGCTGCAATACACATTGCAAAGAATCCTGTGTTACATGAGCGAACAAAACATATTGAGGTTGATTGTCACTTCGTTTGGGAAAAGGTCCAATCAAAAGAGCTGAAACTTGAACATATTCCTGCGTCTGGGCAAGTTGCTGATATCCTCACCAAGGCTTTACCTCGCAAGTTATATTACCACTTCTTGTCCAAGCTTGGTGCCTACGACTTGCACGCTCCAGCTTGCGGGGGAATGTTAGATGATATAAGAAATGTTGATGTAAAGGCCCATTGATAGACCCGATTCCTTTCTCTTCTTTAGTCCCACATCTCTTGTATATGATTATTTCTCCCTCTCTTCTCATATATATTTGTACTCTCTTTTGTATTTTACACATGAAGAAGTATATACAAGGTTTGTCCATTTCTTTCTACAATAATATCAATACATCAAAATTCTTAAGTTATATTGGCACGCAGACCAGTAAAATAAGCAAATGAAAGATACATCAGAAAAGAAGAAGGGAAAGAAGACACTTTATAAGACTTGACTTTTTAGCCGGCTAGCGCTCTCCAACATTGGAACTTTGCCTCGCAGCCAAGACAACAAAAACGGTACACGAGGGTCAGCTATGAGCTGTCCACAACAACATAACAACTTCCCTCCTCCCAGCCGTCCTAGCGGACCCCGGGAAACCACATTACCCTGTAAGGCATCATTTCACATAAAACATGAAAACATGTAAATATGCATATCAAATACTATTCTATATCTTGAACAACAACCACTTCTCTAAGTTGAGCATCAAAGTAAAATGACCTAACAAGTTACAATGCAACTTATATGTAACCAAATCTTACCCATGACACTTTAATGTTGCACGAGTCTAACAGACTATCAAATGCAATCACGTCACATATCATAATAAGAGTATGACTGCAATATATCCAAATTGCACATGCAGTGAGTAAAGTCTCCTGGTCAATTCGACGACATTACTCGCAATATCCCAAGATCGCGACATATCCAACGACCTATTTGCTAACATAAGCACTTCCACGACGCCATACCCAAACTTTAGGAATTGTGAGTAAGTTCTTTTATCTCTCTAAAATTCCCCTCTCCCTCTCTAAGCCCGCTACCTTCCCCTAGGATTTCCTCTCATCTCTTCCCTCAACTTCTTCCTTCCTCTCCTCTACCTCAATTCTAGGGCTTGCCCCTTGTATCCCTGCCACCTTCAATCCCTGACAAAAGAATCCCATAACATATTTGGTATTTGAGACCATTCCTCGGCTCGACACTTTCGCACACCATCGCCACTCCATCAAGCCAAGGTTCCTCCAGTCCGCTGCACGTCCACATCATCCTCTCCAGCGAGATCTTCTACCTCCCTGCAAGCAATGACTGCACCTTTGACTCCAACGACAATAGTTTTTTCCTCCTACCCTTGTTCCTCGTCTCTCGCTACGACTCACGACATTCGTCCTATTCATCGACATTCTGCAAGCCGATGCCTTTCCTCTAACATCATGTCGACTGCAGCAAACGCCGCTCGATTCTCTCTCAGCCGTCGTTCCATCTAGCAACATTTGTCCTTTACGTGTGTTCTCCAGTGCCACCTTCCTCGATGCCCCGTTCCTCCATCGGCAACTTCGAATCGATAAGCTTTTCTCGATCCCCTCAAGTCCATCTTCATCTTTCTCGAGCATACCACTCCATCTCCATCGAGCTGCTCAGTTCGGGCTTCACGCCTTCGACGTTTCGAGCTCCGCGCCCTTTAAAACGAGCCCCATTACGCAACCGCCCTTTGATTTTCCTATAATCAGTCAATAATTAATTAATTTCAATTGGTTGAGATGAACGAGAAGTTAAACTCTGAGGCGATGAATTTTCTCCGCGTGCTAAAGGATTATCTTGAGGCCATCTTCGCATCGCCATCGCGTCCTCAACCTGTCGTAGCTCCGTCGGCCCCTATTATATCGGTCCCTCCGTCACCTCACCGCCTCTCCTCCAGACAGCTATTGCGCGGGCCCCCATTCTACTGGCCCCGCCGGCCATCTCTCTACCTTTTTGTTGATCCTTGGGTTGCCGGTACCTCCGTCCATCTCACCGCCTCTTCTGCCAGCCCTTGCTCCACCGACCCCTGCTCTGCCTGCCCCCTCGGCCGCCCTACCGCTTCTACTTTTCGCCGCTTCGCCGGACCAACTAGACCCATTCTTTCTGCCGCTCATCTTTTTGACGGCGCCGCCGCTAGTCATCGTTGCCAACGCTGTCACGATGCACTACTACGCACTGTTTTGGTGCGAAATCAAGGAGCCAGAGAAGTCGATCATCTTACTAGATTTCGAGCTTGAGGGCAAACTTGATTTCAAGGATGGGTGGAGTGTTATGGATCCGACGCCGTTGGTTATCTAGTATTAAAGTTTTTTTTTTTATTTTGAGTCGTATTGTATCGATTCTTGTTGTATCGAGTCAAGTATATTAGGTGTTTCAAGATCGTAGGCGTCGAGTCAAGTTATGTGCGTCATAATATTTTGTGTCTTAATGTTACAAGTAGTTTCTTTGTATCGAGTATTTATGCCCGTGCCATTGTGGCCTTGTATAAGAAGGCCTTATCATCTAAGAAAGAAGACAATGAAATATCTAAGTTCTTTTATCTCTCTAAAATTCCCCTCTCCTTCTCTAAGCCTGTTGCCTTCCTCTAGAGTTTCCTCTAATCTCTTCCCTTAACTTCTTCGTCCATCGTCTTTACCTCCATTCCAGGGCTTGCTTCTTGTATCCCTGTATCCATCAATCCCCAACAAAAAAAGCCCATAACAGATCCGCTCCGTGGATCCGGTCTCGATTTGCAAATCGGATCCCCGTTTGGACCTCTAATGGAGGTTCCCCCTTCTTCCTCCTTTTCTCTTTCATATCTAACCTAAGAGAGATAAAACACTAGCTGAAATGAGGCTTAATTCGCCCCCTTGGTGACCTAAAGATCCTAGGAAGGAATCCCCACCATCAGATCCAAAGAAACTCAATCGAACGGCTCAAAAAGACAAGTTTCCCAGTTCATGCCCCGAATACACTCTTGTACAACAGTTTGTGTAAATTTAGCGAAAAAGTCAAAATCTAAAAGCGATCGACCAATCGTACGTTTCGGTCTCTCACAACCATACTTGCTCAATTCTCATGAACGATCATTTCGCACGATCGTGTGACCTTAACGTGCACGGCCGTGTGCTTGATCACAGATGCCCAACCCAAAGTCCTGAAATTTCCTGTGTGGTTCGGGCACACACGATTGTGCCTGACTAAATCACACGACCAATTTAGGGCTAAACATTATCTAATTTTATGCACAGTTTAATTTTGTCAAACCGTCTCCGAAACATTACCGAACAATCCCCAATCTTAATGGGACTTCTTTAGGCCCTTAGGACCCTAATACCCTCAAATACAATGAGTTCTTGGGGAGTTAAATTGAGATTTTTGGGTGTTACAACTCCCCCCTTAAAATAAATTTCATCCTCGAAATTGAAATCACTTAATCAAAATTCATACCTTACACGAAGAGCTCCAAATACTCTTCACACATTGCTTGATCTTGCTCCCAAGAGAACTCGTCTTGCCTACAATTATTCCAACGCACTTTCACAAGATTGTCCTCCTTATCCCTTATCCAAATTTCCACATTCTCAATACAATTTGGACGCTTCACGATCTTAAAATTCTCATCCACCGACACCACCGTCGGCCCAGTCACTACACTAGGCTCCAACAAAGTCTTCCTCAACACTAAGATGTAAATTTCTTGTGTAGTTTGGGCGCACACGATTGTGCGTGATTAAATCACACGACCAATTTAGGGTTAAACATTAACTAATTTTATGCATAGTTGAATTTCGTCAAACCGTCTCCGAAACAATACCGAACAATCCCCAATCTTTGTGGGACTTATTTAGGCCCTCAGGACCCTAATACCCTCAAATACAATGAGTTCTTGGGGAGTTAAATTGAGATTTTTGGGTGTTACAACTCTCCCCTTAAAATAAATTTTATCCTCGAAATTGAAATCACTTAATCAAAATTCATACCTTACACGAAGAGCTCCAAATACTCTTCACACGTTGCTTGATCTTGCTCCCAAGAGAATTCGTCTTGCCTGCAATTATTCCAACGCACTTTCACAAGCTTGTCCTCCTTATTCCTCATCCAAATTTCCACATTCTCAATACCAATTGGACGCTTCACGATCTTAAAATTCTCATCCACCAACACCACCGTCGGCCCAGTCACTACGCTAGGCTCCACCAAAGTCTTCCTCAACACTAAGATGTGAAAGATGCCATGTAATTCACTCAATTCTGCCGACAATGACAACCAATAAGTTGCTTCGTCCATGCACTCAATAATTTGGAACAGTCCTAAATACTTTTGACTTAACTTTTTCAATCGCCGAATCCTCAATACTCCCTTGAATGATTTTATCTTTAGATAGGCCATGTCGCCTACGAAAAAATCCACATTTCTATGCCGCACATCAAAATACTTAGCTTGTTGATCTTGAGCAACTTTTATATGCTTCTGAATCGCCTTCACTATCTCACAAGCATCAACTACCATGTTGGATTTATGGGTCAACCTTAGAGAGGGGGTGGGGTGGTGGGTAAGGTTTGCAGAGATATATTGGAGATTAAAAAAAATACTTTTGAAGCAAGGAGCCAACTTTCTGGGACTATCGTCGTGCAATATAATTATCGTTTGCGTTATCAATCGAAGGGTTGTTCTTTGCTACAGGAGATTGTATCGGCCTATGAACATGAATCAAATCAAACACTCCACATTGAACACATATAATTAAAGATCAAACAACTAAAAAAAATTCATTGAATATAAAAATAGTGTTTATAAATTTTAGTCTAGATCTCCATGACGCCGGAGATCAGAGGCAGTGAATCAAAAACTCGTGGTTTCTATACTGACCCTCCTCTAGGACCCGTTGGCTCTCTCCCTTCTTCCCAAGAAGATCGACGAGCCTAATAGATCTCTCAGATCTTGACGTCCTCTCAGGAATCTGACGACCTGCCAGGTCGATTTCTCACGAACTCCTCCCAGGTATTTCACGACCTCCCAGGTATATTTCTCACACACAAATTACAAGAGAAAAATATAAGAGAAGAAAGGAAAATAGTTGGATCAAAGGAAATTGTGCTCCCTCAAAAATATATCTCTGGAGTTGGCCAAAGATCGGTGCTTTTGATTCTCGTTGCTTGGACATGCGATCGTCTTCAGAGTCTCGTTCTAGTATTCCTTCTCTAGAAATCTTCGTTCGTGAAAGAGGGCAACTTGTTCTTCTCCTTAGATGGTCGTTTGTTGCAGTAGGAAAATTCTCCTAAATAGGAGTATTGTAAAACGACAAAAAAATTATCTCGTAATAAATTTCAACGGGTATAATTGGTAAAATTTAATCGTGTAGAGAAACTTTGGAATTTCAATGTAAATAATTAATGGTGTGAAACGCGTAAAAGAAACGGTTAACAAAATACGTACATTGCTGCGTAAAGGAAGAAGTCGACACAGGTTGCGTCAAATTCTTGTCGACTCACGTTGAGTGCTAATTGACACTTCCACATAAGCGGAATAAGTATTGGCAGTATCACTCATGCACACTGGACACTTCTTCCACTTAAATTTCTGATTTCAAAAGCTAGTGCAGCAGTGCGAATCTCTCTCCAGTTCTTCGGTTGCACGTAGTGTGCCGAACTAGAGCTTTTTGATTCGCAACACACAACACATGGATTAAGGTACACCTCATTCTCTTGGCTACCACAACCTAGATTTGCAAAGGACTCTCGACTATCACAAAAATCCAGTTCTTAGATTGTGAAGTCCTTTGGGAGAAGACTTCAATATTTGTTGGCGAAGATTTCTGTATTTTCCCTAGTGTATGAAAATTTGACGTTGATAAGCCTTTGCTCAGTTGAATCAATGTGGATCCAACCATTCTCTGATCTACCAAGAGAATTACTGAGCTTAAAACTTCTTGAGAGATAATGAATATTTCCAAGGAATCAGAGAGCTTGACTGACGCAGAGAGCTTGACTGACGCAGGACGGGCTGTGAAGAGGCTGTGCTGACACACTAATGCAATCCTACTTGAACGTGCGGAATGACTGCGATCAAGCCCAATCTAAATGATGAGTGCATGTTAATTATTCCGGAAAAAAATATTTTAGCCAACGAGAATTATATTAGCTATCAATTTAACACAACGTTCGCCAACATGTTCATATACACAAGCATTATCATGTTCTCTATGCATGAAGATTTTCACCACAACTTGCACAAATAATTTTTTGCAGGATTTTTAAAAAATGCAAACAATTATGCTAATGAGCCAGACTACCCAAGCAAATATGTAATGTTTTCCAGTATTTAATAATGAAAATTTTTAAACACATTACAATATGTTACGATTGTGCATTTTCCCGGGATTGTATCACAATAATACTCACGTAGCAATGAAGATCTGACAGAGAGTAAGTGGTGGCAGACGACTGCTGCGTAGGGAGGAAATTGACTTCACAGTTGTAGCTGCTCGGCGATATAGTGATTGGATCCTAAATGTTGGAAGTAGAAGTGGAATTGCTGCTGACAGGGGAAGAGTGGACTGGGATGGATGAATTAAACAGGGGAGAAATGGCTTTGAGGGAGTGTTGTTGTACTGTATAGAGAGTGGATGCAGAGATTGGGTTGAGTGGAAGACAGTTAGTGAGAGTCGGGGTAGGAGAAGATCAGGTGGCTTCACGTGCAAATGGAAGAACGGGTAGTGTGCAATGAAGAGGGGATATAGTCGCGTGGGATGCAGGAGGTGGTTAAGTCTGTTTCAATCAGCCAGGAGGAAGGGAATACAATCATTAATGGCGGTAGGTTAGCGTCCAAAGAGTTTTGTCCCTTCCGTCGCTGAGAAAGGGGTTGAATAGGAGGAGGCTGGGAGATGTCTAGTGGTGGAGGGGAGGGGAAGAAGATGCGGTGGGGATTTCAATCCGTCGATGAAGATGCATAGAGACTGGAACTGGGCGGTTTGTCGTGAGGAGGAAGATGCTAAATAGTAGAATCATGCGTGTACAACCCAGTGTCTGGCGAGTGAGGTCGCCAAGGACCATACCAGACAGTTCAGATAGTCCAAGCAACAGGCAAGCCCAACAAAGGGCTGAAGATTGTGGGCAAGCTCGGCAAGGAGAAGCCGAACTCGAGCTCGACATTCGACGACCGCGAGCTCGGTATTCGCCGAGCTAGGCCAGGATTCGTCGTGCTGAGGTCGACTAATGAGAGCCGACTGATGGACGAGCTCGCCATCCCGAATCGCACTCGCGCAAAGGAGCTCGACAACAGCAGGCGAGCAGGATCTGCCGAGGTGGCCAGGCTCCCCAGCTCGCCTAGACATATGAGGTACTTTTTACTGTTTTGCCCCCGTTGGTCTGCCCATAGCCCTTCAAAACAGCGGAGTTTTGCTGTTGGCAGACCCGACCAAGGGTATTTTGGTAACTTCAGGTCAGTATAGTTTGGATATTGGCAGTTCGTATCCTGAAAACTATAAATAGGACCCAAGGGGTACCCCAAAAAGCATACTTCCTGTGCTCTCCTGCTCCAGTTTTCAAGTGATTTCTGAGGGTACCTTAGCTCGGCCTCTGGCTAAGGAGGGGAAGCGCTCTCAGATCTTCCGGGTGTGTGGTGGGTCCTCCCCGCCGAGCCCTTGGGTCGGTTCCCCTTGTTTCTTTTGTTGTTTTGCTTGCAGGAGCGAAGTAGGCGCGCGACCACCCCTTCCCCGAGGGCGAACTCCACAAGAGACCGAGGTTTCGGTTTCAACATTTTGGTGCGGTGAGCGTGGTCAGTGCAAAAAAGCTTCAGCGAGCCCGATGACAGGAGGACAGGGATCTGACAGGCCGGACTCGCCGCCCCCCCGCCTCTCGCCACGATAGGGATGTTTGAGGATTTCAGGAATGAGGTGCTGAACCTCGTCAAGTTCGCACTCGGCACGCGGGCTGAGTGCTCGACTCCAGCGGTTCAGATCGCTGCCGCCCCTTCTCTGGGCGAAGACGCCCCCGACAGGCGAGCTGGGAAGGAGGTGGCCGAGGAAGGCCGGGGGTGCGAGCTCCCCGGGCGCGAGCCTTTCCCCGGCCCGGCAGGCCGAGGCCGGTTCGGCGAGCTAGGCTCGCGAGACTCGCCAGCTCTCCCAGTGGGGGGAGGAAGCCCCTTCAGCGACTTGGTTCCTCTGCCCCAGTTCCAGATGGGTTCAGGGAACCCGAGATGTCCTACTACACCGGGAAGGGAGACCCGGTGCAACACGTTCAATGGTTCGAGGATGTGGTTTCAATCCGGCAGATGTCGGACGGGTTCAAGTGCCGACTCTTCGCTATCACCCTCAAGGAGAAGGCAAGGGAGTGATTCCACCAGCTACCGACCAGCTCCATCTACTGCTTCGAGGACCTGCGCCGGGGGTTCATGCTGAGGTTCACTATCTCGAAGAGGAGGAAGAAGGAGTCGGAATCCCTGTTCCACATCAAGCAGGGGGTGAATGAGACGTTGGGGAGCTACGTGGATCGGTTCCAAGAGGAGGTTACCCAGGTCCAGGAGATGCCAGGCCATAGTTTGATGATGGCCTTTACCCTGAGCCTGCAGCAGGGATTCTTCAGGATGGAGCTGAAGAGAGTTCCCCCGCTCTCCTACGAGGAGCTGATGGAGAGGGCGGCGAGAGAAGTTGACGGGGAGGCGTCGAACCCGGAGTTTGCGCGGAAGCTGGCCAGGTGGGCCACGGAGGAGGAGAATGAATCGAGAGGAGGAAGGGGACAGGAAGAGAGGAGAGGAGAGCCCCGACAGAGGGAGCAGAGGCAGCTCCAGGGGCAGCAGCAGCCTAGGTGGGGGCGTCAGGAGCCCGACCGTCGGCTGGGCTGGAGGCCTGAGTGGCAAGGACAGGGGCCACGGAGAGGGTACCAAGGAAGGGATCGCCATCAAGCGGGGCAAGATCAATTCCACCCCCCGGGCTGGAGGCAGGCCCAGAGGCCCCGACTCCCCGATCAAGAAGAGGCCATGGCTATAGCCATGGGGGAGAGGAGGAGAGTAACAAGGAGGAGGAGGAGAGAAGTTAGGGTGAAGTTGCCCTATTGCGACTTCCATCAGGAGGAGGGGCACGCCACAGCCACGTGCCCGGAGTTCCTTGAAATGAGAGGGAACATGGAACAGCAGCAGCAGCAGGGACGCCAGGAAGTGAGAATCGAGGAGGTCCTGCCTCGGGCAGAGGAGGACCGTTGCGAAGACCGGGTGGACATTGGGACCCGAGGAGGGATCAGAGTGATCCACGGAGGGGTGGGGGTCGAGGCTTCCCGGAAGGCGAGCCTCCACACCATGTACCGTCGGAGCGTTGCCTCCACATCCCAAACCCCGCCCCCAGAAGAGAGGATCACCTTCTCCAGGAGCGACATGCCGGATTACGAGGATCCATTTTGTGATGCGCTGGTCATCAAGGCAACCATCAAAATTTACCGTCTCTCGGATCCTCGTTGACAACGGAAGCTCCATCAACGTCGTCTTTAAGAAGGCGTTTGATGCAATGATGGTGGAGGCGAAGAGGGTGTTGGCCTCGGATGGACCCTTGTTCGGGTTTTCGGGGGAGAGGAAAGAAGTGGAGGGAGGAGTCGGTTTCCATGTCACACTGGGGGGGGGGGGGGCAGTCCAGAAACTGCAGGTTCGTCATCGTGGACGCCCCCAGCAGCTACAACGCCATATTCGGAAGGCCCCTTTTCAACGCCTTCCGCTGCGTCCCCTCATCATTCCATCAGTGCTTGAAGTTCAATGCTGAGGGGATTCAGGTCAGGGTCAGGGGGGACCCCAAGGTGGCGCTGGAATGCTATGTCACCGCTGTGAAATCCATCTCTTGGCAGGAGGGAGCCGAGGAGATGGGGCGAAGGATGGAGGAGGCTGAGCAGGAAGCAGACAGAGAGGAGCTGGAGGTGGAAGGCTGCGCAAAGGAGGAGGCAGCAAGAAGAGACTAGGAGGAGATGGCCGAAGTGATGGCCATGGAGGAAGAGGTGGAGGTCCCCGTTCCGGAGGAGAGGGATGCTGAAGGATGGGGGGAGTAGTCCAGGTTGGAGGCTGCAGAGGAAGTGGTGGAGTTGGAGGTTCTCACCCGTGGAGGCAGGGTGGAGAAGGTCCGCGTCAGCGGAGGGCTGACCTCGGAGGACCAAGGCAGGATGCTGGAGTGCATCCAGAGGAATGTGGACATCTTCGCATGGAACGCCGCAGAGATGCCAGAGGTTGACGCGGATGTGGCCTGCCACCGCCTCAACTTGGACCCGGGAACACGCCCCGTCCAACAAAGGAAGAGATCCATCGCGGACAAGCTGGCAGAGCCCATCAGAGAGGAGGTGACAAAGCTTCTCAAGGCCGGCTTCGTGTCCGAAATCCAGTACCCCAGCTGGGTCTCCAATGTGGTCATGGTCAAAAAGGGAGAAGGCCGGTGGCAAATGTGTATCGATTTCTCTTTACTTAATAAAGCTTGTCCTAAGGACTGTTATCCTCTGCCTCGGATCGACGCGTTGGTTGACTCAGCCGTTGGTTTTTCTGTAATGAGTTTTCTAGATGCTTTTTCAGGTTATCATCAAATCAGGATGCACCCCCCGGACATCAAGGATGTCTCATTCATCACGGGGGATGGATGCTACTGTTACAAGATGATGCCCTTCGGGCTAAAGAATGCAGGGGCGACCTGCCAGAAGATGATGGATAGGGTCTTCAAAGAGCAAAAGGGGAGGAACCTGGAGGTGTATGTGGATGACCTTATGATCAAAAGTTAGGATGTGGACTCTCACCTCCAAGACCTAGAGGATACCTTTGCCACCCTGCGCAAGTACAAAATGCGGTTGAACCCCCTGAAATGTGTCTTCGGGGCTAGCAGGGGAAAGTTCTTGGGGCATCTCCTCACCCCTGCGGGGGTCGAGCCTAATCCTGACAAGGTCAAGACTATCATGGAGCTAGGGTCGCCACGGAATACCAAGGAGGTGCAACGCCTGACAGGAAAGTTGACAGAGCTAAGTAGGTTCCTCTCCCGGGCTGGAGAAAAGTGCTCCCCCTTCTTCAAAACGCTAAGGGGCGGTCAAAAGTTTGAATGGACCAAGGAGTGCGAGGAGGCATTCAGAGCCCTCAAGATGCAGTTAACCCAGACACCGCTGCTCCAAGGGCCCAAGGAGGGGGAGGACCTGTTTTTGTATCTCGGGGTCGGGGCAGAGGCCTTGAGCTCCGTCCTAGTTCGGGAGGAAGGGAAGAAGCAACTCCCTATTTACTACGTGAGTCGGGTCCTGAGGAAGGCCGATATCCGGTATCCAATTTTGGAGAAGCTGGCTTTCGCCCTGATCATCTCAGCCCAAAGGTTGCGACCTTATTTCCAGGCACACTCAATCCGGGTGGTGACTGACCATCCTCTCCGCAACATCTTTGAGGGGGTGGAACTTTCTGGTAGGCTGGCCAAGTGGTCGGTGGAGTTGTGTGAGTTTGACGTTTCTTTCGTTCCGCGCCTCTCGATCAAAGCTCAAGCGATGACCGACTTCTTGGCTGACTATGTGATCGAGGTGGCGGAGGAAGAGCTCACTCGCCTGACTCCTCGGAGGGTGAAGGTGGATGGCGCCTCGGGGAGGCATTCCCTGGGAGTGGGAGTGATCTTGGAGAGCCCTCAGGGGACTAGGATTGAGCAGACAGTAGTGGTTCACTTTCCCATCACCAACAATCAAGCCGAGTATGAGGCTGTGATAGCGGGGCTGCGCCTGGCCAGGGAGTTGGGGGTGCTGGACGTGGAGATCCTTACCGACTCCATGGTGGTAGCTTCCCAGATCAATGAGGAGTTTGAAGCAAGAGAGCCTACCCTGCGGATGTACTTAGCCAAGGTAAAGGGGGTCATCGGCACGTTCCAAACTTTTTCCATCCAACACGTGCCCCGGGAGGAAAATGAGCAGGTCGATCAGCTCGCAAAGCACGGTCCTCGGGTGGGGGGGGGGTACCATCACCGACCTATTCCGCCCTTCCATCGAAGAGGGGGAGCTCATGGAGATAGATCAACGGCCTTCATGGATGGACCCAGTTGTAACTTTCCTTTCCACGGGAGAGTATCCGGAGGGGGCAGATAAGAAGAAGCTCAGGCATAAGTCAACGTATTACCTCCTCCAGGACGGGCAGCTGTATAGGAAGACACTCTCGGGGATGTTGGCTCGTTGCATGGCCGAGGGGGAGGTACAAAGAATCTCGGAGGAAGTCCACTCAGGGGAGTGTGAGAGCCACTCCGGGAGTCGGACCCTGGAAGGGAGGATTGTCAGGCAGGGGTACTTCTGGCCCACCCCGGGCCACGATGCAACGGAGTTCACAAGAAGGTGCCACAAATGCCAGCTGTTTGCCCCCCTCCAGCTACAGCCGGCCCAGCGACTCAAAAGTATCACGACCCCCTGACCCTTCGCCATTTGGGGAATGGATTTGGTTGAGCCGTTCCCCCAGGCCAGTGGGCAGAGGAGGTTCCTCCTAGTAATGATCGATTACTTATCCAAGTGGTTGGAAGTGAAGGCGCTGGCCAAGGTGATCTCCCAGGTTATCAAGAACTTTTTTTGGGGGGAGATCATCTGCCGCCATGGGCTGCCTCAGGCCGTTGTTACGGACAACGGGCCCCAGTTCGCCAGCGCTGAGTTTACCAGTTTTTGCGAGCAGCTTGGAATCGACCTCAGGTTCGCCTCGGTCCATCACCCCAGGAGCAACGGGCAGGTGGAGGCCGCGAACAAGATCATTGTCAATTGTCAATCTCCTGAAAAAGAAAGTGGAAAATCTGAAGGGAAGCTGGGTGGAGCAGCTCCCCGCGGTTCTCTGGGCCCTGAGGACCACCCCCAACACAGCTACCGGGAAGACCCCCTTCAAACTCTCTCATGGGTGCGAGGCGGTGCTCCCCGTAGAGTTTGAAGTTCAAACACCTCGAGTTGTTGCGGCCAATGAAGGCATGGTAGAATGGCAAGCTGAAAACAAGGAGCTGCGTCTCTCCCTTGACATGGTGGAAGAACTGCAGGATCTTTCCGCCCTCCGGCAGGAAGAGGTGAAGAGACGGATGGCGAAGTACTTCGACAAGCACGTCAGAGTCAAACAATTTGTGGAAGGAGACTTGGTGCTGAGGAAGGTGGATGCAGTAGGGAGATCGGCAACCGTGGGGAAGCTCAATCCCAGCTGAGAAGACCCGTTTATTGTAAAAGAGGCGTTGAGATCGGGGGGTATCGACTCCAAAATGTGTAGGGCGAGACCCTAAGTCTCACTTGGAGTGGTGACGACTTAAAACGCTTTTTCCCTTGAATCTTGTAAGTTGTGCCTTGATTTTTAATGAAAATTCTTTAATATGCCAATATTGTCGCTATGAGTTCGCATGAAAAAGTGAAGTGAATTTGGACCCCGAGCAGATCCCGCTGTCAGGCTCTCACCTAGCTGGCAGGGCTATAAGTCACTCGGTGTCATCCCCGGGCCTCGAGCAGATCCCGCTGTCAGGCTCTCACCTAGCTGGCAGGGCTGGAAGACACTCGATGGTGTTAGTAGTGGACCCCGAGCAGATCCTGCTGTCAGGCTCTCACCTAGCTGGCAGGGCTGAAAGTCACTCGGTGTCATCCTTGGGCCTCGAGCAGATCCCGCTGTCAGGCTCCCACCTAGCTGGCAGGGCTGTAAGTCACTCGATGGTATTGGTAGTGGACCCCGAGCAGATCCCGCTGTCAGGCTCTCACCTAGCTGGTAGGGCTGGAAGTCACTCGGTGTCATCCTTGGGTCTCGAGCAGATCCCGCTGTCAGGCTCTTACCTAGCTGGCAGGGCTGGAAGTCACTCGATGGTATTGGTAGTGGACCCCGAGCAGATCCGGCTGTCAGACTCTCACCTAGCTGGCAGGGCTGGAAGTCACTCGGTGTCATCCTTGGGCCTCGAGCAGATCCCGCTGTCAGGCTCTCACCTAGCTGGCAGGGCTGGAAGTCACTCGATGGTATTAGTAATGGACCCCGAGCAGATTCCGCTGTCAGGCTCTCACCTAGCTGGCAGGGCTGGAAGTCACTCGGTGTCATCCTTGGGCCTCGAGCAGATCCCGCTGTTAGGCTCTCACCTAGCTGGCAGGGCTGGAAGTCACTCGATGATATTAGTAGTGGACCCTGAGCAGATCCCGCTGTCAGGCTCTCACCTAGCTGACAGGGCTGGAAGTCACTCGGTGTCATCCTTAGTCGTCGAGCAGATCCCGCTGTAAGGCTCTCACCTAGCTGTCAGGGCTGGAAGTCACTCGATGGTGTTAGTAGTGGACCCCGAGCAGATCCCGCTGTCAGGCTCTCACCTAGCTGGCAGGGCTGGAAGTCACTCGGTGTCATCCCTGGGCCTCGAGCAGATCCCGCTGTCAGGCTCTCACCTAGCTGGCAGGGCTGGAAGTCACTCGATGGTGTTAGTAGTGGACCACGAGCAGATCCCGCTGTCAGACTCTCACCTAGCTGGCAGGGCTGGAAGTCACTCGGTGTCATCCTTGGGCCTCGAGCAGATCCCGCTGTCAGGCTCTCACCAAGCTGACGGGCTGAAGGTCACCCAGAGAAGTCCTTCCCCCCCAGGTAGTGCCCAACAAACTTGGCCCTTCCGAGAGAGGAGAGCTCGGCATGGGCGAGTTCGAGCTCGCTGCCCTAGCTCGGGCTCGGCAGAAGATCGGCAGGATAGAGCTTTGGACCTCGCTAAGAGGAGGCGGGCCCCGCCGGTCCGCCTCGTCCCCCCACTATGTTTTACTCAGAAAGATTTAGAAAAGTTGGTCTCACACCGATAAGATGACGGACAGCTCGCGAGCAAGCTGGAGCGAATCCTGAGAATTGGCAAGCCAGGCCCTGGGACCTCGCCAAGGGGAGGCCGATCTTGCCGAAAGGCCCCGCCCCCGCTTTATTTTACTTGGGAAAATTCAGTTTTATTTTTGACTAAGTAGGCCAAGGACAGCTCGCGAGCGAGCTGCGGAGGAGCCTTGGAAATTGCCGAGCAGTCAAGATACTCTCTCGCGGGCGCATACTAATGACTATCCTACTCACAGTACCTGTCTATGCGAGGTCTCCTGGGGAAGTACTCGCGGATATGCAGAACACAGCAAAAAGGAAAAAAAATGACACAGGTATGATCAAATCTTTTTTCATTAAATAAAGGTGTTTACAGGGGCTCGCCTCGGCGAGTAAACAAAAAAAAGAAGAGTATACAAATTTAGGCCTCCCCCCCCGCCGGACCGGTCCTCCCCTTCGCCCGATTGATCCTGGAAGCCCTTCCCGAACATCGCGTCCAGGCTATCCTCCTTCTCGCTGGGCGGTGTCGCCGGGAACAAGCTCGACATCAGGTCCTTGGCGGAGATCTCCTCGCACCCCTCCACCAACACCCCCGTGTCCTTCATCATCTGGAGGGTGCATTCGACAGCTTGGATTGAGTTGATCCGTAGCCTCTCGGCGAGGTCGGCCTCGCCAAAGACCCGTTGCCTCTTATAGGGGAGGGTAGGGTCGACGTCACCGGCCGGGAAGAAGATCTCCGCCTGGCGGCGGGCCTCGCGGCTGAGGTTCTGGTTCTCCTCCTTTAGCCTCGCATTCGCCCCCTCCAGCTCGGCAAGCCGGGCGCGCAGCTGGCCGATCTCCTCCTCCTGCTCGGCATTGCGAGCCCGCAGCTCCCCGACAGCCTTGGCATCCTGATGAAAAAGAGATTCGTTAACAACGCAAAATATTCCAAGTAAAAGAGGGAAGGAGCCGGATACTCACCAACCCGCCGGCGGCCTCGGCGAGGAGACCCTCGGCGATGCCGAGCTGCCTCGCCTGGTCGGCGACCTTGTCCTTGGAGACATCGCGGGCCTGCTCGGCTTTTAGGAGTTGATTGCTGAGGGCAAAGCTGCGGCGGGTCAGCATGTGGTGGAGCTCCATGGTCCGCAGATGGGCCTGCAGACCCTCATGGCCGAGCTGCCGCAGGGTCATGTTCTTGTAGGCCTCGGCATCCTCGCGGCCATAGAGGCCGAAGCCGAGGGCGTAAGCATGGCCGGTGGCGGGCTCGCGGTCGTGCCAGGACGGATGCAGAGTGGAGATGGAGACCCGATGAGCCAGCTCATCCCACTGCACCATGGGCTCCCCCGCCGAGTCCTTCCACCGCCCCCCGAAGTTAAAGAGGGGATGTTGTTTCGGCACCCCGCGCTCGCGAGCCGCCCTCTTCGCCGAAGGAGGTGGGGAGATCGCCGCCGCAGAAGAAGGGGCCTCGCTGCCCTTCCGGCCTTTGCTGGTGATCTCCTTCAGCTGGCTCTCCGGCGACGCGTCGGGGGGGGGGGTCTCATACGAGCTTATGTATTTGGGGCTGGATCGATGTTGATGATGTTTTCCCCGCGGAGCGAGTACGACCTTCTTCATTTTCTTTGTTAATGGCTGGCGGTGTGGCGGGTTCGACCCCGCATCCTCAAGTCGCCTCTTGCTGGAAGAGGGTTGGGAGAGGGCCGCCTCATCTCGGCAGGCCGCCGCCGCCGCCTTCTCGCGGGCAAGGGGGTCCGGTACAACCCCGAGTCCGCGAACGGCGGGTTCGCAGGAATGAGCCGCTCCCCTGCAAAGAAAAACTTGGAAAAAGTTGGATCTTCAACAGCAGTCTAGCGAGCTCGGTAACCCGCCGAGCTCGACAATAAGGGAAGTACAATACCTTCGCCGAGCAGGACAGAGAGAAGCGCGTCGAGGCCCCTTCGCAGGAAGGCGACCTCGAAGTCTTTGTGGAGGAAGTATTTGTGGAGCTCGGCATCGTGGCCGGATACGGCCGGCGTGCGGTAGACCTCCTCGCCTTTTTGCTGCGGCGAGTACGGGATGTTGCCGAGATCGCCCTTGATGAAGGCGATCTTGCTCATCCAGTTGTGATGTTTGTTCGCAATCTCGCGAACCTTGATCAGCGAGCCGCCAAAGTAGGCGACCCCATCCGGCGTCGCCTTATAAGAGAAGAGTTTCCTGAATACTGTCAGGTTGAACTCAATCCTCTCCCGCCGGAGGTAGCTCGCGAACTCCACCATCATGGCGATGGCGTTGGAGTTCAGCTGCGCGGGTACCGCGCCATAGTACTTCAGAATCTGCCGGACCTCCGGCCAGAGGGGGAGGCGCAGCCCCACCTCAAAGTGAGAGATGGGGAAGGCGAGCTCGTCATCATAAAAGGTATTGATGGCCTCCCCCTGCCGCGGCCGGCGCGCCTCGAAGCCCGGCAGAACGTAGTCGCCAACGAATTGCGCGAGCTCCTCCTCGGTGGTATTCCCCTCGAAAAGCAGTAATCAGTGAAGTGCAAGGCGCACTTGGTGCGGCCGTCGGCGTCAGGGTTGGCTTTGCCCATACTCGCAGAAGAGGGGATGGAGCGCGGGCAAAAAAGGGAGAAAACACAGAGAGAGAAAAAGCAAGCAGTTAAGGCGATAGTACGGGGGTTGGTGGGTGGGGGGGGGGGCGCTATTTATAGAAAAAGAAATCCGGGTCAGGCCGTCCAATCGGCTCAGCTCGCCGCCCCAGCTCGCCACCCCAACTCGCCACCCCAGCTCGCCGACTTCCGGCGCGTCCCAACCAAGGCTAAGTCAAACATCGCAATATATTATTTGAATAACGCATGACCAAGAATATTCTAAAATTACTTATTACAGAGACCAAGTTCAGGAATAAAAATGCGGGGCACGCGAGCAGGGGGAACACCAGGAGGCGAGTACCGGTCGGCTCGGCAAAGGAGCCGCCCTCTTATCTACCCCGGTCTCGCGGCTCCCGCCCCCCAGACTGCCGCGCGCGGAGCAGCTCGCGGATCCTCCCCGAATTCCTCTGCGCCACTGAGAGACCATCGTCTATCTCGTCCAGAAGCTGGGAAGGGGACATCAGCTCGCCAGCCTAGCCGCTTCTCACCTCGTCGGCAAGACGCGCGTAGTCGCGTTGTAGCATCTCGTTGACCCCCGGCACCTCGCGCAGCCCGCACTCCAGCTTCTTGAGAAGCTTCACCTCCCTCCTCGTCAGCTCGCCTTGATCCACTTCGGGGCCCAGGTAAGAGTCCAGCGCGCTTGGGGCGGGGAGTGGAGAGTAGTGGGCTGCCCGCGAAGACTCCTCGGCAGCGGATTGGCTGGGTGGAACTGTAAGGACAAATGTCAGCAGAAAGTGGAATGCAGAAAAAGCTCACGGGGCAAGAATCCAAGCAAAATTGACCTGACGAGCTCGGCAACTCGAAGGAGATGCGGGGAGGGATGAACCTCAGATCCTTCCCGCGACCTGGACCGCGAGTCCCCGGTGAGAGAACCTCTAATCCCGGGGTAGGGATGGTTCCCAGACCCGCCCCCGCGACCACGACAGTTTGCCGAGGAGGGGGGCGCGCATCGGCGAGCTCGGCCTCTGCGAGCTCAGCCCCAAGGTCCCAAAGGGGGGGGGGGGGCTCCCGGTGGGGGTTTTCCGAGTCATGAACCGCGAGTCCCCAAGAGTGGTCTTGGCTCGCGGGGTGGCGTCTCGCGGCGCGGTGTCTTCTACGCCGTCAGGGCGGCGGTCTGGGCCGTCGCAGACCTCGACAACGTTCCTCCCTCTTTTAGAGGCAGACAGAGTGGAGGAGCCGGTCTCGTGCTCCAAGGTGGCCCTCAGGTCGTTGTAGATGGGCTCGGCCGCGTGGGGGAACGGTTTCATCTTCTTGGAGCTGGGCTCGACAGAGCCACCCTGCGGCACAGTGGCGGGGACCGCCGTCAGGGCGGTTACGCGAGCTGCAGAAGCCTGGCGAGCTCGGTCTAGACGCTCTTGAATCTCCTTGGGGAGCGGTATCTTGGCAGGGTTAGAGCAAAGAGAATGACAAAAGTCAGGCAGGTAAGCAGGTGCATATATATAGCCGCAGGTGGGCCCCACCCGAAGATTCCCTCCAGCCCCCCGCGCACTCGCCAAACTCTTGGGGTTGGATGTTTCTTTCTGAGCTTTGACAAGCTCAAAAAGAGCGGGGATTATGTACAACCCCGTGTCTGGCGAGTGAGGTCGCTAAGGACCATACCAGGCGGTTCAGATAGTCCAAGCAACAGGCAAGCCCAGCAAAGGGCTGGAGATTGTGGGCGAGCTCGGCAAGGAGAAGCCGAACCCGAGCTCGGCATTCGACGACCGCGAGCTCGGTATTCGCCGAGCTAGGCCAGGATTCGTCGAGCTGAGGTCGACTAATGAGAGCCGACTGATGGACGAGCTCGCCATCCCGAATCGCACTCGCTCAAAGGAGCTCGACAACAGCAGGCGAGCAGGATCAGCAGAGGTGGCCAGGCTCCCCAGCTCGCCCAGACATATGAGGTACTTTTTATTGTTTTGCCCCCGTTGGTCTGCCCATATCCCTTCAAAACAGCGGAGTTTGGCTGTTGGCAGACCCGACCAAGGGTATTTTGGTAACTTCAGGTCAGTATAGTTTGGATATTGACAGTTCGTATCCTGAAAACTATAAATAGGACCCAAGGGGTACCCCAGAAAGCATGCTTCCTGTGCTCTCCTGCTCCAGTTTTCAAGTGCTTTCTGAGGGTACCTTAGCTCGCCTCTGGCTAAGGAGGGAAGCGCTCTCAGATCTTCTGTGTGTGGTGGTCCTCCCTGCCGAGCCCTTGGGTCGGTTCCCCTTGTTTCTTTTGTTGTTTTGCTTGCAGGAGCGAAGTAGGCGCGCGACCACCCCTTCCCCGAGGGCGAACTCCACAAGAGACCGAGGTTTCAGTTTCAACAATGCGGTTAACAGAGGGGATCGTGGGATGTGGAGGGGGTGTTCAAGGGAACAATCAATGAAAAGAAAAAAAAACTAATAAATAAATCGAGGTTTCGCAACTCGGGATCGCGACGTCGCACCTCGGGATCGCGGCGTCGCACCACGGATGATTACCGGCCTGAAATCTCTCACAAATCAACAATGACTGAAACTGCATCACCCACTCCTATTTATAATAAAAGGAGGCGGTTGGACACCCAACGTGAATGACTAAGATCGTCCGTTACGCCCGGTGTCCAAAAACAGTAAATTGAAATCCAAAAAATAAAATTAAATATGCATAAAACGTAAACGACGCTCCAGACTCGCTCGCGGTCTTGGATCGCTGATCCAATAATACATCTCAGGCAAATATGCAAAAACGGGTCCCGTCAAGTGGTGGCCCGACCTCCTCCATCGAACACAATCATGCGGTCGATCCCCATCAATTCCCCTCGACTGAAAAACATTCATCTCCGAGTAATGAAGATGAATAAGTTGTAGTCGAAGATCAGGAGATAAGTCTATAAGGCTTCGTTTCCAATATCCAAACATCATCAAAGGTGGAGTGTCCCCTCCAGTGCGCTAAGTAATGAAAAGGACCATCTGTAGTGGCGGTGCACTCATCCATCACAACGTCACTAATACTCTCAGCTCTCAGTTCTCTTGCTGGTGGATCCAGGAAACCTGGTGAAATCATAGGAGGTACGGGCAAGTCTGTGGGGGCCGTTTAAGGTGAACTGAGGAAGTGTCTAGCTGTAACTGGGAGGGTGTCAAAAGTGGATCAAGATATGGGTCCCTATGCTCGAGATGCTGAAAGTAATGTGCTAAATCTTTCGTATTAAATATGAGATGAATACCCATATCTGCTGGAAAATTTATCTCGGAGCCATTTGTTCCAACTTTCATTATAACCCTATAATGACTCATTCACTTAAGTTGTAGTTTAATAACGTCTCCTTTTGGGAGCCCCTTCTTGCAAAATCCGACCATGACATGCTCACACACCCAAAAATGTTGCTCAAGTCTGTGCACATCCGCCATACATTATATAATTCACAATTGCTAGTAATTTTCTTCTGGAGTAATTCATGCATTTCATGCAAATGGTGCAAAACATATAACATGTGTGAATCATGTCACATGAATGACCTATGCACTAAATGTGAATGAACAAACAACACATGTAAAGATGAACTACTAACACAAATAACTCTATAAACTGGTGGTTTTGGGTGCATAAAAGAAACTCCTAAATAGGTACGTGATCGAGAGGCTTAGAAGTTGGGTCATAGAAGAATTCGTCGTGAGCGCAATGAACACTCCAATGAACTTCAGAGACATCAATAATAAGATGCACCAATATAGTGTGCAAACTGTCACATATGTGCGAGTATTAAGACATAAAATCGGTGGGTCATTAAGTGCACACTCAAACTCAAGTGTCCTACTAAAGATGAATATATCTCAAACGAGCGATAGATCGACATGTGGCTCATCCAGGGGTTTTCCGTGAGGGGTATAATAAAATTCGTCACAAATACGACGAGTATCAACATGAGCTCCAAAAACATAAGGAGTGCTTTCATATAAATGATAATGCAAGTGAAGCGCAACAAACGTGAAAAGTTTGCTAAGGGAATGTGACGCATCATGAGGCTCACCAGATGGTACCGCCCAAAACTCATCAAGAGTGCTCGTGACCAGATAGTAAACTCTCAAAACATCCGAATTATACTTTAATGTTCTTAGGGAGAACACTACATACTGGATGCTACACTCAAGATCCTCTCTCTGGAGCACTGTCAAATCAAGGGTGATAATAAGATAAATGTTAACGTCTCAATACTCATAACGTATTACTCACTTGAATCTCATCCTCACAAGGACGAGATGACTCATCTGGAGGATCAGCCGGGGGGTTGTCAAAAAACCCGTCAACAAGGGAATGACCCTCCAGAAGCCATCATAAGGGGTCGTGTTCCCCGAAAGGGATTAGGTGGCTACCACTAGGTCGCTACTACGCTCTCGGCTCCCGATCGTGAAGTAGCTCGATGCACCATCTGGTGAAGTGTGGGAAAAGTCTATACTCAATAGTGAGCTAATAGGTATAGTGTCGAGGTCAGGATTTCCAAGTGGAGCGGTCTCTCGTGGTGGCTGATTACTAACGCGTACATCCTGTGTTGGGAGGGCATCCCGTTCTTCCTTAAAGAGAATATCAGATGGAGTGGATGGGGTTTCCCTGCCTTGGGAAGTGGAGTGCTCTTGCCGGCCCTCAATGGAGGCAACACGGGTGCAAAGGTTGTCAAATTGTACATCTAATTGATCAAACTTCCTGAGAACCCATTGCTATAGTTCGACTTCTGTTATGTCCGCTTTTGGAACATTAGGAAAGCAACTACGTGTGATGTTACCTCAATGAAGGTGACCTCGATAGGATTCTTGAGGGTCATCAAGACGGTCGCCCATAAAATAATCATGCCATAATCGTGGGTGGACGTGAGTCCTATGAACGTGCAGTGGTGGTCGTGCATATATAGACTCAGGTTGCTAAAGTAGAGGAGACGTGTAACGACTATGACCTGAACAATACTCGATACTTACCCTCATAAATTTGTGTCGAAGGTTCAATAGGATCCACTCGTGTGGGGATAAGGACGACGATAATCGTCATAATAATGCGGAGACCTCTCTGACGACACTCTATGGGATCGAGCGTGGACGGGTGGTGATTCTCAAATTGAGGATCAGTGTAGTGACGACCACTATAATAAGACATTGGGTGACATAACATGTAGTCCCGCGTATTTTAAAGTAATCCCTAACCTAGGGCTTTGATGACAAACTGACGCTGGACGAGATGTGAAGAGGCTGTGCCGACATACTAATGCAATCCTACGTGAACTTGCAGAATGTATGCGATCAAGCCCAATCTAAATGATGCGTGCATATTAATTATTTTGGAAAGTAAAACTTTAGCTAACAAGAATTATATTAGCTTTCAACACAACGTTCGCCAATATGTTCAAATACACAAGCATTATCATGTTTTCTACGCACGAAGATTTTCACCACAACCTGCACGAATATTTTTTTACGGGATTTAAAAGAAAAATAGCAAACAATAGCGCTAATGAGCCAAACTACCCAATCAAATATGTAATGTTTTCCAGTAATTAATAATGTAATTTTTAAAACACAGCACTAATAATACTCACGTAGCAATGAAGATCCGACGGAGTGTAAGTGGCGGTGGACGACTGCTGCGTAGGGAGGAAATTGACTGCATAGTTGTGGCTGCTTTCTGATCCGCCACTGCTAATATTTGGTGTTTGACAGAGGGGCGGACCAAAAATCTCTTTTCATAAAGGCACGGATTTGCTAATTTTTAGAGCGCTACAAGTCCTTCGCGTTTGGCTCTTTCAAAAGTGCTCTTCAGATTTTTTTCCCTTTCACATTCCGTCTTTCCCGAGACCGATTTTTACCTTTCGTTCCCGATCCCACGCAACATCCAGATCGCGACATTTCCAAGCTCGCCGCCTCCACTACGCCCTTGATGGAAGTCTGCGCACTTCTCCTTCCGATCCAGGCGACTCTTGTGATCCAGATCTCCGGCGATAGCTCTACCCGACTATCCCTCGTTCCTCTTCCTGATCTCCGGCGAGAGTGAGGAAGTACTCCATTTTCTCGATGACGCCGAAATCCGTCATCCAGATCTCCCACGAAAGTGAGGTATGCAGATCTCTGTCCCTTTTTTGGCTTTCCGTTTTATCTGACTGTGCTTTGAACGACAAACAAATCTTTTAAAAAATGGACTTCAGATAATGGAAAAGCTCCAACGACGAATGCTGAGCCTCGATCAGCGAATGGCTTTGTGAAAGATCTCTGGTCACTCGGCGAACAAATCTTTAAAAAATGGACTTCAGCTCCATGCGCGTTCAGGTATTTCGATAAACGAACGAGTCTCCAATTGAAGAACGCCAGACCGGTGATTGAAATCCTGACAAAGTGAGCCATTTTTCACATATCTTCATATCTTCCTTCTAGCGTCCCCTTCTAAATGGCTTCCTTTTCACTTCTCCTTCTGAATGGTTTCCATCTGGCTTCTTCTACTGTGCAGTTTACCAACTTATACAAGTTATATTATCATCAGTTATAAACAATTTTGTATCATCAAATCAAAAACAAAATTCTAAACAATATCCTCTACTTCGTGATGCTTTCATTGATGTATACAATGCTTCTCATAAGTTGTGATAATTAAAGACTGTAATGTTATGTCATAATTAAAGACAGTTTTTAGGGTATGTATTTATATATTTTAGTTTATAAAAAAACAGTTTCCAAAAGTTGTTTCTCCAAACAGCTAAAAATAAAAAATCGCTCTTCAAAGCGCACTTCTGCACAGAACACCCAAACACTCTGCAGATTTTCAAAACTGCTCCCCAGAGATCTATTTTAAAACAGCTCTATCCGGACAGCAGCTTTTCAATCCGCCAAAGCTGTCCCAAACAGACCTTAAATGCTGGAAGTAGGAAGTGGAATTGCGGCTGGCAGAGGAAGAGTGGACTGGGAGGGGTGAATTAAACAAGGGAACATTGTCTTTGAGGGAGTGTTGTTGTACTGTACATAGAGTGGAGGCAGAGGTTGTGTTGAGGAGAAGGCAATGAGTGAGAGGTGGGGTAGGAGAAGATCGGGTGGCTTCACGTGTGACTGGAAGGATGGGGAGATAGTCGTGTGGCTTCAGGTGGGTTGAGGAGAAGGCAATGCAGTTTCCAAAAGTTGTTAAGTCTAAAGCTGGGGGTCCTCGATCAACCAAGAGGAAGGGAATACAACCATTAATGGTGGTAGGTTAACATTCAGGGAGTTTTGTCCCTTCCGCCGCTGAGAAAGGGGATGAACCGGAGGAGGCTGGGAGATGTTTAGTGGTAGAGGGGAAGGGAAGTAGATGCGGCGGGGCTTTCGATCCATCGAGAGAGATGAACAAGAACTGGAACTGGGTGGTTTGTCGTGAGGAAGAAGATCCTGAACAGTAGAATCGTGCGGTTGGCAGAGGGGATCATGAGATGTGGAGGGTGTTGTTAACTGGAACAGTCAATGAAAAGAAAACAAAATTATAAATGAACCGAGGGTTCGCACCCCGGGCTTGCAACATCGCACCACGAATGATTGATGGTCTGGAATCTTTCACAAATTAACAATGACTGAAACTGCAGCACCTGCCCCTATTTATAACAAGAGGGGGAGTTTGGGCACGCGGCTTGAACGACTATAATCGCCCGTTACGCTTGGTATTCTAAAACGCTAAATACAAGCCCCAAAAATAAAATATAATGCACAAAATGTAAAATGACGCTCCGGACATGCTCACGGTCTCGGATCGCCGATCCAATCAATGCATCTCGGGCAAATATGCAACAACGGGTCCCGTCGAGTGGTGGCCCGATCTCCTCCATCGAATACGATCATGCGGCCGTTACTCATCATTGACGCTCTACACTTTCCCATCTCTATTCAATAATTTGTGCCGAGAGATCCGATGAATGAGAGAAATGTTGTTGTTCCATTGCCTCTATTTTTTATATTTCTGATAAAACAAAAGTTTACTTCAGTCTTTTTCGTGCAGCTCTTGCCTAGAATTACAAGTTCTCAGAAGATAAAGCAACCTTGATAACTTCCATATTTTACCAGCGACACAATTCGAACTGCTATATTGAAATCTGTTCAGAACATAATCGTCGATCTTTTGTTTGATGGTCGACTGTCCATGCTATTAGTTGCTTGATGATAAAGTGATTGTTATCTGCTTCTTTATCGCTCAGCTAGGAGATTCTGACTATTCTGAGTTCCTTCTTTGTTAGCTCGACTCTTCGGAGTTCCTTCTTTGTTAGCTCGACGCTCATAGATGAAGTTAGCTGCTCAACGATTCTTGCTCATTTATTCTTGATTTTGCTTCAGAGCTATTTCTTTGTTGCTGTTCGAAGACTACCTTGTTGCTCGACATTCAATTCTCCATTATGCTAATAATGCTCGACGAATCTTAATCAGTTCAATTTTTGTCTGATTCTACTTCCGCTTAGCTAATACTGCACGGCAATCTGATTAACAATGCAGAGAAATGACATCACCAATATTTAGGCTTTTTTCTATCAATAATTATACATGAAATGTTCTAAGAGCTTCATACATAACTTGTCATCAATTAAACTGAATTTATCCCACAAATCAACAGGATTTTCCTAGCATAATTGTATGCACATATAAATAGACATTGTACTCCCACTGTCAAGCGTAATTGATGAATTTATATTTGCTTTAGGTTGGGGATCTTGCTCATCATTCTCCATTAAGAAAAAGAGTTTTCAAAGTATACGGTTGTGTTGTAACTAGCCAAGATTTTGTTGAACCCAAGGACCCATCTCAATGTTTTGATAAGGTATGCATATTTATTTACTTTTATCTACTGAAATATTTTCTACAATTTCTTTGATTTATTTAATGCTACATAATGCATTTGTTTCTTAGTCACTATTCATTAGCACTATCTGATTCATCTCTTAATCCTGGCAAGATATCATAAAGAATGACCATCAATGATTCATATCATGCAATGCATTTACTTGTTTTGGTGGCAAAATTGTGCTAAAATATACCAGCCCTTCTACACGTGTTGAAATTTCTAAAATACATTTGAAGCATGTTCTCTTTGTCCTGGGTTTATGAATTGAAATATTTGCAAATGTAGAAGAATTGAGTGAACCTTCTATATACTTTTTGAATCTTAAATCACAAGTACGAGTACAAATATATAGGGAGGAGAGAGAATCATCCCTTATACATGATGTGAGACTAATACATGAGAAAGAAAAAGGACCTATAATGAGCCTCTAAATGGGCCTTTACAAACAGTTTTCTAACACTCCCCCCAAGCTCTAGCGTACAAGTCATAGGCGCCAAGCTTGGATAAGAACTGATAATGTAACGCCCGAGAGAGGGCTTTGGTTAGAATGTCAGCAACTTGTCCTGTAGCGGGAACATGTTCCAATTCTATTTTCTTTGATTGAACTTTTTCTAGAATGAAATGACAGCCAACTTCAATATGCTTTGTTTGTTCATGGAAGACTGGATTCTTGGCATGGTGTATCACAACTTGACTGTCACAAAATAAGGTTGCTGGAGATGAAAGTTTGAGTCCCAAATCATCAAGAAGACTTTCAAGACAGGTTAACTCAGTTACAACTGCAGCCATAGCCTGGTACTCGGCTTTAGTAGAGGATCAAGCAACAACGGTCTGCTTCTTGCTATGCCAGGTTATAAGGTGACCACCGAAGTATGTACAATAACCAGTTGTGGAGTGCCTATCATCCAAAGAACCTACGTAGTCGGCGTCAGAATACGAAACTAGGGATAGAGAGGTAGATGGTTTGTAAACAAGTCCTTTTCCAGGAACAGTCTTTAGATATCTGAGTATGCGCTCAACGACTTGAAGATGAGATGTCCGAGGAACAATTATAAAACGACTCACAACTACTACAACAAATGAGATGTCAGGTCAAGTAACTGTAAGATAAATCAGCTTCCTCACCAAACATCAATAGTACTCTGGATTTATAAGCAGTTGGTCAGAATCAGACCCATGTGCAGAGAGCTTGTGATTTATATCCATAGAGGTGTCCGCAGGTTTGCACCCTGAGTAGCCAACATCTTGAAGGGGGTCAATACAATACTTCCTCTGGGATAAGACGAGTCTATCAGGTTGTCTGGCGACCTTGAGCCCAAGGAAGTAGCGAAGATTTTTCATGTCTTTTGTCTATAATGCTGAGTTCAAATATTGCTTGATTTGTTGTATTACGGTAGAGTCGTTGCCAATAATTAAGATATCATCAACATACACACGGAGAATCACAGTGCCTGTTGGGTGATGACAAGTTAATAGAGAGAAGTCAGCCGAGTTTCGTGTGAAACCAACTCCACGAACAACCTTACTGAATTTTTCAAACCAAGCACACGAGGACTGTTTGAGACCATATATAGACTTCCAGAGATGACATACATGAGACTCCCCCGTGGTCTCAAACCCGGGAGGTTGGTGCATATAGACTGTTTCCTGCAGATCACCATTGAGAAAGACGTTTTTAATATCCAACTGATGGAGGGGCCACTAACTATGAACAACCAAGGAGATCAGGATCCGAACAGTATTCAATTTGCCAACCGGGGAGAAGGTTTCATCATAAACGAGGCCTTGCTGCTGAGTGAATCCCCTGGACACATGACGATCTTTTAGGCGGTCAACAGTCCCATCCGCAGCATGTTTGATAACAAAAACCCACTTGCAGCTGACGCATGACTGACCGGGAGGAAGAGGAACCAAATCCCAGGTCTGGTTAACCCAAAGGGCAGTCATTTCATCAATCATGGCCGCCCACCACCCCGGGTGCTGAAGCGCTTCCTGCACAGAGTTAGACATAGAAATGAAGGAAAGGGAGACGACAAAGTGGTGGAGTGGTGGAGAGAGACGATGTAGAGATACATAATTCGCCAAGGGGTGAGCCGTAGAGGTTGATGCAGGATCAGCAAGCCGCGAGATGTCATTTGTAGAGGGGAGCTGCTGCATGAAAGCCGTCTTGGACTTACGACGAGTATAGACACAGAGAAGTGGTGGAGTTAGAGAAGAAACCGGAAGAGGTGTAGGAGGAGGGGGTAAAGAGGGAGTTGTGACAGGAACGACAGGACGAGCAACAATGGACAATGATGACGGGGTAGATGGAGAGTAGTGGAATGGTTGGTCTTCAAGGAAGGTTACATCAGATGAGACAATCAGCTTGCCGTCGGTAGGTGAATAACAGACAACCTTTTTGAGTTCGGGAGTAACCAACAAACATACATTTTGTTGTGCGAGCAGCGAGCTTGTCAGTAGACGAACCAAGAAGGTGAACATAACATGCACAGCCAAAGACACAAGGTGTGAGAGAGAATTGAGTTTTGGAAGGAAAGATGAGACTTAGTGGAGATGCGAAGTCGAGAACGGACGAAGGCATGCGGTTAATGAGAAGATAAACAGTAGAGACCACAAAGTTCCAATATTCTGTGGGCACCTTCATTTGAAACATGAGGGATCTGACGACATCAAGGTGGTGACGATTTTTCCGCTCGACCACACCGTTCTGCTGGGGGGTATAAGCATACGAGGTTTGATGTATGATGCCAAAATCGGTGAATAAATTGGAGAAGGTACAACCAGTATATTCGCGAGCATTATCGATACGAATGATTTTTAGCACAATGGAGAATTGCGTACCCGTCTCGGTTCGAAAGTGCGAAAAACAGATGTTAGTTCAGTACGATTATGAAGTAAATATAACCAAGTGAGACACGAGTAATCATCAATAAAAGTGACAAAATATCGATAGCCAAAAACACTGGGTCTTTATAGGGGCCCCGAATATCAGAATGAACTAAAGAGAATGAAGTATCAATCTAGGTACATGTAGGAGGGAAAGAAATACGATGTTGTTTGCTGTAGATACATGATTCACAAGTAAACTCTTGCAGGGAGACATCAGGAAGAACCTTCTTGAGAATCGGGAGAGGAGCATGCCAAAGGCGGAGATGCCAGTCAACACTAGAGATAGTAGAGAGAATGGTGGGTGGAACATCCAAGAGATATAGCCCATTCGACAACCGCCCTTTACTAATGATATTCCGCGTGCGGCAATCTTGCACAACAAAGGAGGAAGGAGAAAATGTTATACAACAGTCAAGTTCCTGAGTAAGACGACTAACTGATAATAAATTGAAGCAGGATCCCGGAACATGGAGAACTGAGGAGAGAGAGAGTGGGAGTAAGTTGAAGATTAGCCGTGCCAGCAACCATAGTGGTGTCGCCATTGACAACAATGATGAATTTGAGATAAGCAGACTGCATATACTGCGTTGGTCTCTGGGATGTAATCTGGTGAGTAGCACCCGAATCCACGATCCAGTGGGGGCTATGAGAGAGACAAGATATACCTTCAGAAAAAGACGCGACCGAGCCAGAGGAGCGACTGATGACGCCTTGAAGCTGTTGAAGCTGTTGAAGCTGGGTGCGGAGAGCATTGATATCTTGCCGGGTAGAAGAATCAGAGTCATGTAGAGCACTCATGGAAGTAGGAGCAGCTGTAGTAGAAGCAGCAAGGTGTGAAGGCAGACCATGCTTGTGGTAGTATGTTGCTTCAAGATGACCCTCTCGACCATAATAAGTACATTTGACACCGAAGCGCCCAACACGTCCTCGTCCCCGAGACTTATGACGGCCTCCCCTAGTTAAAGAGCCACGAGCTGGTGCAGGAGTGGGTAAGAGTGGTTGTTGAAGGAGAGCTGGTGAAAAATTTGTAGGGGCCTCAGAAGGAGGTGTGACTTTGAGCAACATAGAGCAGACATTAGACAGGGAGGGCGTGGTGGAGGAGGAAAGATTCTGAGCCCGGACACTGTGTAGGTGAGGAGGAACCCGAGTCATCATCATGACAATCCCAACTACTTCCTTTTGCGCCCGTTGGGTAGCAAGATCCGTGGAAGGAGGCTGATGTTGTATCCATGCCTCTACCAGAGTTTTAGCCTTGACAACAAAAGAGGTCAAATCACCTGTTGTCCCAGGATCCAGAGTTTGAAGTGCAGAGAGAATAGGTGTAACAGGCTGTCTTTGCCAGAGTAGAGAGAGTGAAGCTCTTCCCACATTGCTTTGGCCGTCTCATGATACATGGCCATGCGGTAAGGCTCGGTGTCCATGGAATTGAGGAATGAGGATCCAAGATTGGACCCGACCGTCATCATGCAACCATTCCACAAAAATGATGAAGAACGTCCCAGGTAAGATGATGAAGAAGAACTTTAGTTTGTAGGACACGCCGAACAAAATACACCCATTCCACAAAGTTGTGCTTCCCACTGAGAGAGATGGTGGTGATCCGAAGCTCATCGCGGACTTTAGGAGAGGGAGTTGCGGCACGAGCGGGAAGAGAGGAAGCCGTCGTGGAGTCCATATCAATAGGAGGAGGGCGGCAAAGGCAAGCCGCAACAACTAGAGGAAGTGCGGGTAGAGCAACAAGGAGAAAGCAACAGGCCGGGTCGGCGAGCAAAGAAGTGCGGGCAGAACAACGAGTAGAGCAGCGGGTAGAGCAGCAGGTAGAGTGGCGAGTAGAGCAGCGGGTAGAGGAAGTGCGGGTAGAGCAGCGGGTAGAGGAAGTGCGGGTAGAGCAGGCTGCAACAACTAGAGGAAGTGCGGGTAGAGCAGCGGGGAGAGCAGTAGGGAGAAAACAACAAGCCACAAGCGAGCGGCTAGAGGAGCAGAGATCTGCGAAGCGCGGGCAAAAGGCGACTCGGCCACGTGAACAAAGGGAGAAGACCGCGCGAGAGCAGAAGCAGACCACGACGGTTAGAGAATCAGACCGCGACAGTTAGAGAGCCCGCAAACCGCAGAGAGAGATATTTAGCGGGAAGCACCACCGTCTTGAGGAAAAACGGCGGGATGAAGAGGCGGCTGGCAGAGGCGATCCTGAGCCGAGAGAGTAAGGTCGCAGCGGGTAGAGAGGCAAGGACCAGGGGCGAATAAAGAGCACGGCTAAGTCCGCAACTAGAACAGGGCCAAGCCCGCAACGGGTAGAAGACTAAGTCCGCAATGGGTAGAAGAGAAGTAAGTCGACGGCGGTTAGAAAAAGAACCAGACTGCACAAGAGAGTCTGAAGCTGACCGCGCGAGTCCGTAGGAGGCCGCAACAGGTAGGAGAAAACCCGTCAGTCCGCGACGATCAGAGAAAGAAGCCAAGCAACAGGTAGAACCCGCGAGAAGAGAAATTAGACCAAAACGGTCAGAGTAAGAGTGGGGCCCAAACAAATCCCTATAAAAGGGAGAGAAGATGGAAGAGACAGGAAGGAGGGAGGGGAGAAGCTAGACCGCACAAAAGATTGCGGTTAAGGAACAAGAGACCGCACAAGGGTTGCAGTTAAGAGACACAGAGAGAAAGAGGAGACCGCCCAAAGATGGCTGTTAGGAGATTAGGCCGGCGGTCAGAAAGAAGTTAACCGCCAGGAGGATCAGTTTAGGATCCGATACCATTTATAAGAATTGAGTGAACCTTGTATATACTTCTTGAATCTTAAATTACAAGTATGAGTACAAATATATAGGGAGAAGAGAGAAAGAATCATCCCTTATACAAGATGTGAGACTAATACATGAGAAAGAAAAAAGACTTATAATGGGCCTCTATTTTGTCCTTTACAAAACGTTTTCTAACGATAAAGAATGTTGTTGAGAATTGATCTAGTATCTGATGCAAGAGAGCCATTAAGACTTTTAAGTTTAATCAAAAGTAGTTGACTCGTGAAATTCAATTAATTAGAAAAAGAAAACACTTACACACATAAATACTAGACCTAGAAATACACAAAATGTAACACCCCATCTCAGTTTAACAACAATTCAGGTGTCCGGTCGGGTCAGCGATATGAAGAAAACCAAGAAACGGTTATTAAAACTAGTACATAACAAGTAAAAAGAAAAACAAATGCTGAAAAGTAAACTTATACGGAAGCTGAATATGTAACTAAGGTTAAAAGTGTACCTCATCCTCGTGATTTCACAGAGCCACTAAATAGAATAGAAAACAAATAACTGCATGGCTGAACTTTTTACAAGTCTGGTACAAGAAAATCTTAGACATTAATATTACATCAAGGTTATGAACTAAGTAACAAAGTACTGAAAGGAAACCAACTACGAGATGACTCCACAATAAACGCTCATCCTAAGCACAACTTCCCACCTGGGTCCCCTGTAAAAACATGCCCAAAAATGAGTCAGTCCAACGGGAGAGCAAGAAAAATTATTCCTCATAGTGACGCTAAATTTTTTTTTGAAGGAAAATATGCAATGCTTTGAAAATAGATTTTGTGTTATAGAAAAACTGTAAGCTAGTGTACTAAGCCTGATTTTCTCAAATAAAACAAGCAAGATAAATGACTGTTTTAGGTACTCATAATGTACGAAGTTTAATCAAGGTTCGAAAAAAATATTGTTAACTAAGATTTTCTAAGGTTCGGTCTAAACTTGAGATCTAAATTCACTTATTATTGTTTTTCGACAAAGTTTTAGGCAGAGTAGCTTCTATCGCGCATCACTAGTCTAACGATCCAAATCATACTAACGAACTCCAGTGTTCTAGTGTCACACAGACACAAATTCGAATCTACTGATCTTCTAAAACGGGATAACACCTCCCAAACATTGTGCCTCATATGGTACTCTACAACCCATGGAAAAGATAGTGCGCCTCTATCAAACACGGGAGAAGATCTCAACCGTGCCTACAAAACAATTTCTATCTAGTGCTATTTTGCTTGCGAACAAATATGCGTGATCAAGGAAATTCACTACATTGTTTAAAAAACTAGAAATCACGTTCCTGACTTTAACATTTTCTGCTAGTAAATCTACACGAGTGATTACATTGTTCGTATGGTTTAACTGTTTTGGATGTGTTATAAATTAATTACCTACAACATATGTTAGCTGTGTAATAATTGCACGACAAACCTCTAATGATAAAAGTAGTTTCATACAACATATTAATTCTACTGAATTATAATAAGCATTACTAAGCATGCTATCTGATATGTCCATCTAGAAAGAATAAAAGTTTCTTACAGTGGTATTGCGGCGCTTATACACTTGGCGCGACGGCATGACTTCCTTAAAAATATTACTTTGAATCCCTAACTAGTTTTTCAACAACCTGAAAAGACAAAACATGTATTTTATTTTCCAAAAAGGAAAGCTGCTTCAATGTGAAAGCAAGGATCTTACCACTTATCTAATAGTGGAGAAAAAGATTTTTGAAATGGTACTAGATGCGCCTAGAATGGGGGTTCTCGATTTTAATGACTCCAAAAGAGATCTACTAATAAACTAGGGCTTGCGCACGATCTATGAACATTAACAACTCAATAACACGCACTGATGATTTTTAAAGGAAAACATTAAAACCTGAAGAGATTTCTGGTGGAGGATAGATTCGGTCAGAATCCAAAGGATTCCTCCTTTACAGGCCGTCGAGGCAAGGAAATGGGTCTTTCAGTCTCTGTATCTGTCACCGATGAGGGCGGGGAAATTTTCTGAGAATCGGGAGCCAACTGAAGAGGTGGACGCTCTCCTTGCGCTGTAGTGGTGAGATGTTTAGAGGCTGATAACACAGTGCTTAAACAACTATCGGTACTCACCGGCTCAAAACATGAGTCCCTGGAAGGCAGTCGACACTACCAGACAACCCAGCGAGGACGATGTCGTTCCCTGGCCCCGCACGTAGGAAAGACAGAAGTCTCCGGCGAAGGGCTGAGCACGGCCACTGAAACAGGAGAAGGAAACCCACGAATATCGTCTGCGAAAAGGGCGACGACGCTGGAAGGGTGAGCGCTGGAAGATGCGGTTTTGATAACTGCCGAATGAGAGGGGGGAAAAATGAACCGCCACTTCCCTAGGAAAATAAATAAAAAGAACATTTGAGATCACCATTATTACAACATTGCCATTTTCCTAATACTTATAAAATTTTAAAGGTTACACCATGGTGCTAAATAATTTAAAATACGACAATCACAACACAAAAGCTTCGAAATTAAATCCACTAATTGACGCTCAAGAGTTATATCTTACATAATTCATACCTCGGCCAGACTCTGCCTCGATCAAGAACATTCACGATCCGATCCTGAAATTTAATTTTATTTTCGCGTTATTTTATGGTTGTTGCAAATCTCCTCATAATAAAATTTTCGTCCTCAAAAATTATATACACACCTGAGTCAAAGAGATAAGCGTAGTTTTTGTAACAACTCATATTTTTAATAACAACAATAATAATAATAACAATAAAAAAGTGAAAACCTTATTCCCCTCCTCTAAAACCCGTGACCCCCCCCCCCCCACGACATCTCATTTCTTCTCCCGGTCCAATTTCTCCCACAGCCGCAGCCTGTCTCCACAAAACCCTCGATTCGCCGCTCCCGATCCCGCCTTTGGGTGTCCTGATCCATCTCCCCGTGGTCGGAAACCTCCTTCTCTAGTGCCGGCGCCCCTTCCTCTTGCTTCTGCCGCCTCGTCTTGCCCTCCCGCTTCTCCTTGGAGCCGGCAACTGCCTTCTTAAGGGCCGGTAGTTTTTCCTCTTCCTGGAGTCGACCGCAGCAATTCTTTCTCCTTCCCCTCCAAGTGAAGGCAACCTTCCATCCCTCTCCCACTGCGTTGTGGCCGGTGATTTGCAAGGGGATCTCCTCGGGTTTTTTCTTGGACCCTCCTCTCCTCGGATTTTTGAGTCCTTTTTCGATCTTTTGAGGTAAGAAATCCCTTTTTCTCCCTCTTTTCAGAATTTATTTTTGTGGTTGTTGTGATCGTTTTTCCAACAAAATTTTTGGTGTCGAGCAACTCGTGTTCGCCGTGCAATCTACTAACCCTTGCCGTGATTGTGTTTTTCCAGTACCGTTCGTCACTCTAATTGGCGGTTCGTGAAGAAACCCTCTCCGATTTAGGGTTTTCGTCACCCGAGCGCCACCGAGTCCCCGATCCTTCGTGGTAACTCCTCTCCCCTTGCTCTCAAGGGAGGTAAATTTTTAAGCAACCTCTCATGTGCATCTCTGCAATTTTTATAATGTCTATGCAAACGTAGAAAATTTCGTAGGTCATCTTGGTTGCGTGATCTTAAGCAGGTCGATCTAAGGCTCCTAACTTTTTGGTAGCACCGTCTAGCCGCCGCCATCCGTTCAGCTTCACCTGAAAGTAAGCAGATAAATCACTCTCACTTGCAAACGTGAAATTTAATTATAATTACTCTTATATTATGAAATGTATACTCTTATAGATCATGGTTGTGTGTTTATGACCTGTTTAGCTGTGTTAGGAATCTCCAAGACATGAATCCCCAATTCACTAATCGTCATTGACAAACACTGAAAGGAGGTGTCGATTTGATGTGACGCTTTGAATCGAGCTCTCGCCAAACTGGTAACGGAAACCAGTAAAGGGCCATTGCAAGCACCGCGCTGATAAGTCTTGCAATTAAACTTATATTAGAATCATGTACAACAAATTGAGACGCATACCCTTTTCATTGTACTGCTTATGTCATTGCGTGAATTGAATTTTAGGCTAACTCCGGAGTAGGTTAGAGTACTGTTAAACATCAGTTAGTTGTTTTCCTTTCTCTTATATCCTCTACTTAAACATCAGAATAATAACATGCTTAATTTTAATTTTCATGTTCTGCGGCATTTTCCTTTTGTTTGAATTTTGCCTTAGAGTTCGTGACAGCACCGCCTGCTCCCTGAGCTGCTCTTCGTTCAGCTACTGCTTACTCAGAGGTTTACTCTTTTGTAGTTGTTGCATCAGGTTCTATTTATTTGTTTTCTTTTACCGTCAGATCTGTTATCGTGTACTAGTTATTGTTAGCCATTTTCTCTTGTATCGTGGACAACTGCTAGGATTTTCATTGATGTACTAGTTCATTTTATTTGGGACATGTTTACTACTGCTGTCTATTACCTTTACATTTTTCCTCAGCACTTGTGTGATATTGACTTTATTATTAAAGTACATGCTCATTAACCTTTCTTTGAAACTTCCGCATATATATATATATAAACAAAATTTTTTTTCTCCAAAATAACTACTTTAAATCTAATAACATATTTCAGCTCTTGCCTAGCAGGCATAGAAGTCACTTTTGTCCATGCCTGCGACATCACGACCCGCCCGCAGCGCACTCTGATAAATGTTATCTGACGGGTTGTGACAGTTTTCATTGCTCCGAAGTTCATCTTCTCTTTCCCAAGAATACTCCGGGCGGCCACAGTTCATCCAAAGAACTTTTACAAACGGGATCTCTCTGCTCCTGAGCTTCTGAATCCTTGAGTCCGCTATTCTGACTGGTTTAACATTGATTCTAAGATCTGATTCAGTTATTGCTTCCTCGGTACCGATTATCTGACTAGGATCTTTAACTGCTTTCCTCATATAGGAGACGTGAAATACATCATGTAGACCACTCATTTACTCGGGTAAGGCCAACCTATATGCAACCTCACCCATGCGCTCCAATACCTTGAAAGGACCAATGAATCTGGACTCAATTTCTTCATCCGCTTAATTCGAGAGACTCCTCTAACTAGTCTGACCTTCAGATATATATAATCTCCAACACTGAATTCCACTGACTTGTGCTTCTGGTCATAATACTTGACCTGGAGATCCTGAGCTATCTTCATACGTTTTTGAATGAGCTTGATTCGATCAGTGGTCTTGTAAATCTATGATTCTCTGATAGTATCTCTTTCTTTACTTTCAGCCCAGCACAACGGTGTCCGACAACGCTTACCATAAAGAGACTCGAACGGTGTTATCCCCATACTTGCCTGATAATTGTTGTTGTAAGAGAACTCGACGAGAGTAACATACTTCTCCCACTTTCCTCCATCGTCCAGAATGCACATCCGAAGCATATCTTGCAAGGTTATATTTGTACGTTTAGTTTATCCATCGGTCTGAGGATGGAAGGCGGTACTGAAATGTAGCTTAGTGTCCAACCGCTTCTGAACGTGTCTCCACTCCTTAGAAGTAAACCCGCCATCTCTGTCTGAAACAATGGTCTTGGGAACACTGTGAAGTCGAACAATCTCATCAACATACAACTGCGCCAATCTGAGACCCTGATCTGTCCTCCTATTATGTATGAAATGAACAACTTTAGAGAGACGGTCAACTATAACCCATATAGAATCATTCCCACTCTGCGACCTGGGAAGGCCATGAACAAAATCCATCGAAATGTCCTCGAAGTTCCACTCTGGGATGAGAAGTGGATGTAACTTGCCTCCTGACCTCTGACATTCAACTTTGACTAACTTGCAAGTGTCGCACTTCCCAACATACTCTTCAACGTCACCCTTCAAGTATGACTACCACACTATCTTCTTCAGATCCGCATACATCTTTGTGCTACCTGGATGTATCGAATATATAGAATTATGAGATTCAAACAGTATGTCCTCTCGATGGTGGCTAACATCTGGAATGCACACCCTACCGTCGTGCAGTAGTAAATCCTCAAGTATACTGAACTTTTCTTTCAGACCTGCCTTAGTCAAAACCCAAATCTCTGACATCTTTGGATCTAAGGCTAAAACCGTTCTGATCCTATCCTTGATGTCGCAAGTGATTTCCATCTAACTTATCCTTGCAGGTCCGACCTTTGAACGCGACACAACACTGATCTCTAGCCTCTCCAACTCTCACACAAGTTCCTCCTGCTGAGTAAGGAGAGAATAATTCAATCCTCTACGGCTAAGCGCATCAGCCACCAATTCGCCTTACCTGGGTGGTACTGAATGTCCACCTCATAATCTGACAAAAATTCTAACCGTCTACGCTGCCTCATATTGAGTTCTTGCTGATCGAAAATGTACCTGAGACCTTTGTGATTCGTAAAGATCTCACAGCGGACCCCATAAAGATAGTGCCTCCAAATTTTCGGAGCGTGGATGATCGCTGTTAGCTTCAGGTCATGCACAGGATAGTTCTTCTCATGAACTTTCAACTGTCTGGAGGTGAAGGCTATAACCTTACCATGCTGCATAAGCACACAACCCAAGCCTTGACCCGAGGCGTCGCTATATATCTGAAATCCATCTGACCCTGATGGTAAACTCGGAATCGTAGGGTCATCAGCCTGGTCTTCAGCTCCTCAAACGCCATCTCGCACTCCACTGTCCAACTAAAAGCTTTACCCTTTTTGGTAAGCGAAGTCAGTGGTAAGGCTATTTTCGAGAAGTATTTTATAAACCTCATGTAATATCCTGCCAAACCCAAAAAACCGCGGACTTTCATGACTTCCCTTGGTATCGGCCATTCCCTTATTGCTTTTATTTTCTTCGGGTCAACGGACAAGCCTCTCTGATTGATAACACGTCATAAAAATGCAACCTTTGACAGCCAAAATTTGCACTTAAAAAATTTTGCGTACAGTTGATTCCTTCTGAGCGTCCCCAAAACAGTCATGAGGTGAGAGACGTGATCTTCTGCACTTCTGGAATACGCTAAAATATCATTTATGAAGACAATAACAAAACGGTGTAAGAATTCTCGGAAAACCCTGTTTATCAAATCCATAAAAGTGGACGGGGCATTGGTCAGCCCGAATGACATGACCACGAACTCATAATGTCCGTATCTGGTACTGAGACCGTCTTCTGAATGTCTGCTTCCCGAATCTCCAACTGATGATAACCTGACCTGAGGTCTAACTTAGAAAACGTGCAAGAACCCTCAAGCTGATCAAACAGGTCGTCGATCTTGGGGATAAGATACTTGTTTTTCACTGTCAACTTGTTCAGCTCGCGGTAGTCAATACACAGCCTCAGACTACTATCCTTCTTCTTCACAAACAAAACTGGTGCACCCCAAGGCAAAGTGCCGGGGCAAATGAAACCCAAACCGAGCAACTCCTGCAACTGGACCTTCAACTCAGCGAGTTCTTTGTGGGCCATACGATAAGGAGACTTAGCCACTGGTGCCGCTCCAGGTACAAGATCGATCTGGAAGTCAATCTCGCTAGTAGGAGGGGCACCAGATAATTCTTCTGGATAAACATCAGGAAATTCCTTGACCACGGGTACCTTTGATAAATCGGACTTGGCTTCTGCATTCATCAACATTAAGAAGGTTTCACAACCTTTGCTAATGCATCTAACCGCCTTAACAGACGAGATAATCAGCTTAGCGACTCTCTTCATGCCCTGGAAAATAACAACGATTCAGTTGGGTCCTTCAAACTGTATCAACTTATCTCTGCAGTCTATCTTAGCGTTCATAGCCGATAACCAGTCCATCCCCACAATCAAATCGAAACCCGCAATAGGGAGTAACAATGCTTCTACAACAATCTCCGCTTCTTCAAATTGCACTGGTATCCTACACTTATCTTTCGTATGCAAGAAGGATCCATTGAGCATCTTGACCTCTAATGGTAATGTCTCTGGACAGACTTTTAATCCCAGCCTATGTACTAGAGATTCTGCTATGAACGAGTGCAAAGCGCCTGTGTCAAAGAGAATCTTGAAGGGTACATTATGTATCAAAAGAATACCTATAAGAATGATTAAACATGGAAATTTACAGTGTCACTAAGGAAGATTTATTTAAATTTTTATAAGACAGTCATACTAACACATATCTGTCCCCACATCCTCCTGCTCTTTGGCTTCCTGTTGGCCAAGGCCATAAGCTCTAGGCTGCACTGGTCCACGTCCCGGAGCTAATCTCGTGTTAGCACCCATTGGTGCTTTTCTTTTGTCAGCTTTACTCAGGCCATCAACCTCAAATTTCGACTATAAGAGAGGATTACGATAAAACTGACTAAGACAAAGAAAGGGGGTACATAAATACTAATCAAACACTTAAATTAAATTACCTGATTCCCGGAAGTTCCCTGACAGTAACGAGCTATGTGTCCTGGTTGCTGACATTTATAACATATCCATGCGGTAGCCAAACACTCTCCTAGATGATGTCGATAACACTTCGGGCAAAGGGGAAAATCCGTGATCCTGGTCCCAGTCTGATCACCTTTCTGGGTTCCTGACCTCTGCTTCTTGTTTCGGTTTCTACCCTGGCTATTCTTATTATGTTGCTGCTGAGGCGCATCCTGAGGTCGCTTCGAACGAAAACTGTTGCGCTTTTGTACTTTTTGCTGATCAGCTTCTAACTTTCTGGCAGTGTCCACTAAACTCTTATAATCTGCATTGACCATTGTCGTCAACGGTTGCCTCAGCGAATCACGCAAACCGTCCACAAAACGATCGCACTTCTCGTTCTCCTCCCCCTGCATCGTGCGACATAACGAGAAAGATGGGTCAGCTCTCGTTCATAAATCACCACTGTCTTGTCCCCTTGGATCAGATTAAGGTACTTCTCCTGGAGACTGCGACACTCGGACGGGGGAACAAACCAGCTAGCTAGTGATGACGAGAAGTCATTCCAGGTGAACATGTTTGCGGTACGACCTGACAATATGGGTAAACATAAACCATTATGCTAAAAGAATAACGAAATCTAGGTAAAGACAAATGTTACACTAAAGCACTTACAAGCGGGGTCGTCCATCAATTGTCTGGTCCACCATTGATGGGCCTCTCATTGTAGGAGAAAACCCGCTAACGGAACCTTCTTGTTCTCTGGGCACTCCATCATCTCAAGCAGTTCACGGGTCTTAATCAGCCAATCATCAGTCTCCATTGGTGTCTCTTCTCCAGTGTAGTTGGAGGGGTGAAGATCGCGGAGGTTCCTCAGATAGCGCTCCAACCTTAAATCCCCTGCAGCTGGCACTGAAAGTGCGGATGGATCTGTAGCAGGCAATGCATTTCTGAATTCCACCATAGCTAAGGCCACCACTCTAGCAATAATGGCGGGCATATCTGCTGGATCTGGCACTGCTGTGCTGCAGGTGCTGGAGGCGCTGCTGGGGCACTATTATCATTCATGGCTATCTCAGGTGTAGTATTCTGGCGAGAAGGCTCGCCGGCCTCACTAGTACACGGTACCTATAACACGTGAGGAAAAGAAATATTTATTCCGGAGAAAAATACAATTCGGATCTACTAAGAAGGGCAAACTTAAACGCATGCACAACTGAGAATTAGATAAAACTCGATGACACTATCGTCGAATGAGTAATTGAGACGAAATCCTATGACTGTGAATTTTCTAGGTCATGAGATTCTAAACCTGCCTCTGATACCAATTTGTAACACCCCATCCTAGTTTAACAACAATTTAGCCGTCCGACCGGGTCAGTGATATGAAGAAAATCAAGAAACGGTATTAAAACTAGTACATAACAAGTAAAAAGAATAAAATGCTGAAAAGTAAACTTACAGCGGAAACTGAATATGTAAATAAGGTTAAAAGTGTACCTCATCCTGGTGATTTCACAGAGCCACTAAAATAGAATGGGAAACATATAACTGCATATCTAAACCTTTTACAACAAGTCTGATACAAGAAAATCTTAGACATTAATATTACATCAAGGTTATGAACTAAGTAACAAAGTACTGAAATGGAATAACTGAAAGAAAACCAACTACGAGATGGACTCCATAATAAACGCTCATCCTAAGCGCAACTTCCCACCTTGGTCCCCTGTAAAAACATGCCCAAATATGGGTCAACCCAACGGGGGAGTAAGAAAAATTATTCCTTCTAGTGACACTAAAATTTGTTTTGAAGGAAAATATGCAATGCTTTGAAAATAGATTTTGTGTTATAGAAAAACTGTAAGCTAGTGTACTTAGCATGATTTTCTCAAATAAAACAAGCAAGATAAATGACTGTTTTAGGTACTCATAATGTACAAAGTTTACTCATGGTCCAAAAACGTATGGTTAACTAAGAGTTTCTAGGGTTTGGTCTAAACTTGAGTTCTAAATTCACTTATGATTGTTTTTCGACAAAGTTGTCGACAAAGTAGCCTCTATCGCGTATCACTTGTCTAACGATCTGAGTCCTACTAACGAACTCCAGTGTTCTACTGTCATACAGACACAGACTCGAATCTACTGATCTTCTAAAACGGGATAACACCTCCCAAACATTGAGCCTCATAAGGTACTCTACAGCACATGAGAAAGATAGTGCGCCTCTATCAAATACGGGAGAAGATCTCAACCATGCCTACAAAAAAATTTCTATCTAGTGTTATTCTGCTTGCTAACAAATACGCGTGATGAAGGAAATTCACTACATTGTTTAAACAACTAGAAACCACGTTCCCGACTTTAACATTTCCTTCTCGTAAATCTACACGAGTGATTACATTATTCGTATGGTCTAATTGTTTGGGATGTGTTAGAAATTAATTACTTACGACATATGTTAGCTGTGTAATAATTGCACTACAAACCTCTAACGATAAAAGTGATTTCATACAACATATTAATTCTACTGAATTATAATAAGCATTGCTAAGCATGCTATCTGATATGTCTATCTAGAAAGAATAAAAGTTTTTTACAGCGGTATTGCGGCGCCCATACACTTGGCGCGACGGCATAACTTCCTTAAAAATATTACTTTGAAGCCCTAACTAGTTTTTCAACAACCTGAAAAAACAAAACATGTATTTAATTTTCCAAAAAGGAAAGCTGCTTCAATGTGAAAGCAAGGATCTTACCACTTATCTAATAGTGGAGAAAGAGATTTCTGAAATGATACTAGGTACGCATAGAATGAGGGTTCTCGATTTTAATGACTCCAAAAGAGATATACTAATAAACTAGGGCTTACGCACGATCTCTGAACATTAACGATTTAATAATACACACTGATGATATTTAAAGGAAAACATTAAAACCTGAAGAGATTTCTGGTGGAGGATAGATTCGGTCAGAACCTGAAGAGATTTCTGGTGGAGGATAGATTCGGTCAGAACCCAAAGGATTCCTCCTCTACATGCCGTCAAGGCAAGGAAATGGGTCCTTCAGTCTCTGTATCTGTCACCGATGAGGGCGGGGAAATTTTCTGAGAATCGGAAGCCAACTGAAGAGGTGGACACTCCTAGCGCTGTAATTGGGAGATGTTTAGAGGCTGATAACACTATGCTAAAACAACTATCGGAACTCACCGACTCAGAACAAGAGTCCTTGGAAGGCAGTCGACACTACCAGACAACCCAGCGAGGACGGTGTCGCTCCCTGGCCCCGCACGTAGGAAAGACAAAAGTCTCCGGCGAAGGGTTGAGCACGACCACTGAAACCGGAGAAGGAAACCCACAGAAATCGTATGTGAGGAGGGCGACGACGCTGGAAGGGTGTGCGCTGGAAGGGGGAAGGATAGAATTAGGGATCGAGTTCTATCTCCACTGTTAAAAAGTATCGGGCCGCAAGATGCGGTTTTGGTAACTGCCGGGTGAGAGGGGGGAAAATGAACCGTCACTTTCCTAGGAAAATAAATAAAAAGAATATTTGAGATCACCATTATTACAACATTGCCATTTTCCTAATACTTAGAAAACTTTAAACGTGACGCCATCGTGCTAAATAATTTAAAATACGACAATCACAACACAGGCTACGTAATTAAATCCACTAATTGACGCTCAAGATTTAAATCTTACAGAATTCATACCTCGACCAGACTCTGTCTCGATCAAGAACATTCGCGATCCGATCCTGAAATTTAATTTTATTTTCGCGTTATTTTATGGTTGTTACACAAAAAGACCAAATTACCCACAGTTGGGAAATAACACAAAAGATACGACTTGTAAATAATAAATACTTGCAACTCTCATGCTCAAGTCGGACGAAAGATGTTGGTCATTCCAAATTTGTGGATGTCGTCAATAAACACATCACTTCTCAAGTTTTTAGTGAACACGTCCGCCAGTTGATCTTTTGAATGGACGAAAGGCATGCCCACTGTTTTTTAATCCAAGCGATCTTTAATAAAGTGTCGATCATAGAACAGTACGCAACCATAGGCCCTCACACAATCATTGTGACATAGCACAATATTCTGCCTCTTCACTTGATCTGGCCACCACATTCTGTGTCTTACTACACCAAGTCACAAGGTTTCCACCAACAAAGGAACAATATTCCGTTGTGGATTTCCGGTTATCGCGACATCCATCCCAATCAACATCAGTAAAAACTTCAATCTTCAAGTGATTGTTTTTGGAGAACAAGAGATCACGACCAGGGGAAACACTGTAACAGCGTAACACATGATATGTTGCCTCTTGATGTCTGATCTTGAGAGCATGCATGTATCTACTCAAAATGCCAACCACATATGTAATACTGCAGCATTGTAACACACAATATGCTCAATTAGAATAGTAGTGTCACTGTAATCACTAAGTTCAGAGTTGAAAAAGGGGAAGCCACCAAATCCATATTCGGACTATCAACTTATAAAATATGCTAGGGTTTTGTGTCAGTGGTTGGTTATACTATTTTGGCTATCAAATATGCCTAATGTGTTCATATGCATGATGAATTAGGTTTTGTGACTTTTTGTTGGCAAGTCCTTGGTCATGTATGTTGATGACATTCTTATATTCAGTTCCTCAACAAAAGCATCTCCAATACCTTCAAAAAGTTCTTGCCATGCTTTGCGAAGAAAAAGGAAAACCACCAACTTTGACAAATTTTCTTTCTAAATGCTGCGATTATCAACTCCCATCTATTTCTCAAATACCAACTAGCATACCAATATATAAAATAGAAATAAATCAAGGCTTGGTTTAGGGTAGGCAGAGGTGTGACCTTCCAAAGAGCAAGGACATAGAAATCCATTGGAGAAGGATTGTCATCGCCGACTTTGTGCCGTTGAAAAGACGCAGGTGGCGGTGACGACTTTTGGAGAGACCATCCGATCACTTTTGCCTTTGGAGGAGATGCCACTGCCTCCCAGATTTGTTGAATCTGCTGCCAACTCTGTTGTTGGAGGACTATAATCATTATATCTATTGTTGGAGAAGATTCTGGACGTCTTAAGCGACATCAACGCTGAGAGCTTCACCGCATTTTTGGAGCATATTTGAACAACAATTCGATAGGGGAAAATCTGAGAGCATTTGTGTAATCTGTTTCATCCACTACTGTCTGTAACTTATATTTTTCTTTCTCATTAATATTATTGTATAATATTGTGTGCATTGTGGAACTGGTGAAGATGCTGTGTGATCTTGTATTGATATATGTATTTAAACATATTTTTAGTGGTGTCCCAGGCTCGACTCCGATCGTCAAGTGTTTTTCACACAATTGAGTTTTCACGTTAAAAATCTTTGTATCTTTTTATTGTTGTTATTATTCTTCTGTGCTTTGCTTGTGTATCGCAAACCGTTAAGCGATCACACAGGTATTTGCTCTAACTAGTAAGTATTCTTGTTGGGCTTGCGTGCTTTGTAGTCTACATCTAAGGTGTTCTTCGGTTATATTATTTTAAGAATGGTTTGCAAAATCATATTGTCCAAGAATGATGTTGGTAAATAATTGGCCTCGGCCCATGAAGATCACGGAAGTCTATAGCTTCCATGGCTTGGCTTCGTTCTACCGACAGTTTATCCCCTATTTTAGTGTCATTGTGGATCCCATCACTTGGAGTGAGGATGCAGATATGACATTCCAACACAGAAAGGTTAAGTTGACGATTGCCTTTACCTTAGCCCTTTCAAACTTCTCTTTGTCTTTCAAATAACATTGTTATTCTTCCAAGTTGGGGATTAGCTTGATTCTGAGTCAAAAAATATACCTGATGGCTTCCTTTAGTAAGAAATTATTGGTTTTTAAGTTGGATATAGTACCTAAGATGCAGCGTTTTACGTGGTGGCATTGGAAACACTATTCGTTCCTTAGAGAGTTTATCTTTGTTACCAACCTTGAAGCGTTGTGACACATACATAATATTGTGTCGTTCTATTGTATCACTCAAAGATAAATTGTAGTTTCTCTTAGAAAAGTATATTGCATATCAATAATGACCCATCTTGGGGTTATATATACAAGACCCGAACATATACAGGTAAATACAGATAAGCCCCTATACATACACACAATATCTAACACCCCCCCTCAAACTCACGGGGGATCATACATCGAGAGTTTGGACATAAGGTAGTCATGCTGAACCCTCATCTGGGGCTTGGTGAACAAGTCCTCAATCTGATGCTTGGTGGGAACATACTGGGGAACCAATGTACGTCGGCTGTATTGCTCACGGAGGAAGAAGACGTCGACTCCAATGTGCTTGGAGAGGGAAAACTTCACTGGATTCAGAGTGAGCTGAATGACACCAGTGTTTTCACAAAAGAGAGTGGTCGGTCTTGAGGAGACAATGCCAAAATCTGCAAGAAGCCAACGAAGCCAGATAATCTCCTCGGCCGTAGACGCCATGACGCGTAGCTCAGCCTCAGTACTAGAGCGGGAAACACCTGACTGTTTCTTGGACTTTCAGGCAAGCAAGGAGGAGCCCAAAAACAGACAGAAACCAGTGACAGAGCCACGATCAGAAGGATCACTAGCCCAAGTAGCATCAGAGAAGACAGAAAGCTGGAGGGAACTGCTGCGGGAGAAGAACAGACCACGGCCAGGAGTCGCACGAAGGTAACGCAGTACACGCATCAAGTGAGCATAATGGACTGATATAGGAGTGCTGACAAACTGGCTCAACACATGAACTGCATGAGCAATATCTGGCCGAGTGATTGTGAGATAGACCAGGCTGCCGACCAAATGACGATAGCGAGTGGGGTCAACAAGAGGGATCCCCTCATTAGCCTGAAGCTGCAGGTGAAGCTCCATCGGTGTGGCAACAATGTGGGTGTCGGAAAGAGCAGCCCGAGCTAGAAGATCAGTAGTATACCGCTGCTGAGAGAGTTAGAACGCTGCAGAGGTGGAAGAGAACTCAATGCTCAGAAAATAGCTCAAAGGTCCCAAATCTGTCATCTGAAATTACTGCTACAGGTGATGCTTGACAAAGTCAATGAAAGCCGGTTCATCACCAATGATGATCATATCATACACATAGAGCAGAAGAAGAGTCCGGCCTCGGGAAGAGGTGTGAACAAACAGGGCCGGGTCGTGCTGGCTGGGCTGAAAACCAGCGGCTGTAACGACAGAGCTGAAGCGCTCAAACCAAGCCCGAGGAGCCTGTTTGAGACCATAGAGAGCACGACACAACCGACAAACCATGCCAGGAGGAGCAGCAAAATCGGGAGGAGGAACCATGTAGACCTCCTGCTGTAACTCACCGTGAAGAAACACATTCTTCACATCCAGCTGAAACAGGGACCAACGATGGACAACAGCAACAACAACAAGTGTCCTGATCGTGGTCATGTGTGCCACAAGAGCAAAAGTCTCATCATAGTATCGACCATGCTCCTGCTGAAAACCCCGAGCAACCAAGCGAGCCTTGTACCGCTCAATAAAACCATCGGAGCGAGTCTTGATCTTATAGACCCACTTGCAAGTGATGGGAACAACACCAGGAGGAAGATACACAAGATCCCAAGTAGAGGTACGCTCAAGAGCTGCCAACTCATCAAACATATCAGCCTGCCACTCAGGAACCTGAGCAGCCTCGCGGTAGGAACTAGGCTCTGGAGTATTGGTGGAGGTAGCAGGAAGAGCAGTGAGGTCGAGTGGCTGGGTGGTAAAACCGAGGCGATCTGGTGGATGTCGATCTCGAAGGGGGTAACCTCTGGCAGGCGGATCATCCACGGGACTCTCACTGAAGACTGGGGGCACCTGTGGGGTAGTCGGAGCACGACTGGTGTAGTGGTGGAGAATAGGAGGTAGAGGGCCGGGAGATGGCCGAACATGAGGAGGTGGAGAGGACTCAGAAGAGGGAGATGACGATGATGACGGTAGCTCTGCTGGTGACTGGTCTGACGGTGGTGGCAAAACAAGTGGTGGTACGGTAGAAAAAATAAGGAACTGGATATCAGACGTGGTAGTGGATGAGGGTGAAGCAGAGGTGGATGAAGAAAGGAAGAAAGGTTGGTCCTCAACGAAGGTGACATCACGAGAAATGCAAAGACGACACGCAACCGGGTCATAACAGCGGTAACCCTTGTGCTCTGAGCTGTATCCTAGAAAAATACATGCAACATACTGAGCAGAGAGCTTAGTCCGCTCACGTGGTGGTAATAGGACATAACACAGACATCCGAACACACGAAGATGAGTGTATCGAGGAGGATGAGAGAACAAACACTCACCGGGACACCGACCCTGAAGGAAAGTGGATGGCTGAAGGTTGATGAGATAGACAACGGTGGAGACAGCCTCAGCCCAAAAATGTGGGGGAACATGGGAAGCCAAAAGAAGAGTGCGAGCGATCTCAATGATGCGGCGATGTTTCCTTTCCGCAGTACCATTCTGGGAATGAGCACCAGGACAAGAGAGCTGCGGGAGCATGCCATGAGAGGCGATAAGGTCACGGAACTCATGCGATAGGTACTCTCCCTGAGTCGGAGCGAAAGATACAACTAGAGGAGGAGAACTGAGTACGAACCATGGTGGAGAAAATAACATAAACCTGAAAAAACTCAGCACGAGAACGCAACATATATATCCAAGTGAAACGGGAAAAATCATCAATAAACAAGACATAATAGCGGTGTCCATCATTGGATACAAAAGGAGCAAGCGCCCATACATCAGAATGAACTAACTCAAACGGAGCAGAAGATCGAGACATACTAGACTGATAGGGGAGTTGTGGCTGTTTTCCAAGCTTACAACCCGTACAAGAGTGACTAGTGTCAACAAAAACACGACCCAAAACACCCTGACGAACAAGAGTTGAAAGACGGGCGCCACTGGGTGACCAAGACGATGGTGTCACTGACGAAAGGAAACAACGGGAAGACATAAAAGAGGAGCAGCTGGGGACGGTGTGACTGATGGCAGACGAAGGTACTCAAGGAGATATACCCCACTATGACGACGACCAGCTCTAATGAGCGTCCCTGTAAGACGATCCTGCACATGACAAACAAATTCATCAAAAACAACAAGGTAACCACTAGAGGCAAGCTGGCTGGCGGAGATGAGGTTCATGGAGAGCTGAGGGATGTAGGAAACATCAGGAATGTGGAACTGAGGGGTGTGGAGAAGACCACGACTGGTAATAAGAAGGGTGGTGCCATCAACAATAATAACACCTAGGTCGGAGGAAACATGCTGACAGACATGAAAATGGGTGACATCATAGGTCATATGAAAAGAGGCTCCAGAGTCAAGTAACCACGAGGACGGAGAGATACCTGACGGGGCAGAGGCCGCTGAGGGATCAGCAGAGGTAGAGGCCTGGACAACTGTGGCTGCAGATGTACTTGGGAAGGTGCCTGCAGACAGCTGCTGAGCCAGCTGTATGAGCTGCTCAGAGAAGGAGGCTGTCAGAGGAGGCACAGGCAGAACTGGAGCTGCACGCTGCTGGGTGTCACGAGACTGGATGTTCTGCTGGGAGCGCTGAAGCTTGCGACACTCTGTGGCCCGGTGCATAACAATAATGACAACGAACAGACTGCTGTTGTGCAGCATTGGGACCCTGGGAAGAGGGTCCCTGGGTAGGAAACGGAGCCGACGGTCGCACAGGAGTACTGAGCCCTGAAGAAGGTGGCAGCGGAGGCTGCAGAGCAAACTGAGGAGCAGCCAAGACAACATGGGGGGAGGTAGTGTGCTGCGTCCTCTCCATGGTCCGAAGACGAGTCTCCTCCGCCAGAATCATGGACAGAGTGTCACAAAGTGTGGGTGGAGTACCCCGATGGAGAAATTGTGAGCGGGCAGACTCAAACTCCGGGCGCAGGCGCATCAAGAAATCGTAGACACGGTAGGCATCTCTGTACTGAGCGGTGGCAACACAATTACAACAGGACAAGCAATGGGGCGGCGCCATCTCGTCACACTGACGCCAGAGGGAAGTGATCTCAGTAAAAAACTCTTGAACTTAGCGGTCGCTCTGGTAGGTCGCTACAAGAGTCTGTAACAATGAATACTGAAGTGCCTGGCTGGAAGGCTGATAGAGATCGGAAAGATGATCCCAGATCGCCTTGGCAGTAGGGAACTCATAGATGGCCAGACGGATGGGTACCTCACAAGACTGGCTAAGGATAACAATAGCCCTGGAGTCATCGTCCTACCACTTGGCCAACACATGAGCGGAGGAAACACCGGTGCTGGCTGTGGAAACAGAAGACTCAGTTGAAGAGGCGGCAGGGAGCAACAGTGCTGTGCAGGATCCGTCTAAATGGCCCCAAAGGCGTAGGCCTCGGATATGCATGCGCATGGTGGAAGATCAACCCGTGTAGTTCTGCCCGTTGAGCAACACATCAGGCTTAGGAAGATAGCCACTGTGAGACGAGGCAGGATCCATTGAAGGCCGACACCGAGATCTGGAGCAGGATCGATCGGCGCTGAACCGGAGGAAGCAGCCGGAGGAAGTAGACAACCAGAGGAAGCAGCCGGAGGGTCGGGATCAAGCGGATCGACGCAGTCGATCGGAGGAAGCAGCCGAAGGAAGCAGACAACCGGAGGAAGCAGGCAAAACAGAATGGATCGACACAGCGGTCGATCGACGAGTGGGAGAGGGATCGATCGATCGACGAGCAGGAGAGGGATCGATCGATCGACGAGCGGGAGAGGGACCAGGATTGATCGGGATCAGGATCGATCGACGAGCGGGAGAGGAACCGGGATCGATCGACGCAGACGAGTGAGATCGATCTGCGCAGACGAGCAGTCGATCGACGCAGCAGTACGGATCTATCGGCGCAGACGAGCGGGAGAGGGATCAGGAGAGTTAAACCCGAGCCTCTGATACCATCTTAGAAAAGTATATTGCATATCAATAATGACCCATCTTGGGGTTATATATACAAGACCCGAACATATACAGGTAAATACAGATAAGCCCCTATACATACACACAATATCTAACAGTTTCAATAGATGGACTAGCTGCTTTACAAATGTGTTGCTTATTCATTCATGTAACAATTTGTATATAGAGACAAACATCTGAAATGAAATAAAAAACACCTAGGGGTTTGGTTATCTTAAATTTATACTCAATATAAACACCATCCAATCATGATATTTAAATTGCTTAATTCTTGATGGGGATCCATCAAATCATGCGCCAGGTGGGATTCGCCGCGAGGAGGGACGACGTTTGTGTACTCGTGCCGATCTGACTCCGCGGATGCATCCGGATCCACGTTCTGATCCGATTTCATATATTATGTTGTCATTTAGGCTTTTATTTTGATGTAATCGGGTTACCCCACCTTCGACCAATCATAGCCGTCGATGGTGGGATGCCCTAGTTTTCTCTTTATTATAAATAAAGCGGCAAGGGGGCTGATTAGGGCATTGCAAAATTTGGAGACAAAGAATCCCGGATTCCCGCGATCACCCCACGGTGCCGACTCCGTGGAACCGTATATGACGACTACTAGACGCTCATCTTCCTCCCCAAGGTACTACCTATCCCTTGCCACCTTCCTCCACCTCCAAAATCATCTATTGCAATCCCCATCGCCATATCCTGCGGCCTCCACCCATTCAACAGCTGTCTTCCTGTTCCGCCGGTCATGTCGTTTCCAAGCCATCGCCGCCGCCCTCTCCCCACTTTTTTGCTGCCGCCAGCCCCTCCCCCATCAGATCCCCACTGTCAGCCTTTTCCCGCCATTTCCCCCTTCCATCCCCACCGGTGCTTCCCAGCCTTCCCCCACCAGATCTAATGCCGCCCAGCCTTTCCCCCGCCAGATCTACCCCCTACCAGCTGTATATCCCCAGATGTGGCCTTCCCCAATCGCCGACCATCAAATCCAGCCAGCCCCTCTCCCCCCTTTGTTGTTGCCGATCTAGTCCATCCTCTAGATCCGCTATTGCCACCCTTTTTTCACTCCACTTCCTCTGTCGCCTCAGATCCAGTCACCTCCTACAGCATACCACCTTCGGTTCCGCCGTGGATGGCCATCAAAGCGCATCTTCTCACGGGATCTCCATTGCCTTGGACAACACCCTTACTTGGTGAGGTATTGTTGTATTGAATTATTTGTTTTTGCATTATATTATCGTCACAGATTTCATGTTTTCTTAGATAAATTGTATGTGATAGATTGTTCTCGAATCACTTGCGATTTGCTGGTGGGTCTTATTTGCTACGCGTTTTGCTTTGGCCCTCCGAGCAGAGGAAAGCCATTGAATGTTTTGCTAACTGGATGTTTTTCTCCCTTTTAAATATTGTTGCTTGGGTTAGGTATTATTATTGCTCGTACTGATGTCGCCATCTACGTCTACTGCATTGCATATAGAATAGTGTCTTGTGCGTCAAGTTCTCATTTCCCATCCCTAGTAATCTTGGATTTGTGCACCCCTTAACCTACCCTACATCAATTCTCCAAAGTGGTATTTTGATAATTATCAAATTTACATAGGCCTATTTGTTATTCATCTTTCTTTTATCAATTATCTTATCTGGTGATCACTAAGATATCCATCTGCAATAGTGAATTTACGGAGTGCATGGATGAAGTTTCAAGTACGCGATCTTCTACATGGCATCAAAATTCAATTTCTTGATTTAGTTCCACCCTCACCCTTGCCTTTGTTCCTCACATCACCTTTTAAATTATGGTCTGCTGCTTCTTTAATCACTGTTCGGTCCCATTGGTTTTGCTGTTGTCTGCTTCCAACGACAACTCTGCCATTGTGTTCTTTAGGACACCATGATGTAAATAGGAAACTGCTTGATCTTAAAAAATCCATGATGACTTCTCTGGACATCTCCCTGACACAAAATATTGTGTGTTCATCTATGTAAAACAACATCACTGTCTTCGAGCTCGTTTGGTGAGGCGTATCCCGCACGGTCGTGGCCTCCGCTCATTTGGCGGAGCCGCGGTCGCGCGGCGGCATCTGCCCTGCCCCTGTATTTTCCGCGGATTTCGTCCGTGCCGAGGTAACCACGGTCGCGGCCGCCTTCTGCATGGATTTCATCTGCGGGAAAAGTTCCGCCAAAACAGCCTTTCATTTCAGAATAATTACTTAATTGTAGAAAAATAATAGAATAACTATCTTCTTAACGCTGATTCTTCCATCGGCTACCTTCATTGCATTCCGATACTTAGATTGATCTTGATCCACCGTTCATTCCACCGCTTACACACTACTTCCATCGTTATCTTCGATTGTCAAGCAAAAATAATCACAATGAATGAGCAGACGTGGCACTACTTAATAATTGATCAAATAGCTCCCCAACAACATAGATATTTCAGATTCTGCTTCGACTATAGTTTCTAGCATTTCTTCTTTAGAAATATTGTGTCCAGATTTTGTGGCCGACGACAATTCTATTTCACAGCTTCTTCCACAACTTTCATAATTAATCTATCTTCCGCGCATGACTTCTTTTGATGCAATTTATCCATCGTTGTTTGAACGCCATTGCCATCATATTGTCGTCCTCTTAAGACCTTATTTACTTCCTCATGTTGCTCAATTTTTTATAGTTGTCAGAAATATGAGAAAAAATACATTTGTTTTTTTTTTCATTTGATTGATTGACTTTCGATGTTGAAATTGCAAAGACAAATATTATGGAGCAGCTTTTTCTTCTGTAAGAAATACAAGAATGTACTACGTTGGTTTCTTTCATCTAATTGATTGACACTCGTTGAAATTTGAAAGAGTAATATTATAGAGCAAACTGTGGAATTAACATCTACAGACCAGAGTAATTTACTTTTTTTAATAAATGGACAATGTAATTGAGTCATTGATACACCTACAAACGAAGAGCAAAACATGATGCATAAAACACGAATACGGATACAATCCGAAGTGAACTCCAACCAAGATCAAGAAGACTAGTTCCTCCAATGACCCTTCTCTCAAAAGAGAGCCAAAACCCTAAACCAAAAAAGATGATAAAAACACTCCCATACCTCCTTACATAGGGGGGGGGGGCTCACAACAATAACATGAAATAAGATTAATTAATATTACAAAGAAGGTATCATGGTGGATTCCATAAGCGCTCCCCTGCCTCTTGCGGATGCATCGTCGTAACAATAAGCCGCTCTTGAAAATTAACCTTGTCCCCAAGGTCAAGATGAAAAGTTTTGTCGGGGTCCTTCAAAATGTCGATAGCAGGTACAGTTGAAAAGAACGACGACGGATTGGTTTTAGCGTCAAAGGAGGGGGTGATGTGAGGTGCGAATAGAAAAAGATGAGATTGTAGGATTGAGACATGTGCCGGCGGATAGGAAGAGACAAAAAGTAAAAAGGTAGGGGGCTGTATTATGGGGCATTGCTCGTTGGAAAAGACAGGTAAGGGGGTAAAAATATCAGTCGGCCCACTGGTATTAATTAGGGTATCCGGTCGGGTGAGGCGTGCAGCGCGTGGAGAGAGAGGTAGGAGCGGCGATGTGGGTCGCTGGCAGGGGAGGCGGAAGGGCACGTCGATAAACGGTGTTGATCGCGTCCAATCTCGTCGACCCTGGGGTCGGTCATGGAGGCATGGGCTACATCCGGGAGCGGCACTGGAGGTTCTGCCGCTGTGGAGCGTTGCTGCTGTGGAGTGTTGGCAGGAAACGACTGCTGCGGGCTGGTGGTGTGCAGTGCTGCTGTGGAGCGTTGCTGGGGGATCGGATAGGAAGAGACAAAAAGTAAAAAGGTAGGGGGCTTTATTATGGGGCATTGCCAGTTGGAAAAGACAGGAAAGGGTGTAAAAATATCAGTCGGCCCACTGGTATTAATTAGGGTATCCGGCCGGGTGAGGCGTGCAGCGCGTGGAGAGAGGTAGGAGCCACGATGTGGGTCGCTGGCAGGGGAGGCGGAAGGGCACGTCGATAAACGGTGTTGATCGCGTCCAATCTCGTCGACCCTGGGGCCGGTCATGGAGGCACAGGCTACATCCGAGAGCGGCGCTGGAGGTGCTGCCGCTGTGGAGCATTGCTGCTGTGGAGTGTTGGCAGGAAACGACTGCTGCGGGCTGGTGGTGTGCAGTGCTGCTGTGGAGCGTTGCTTGGGGAAAACTTCACTGACGACTGGATCTGGCGACTGGATCTGGCCGTGAGGCAGTGCTGAAGGAGGCAGCTGGATCTGGCGACTCTGTATCTTGATGGCGCAGGGTCTGGCTGCTAGAGCGGGTAGTCAGCTGCTGGTGCTACGACGGGTGTCATCTACGATGTTGGAGGGGCGGCGACGGCCGCTGCTGCCGGAATTGGGGCTGGAGGAATCCGATCGTGTTCGACAAGTCGAGCGAGCTTATCGTGGAGACGATGCGTCATGACGAGAATGATGTCGAGCATCTCAGTTTGCCGATCGAGCTTGGCACAGATGGAGATGGCGGTGAGGCGGGTGTTCACCATGGCTTGATCCCCGACGTCTTGGAACGAGCAGACGGTGGTGGTAGGTCGGACCATTGATACGTCTACGAACGAAGAGCGAGACATGATTGCATAAAACACGAATACAGATACAAAACAGAGCGAATTCCGACCAAGATCAAGGAGGCTGGTTCCTCCAATGACCCCTCTCTCAAAAGAGAGCCAAAACCCCAAACCAAAAAAGATGATAAAAACACTCTCATACCTTCTCCTTATGTAGGGGGGGGGGTCACAACAATAACGTGAAATAAGATTCTTTAATATTACAAAGAAGGTATTATGGAGGCTTCCATAGGTGCTCCCCTGACTCTTGCGGATGCATCGTCGTAACGGTCATATTCTTGGATCTCGAGAAAATTTCATTGGTGCATTCATGTTTGTTTTCTATTGGATGAAATTCGCAAGTTTTCCGATGGGAAGGCTTCACCTATATCTATAAATACTGGTCATTTGTGGGGGAAATGAATAATGTTATAAATATTGGATGTTGACAGCATATCAAATTGAGTTTTAAATGTCGGATGTAGGAAGTCGGAGACATGTTGGAGATATTTTAAATTATCAGATTTTCATGTCTCATAAATAATTTTTTTAATGTATACTAACTATAATTATATATTATAAAAATAGAAAAATAATATAACAAATATATAAAAATTAGCCATCTATACAATGAAATAAAATCGAATAGTCTCTAAGATAGAATATTATTAACAAATACAAAATGATACATTGTAAAATATATTTAATTGTATACAATAATTTATTTTGATAACAATAAGTTTTTTTGAAAATAAACAAGATTTAAAAGTTAAAATTTTTGATTGATTATAAATTTTTCAAACCAATAAATTTATAATAAAAATATGCTAACAATCAACTAATAAATGTATTAACTGCTTTGATATTTTTTGTAATATGAAATTAAAAAATTATAAAACAATTATACAAAATTGCCTGTAAAAATAAAACGTTAATAAAATCGAAACAATAAGTGTTATCGATTTAAACATACAAAATATAATATATATAGAGTCATGAACATAAAGCCCGATCGGGCCGGCCCGGTATCGGGCCCAACGGGATCGTGCTTTAGTCAATCGGGTCGAGCCCGGGATTTTCTTAAACCGGGCTCGGGCCCCTACCCCGGGAAGGGGCCTGATCCGGCCCTTCGGGCCTTGCCGGGCTTTTTTTATTAAAAATTTTATTTTAAAAATTTATAATTATTAAATTATTTTTAAAAATTAATACATTAAAAATTAAAATTGAGCCGTTAGCCTAGGTTTTATAAAATTTTTTTTTTTAAAAATTTGAGCCTAGGGCCTAGGCTGGGCAGCCTAGGCCCTAGGCTCTGTACAACAGTACAACAGCTGCTGTACTGCCGTACGGCAGTGGGGCCAGCAGCCTAGCTGGCTGCTGGCCTCATGCTGCTAACGACTCTTATTAGAGCCGTTAATTAAACAGCTCTAATGAGAGCCGTTAAACGGCTGTTGTTTCTGGGCCGGGCTTTGCTCGGCCCTAGCCCGGGCTTTGCCCGGGCCCGGGCCAGCCCGAAAATAGGGCTTTTCCCGGCCCGGGCGATTGCTACAAACATGGGCCCTGGGCCCGGCCTCGGCCCGGGCCGGGCTTTCTCCAGGCCGGGCCTAGCCGAGCTCGGGCTGGCCCACTGGGCCCGGTCCTTTTGCCAATGACTATATATATAGATAATTTAAACATATATTGTTTTTCTTTTAATATAACTTAAAATAAAATTGCGGGTGATATATTTAAAAATTGTGTCGACCGATATATCGGAAAAAATCCGACATGTCGGCCTATATTTTGCAAACGAATATAATCTATTTTTTAGAAAAATATATCATTTTTCCTTTAAAAATGACATATCGGAAGACATGTCAGAGAACATTTAAAACAATGGAAAGGAATATGTTAGATCTTTTTCTCATGCTCTTACCCACTCTCTTGACCTTTTTTGGTCTGTATTTGTTGGTACCTTTCCTAATTTTTGAATTGTAGATTCTGGAGCCACTTATCATATGACCCATCCATGACATAAATTTAACACATTTCCTTAGCCCATGTAATAAGGGATTTTCCCAATTGATGGTTTGTTAACTACCATTGTTGATATAAGAGATATCCAACTTAGCCCCTCAATTATAGTAAAAGCTGAGCTTATGTTCCAAGTTTTTCGGTTGTAGTATATTTTTTCTCTCTGTTTTTTAGCAAAGTTGTAACTATCAATTATCGATGAAGTGTGCCTAAACACCATTCTGAAGTGTGTGACTAATCCCTAAGAGGGCTTTACATGAGCCTATTAAATGAGCTTCTCTTTACAAGTTATTCAACACTCCCCGCAAGATGGAGCATACATGTCGTAAAAATCAAGCTTGGACAAGAACTGAAAATATAGTAGCCGCGGTAAGATTTTGGTTAGAATATCAACGATTTGTTTTGCAACAGAAACATGTCTCAAGTCTAATTTTCTTAGTTGAACATTTTCCCGAATAAAGTGACAATCAACCTTTATATGCTTGGTACGTTAATAGAACACATGATTTTTGGCAATATGAATAACAACTTGACTATCACAGAACAAAGTGACAGGACATGACAATTTTACACCCAGGTCTCCTAGAAAGCTTTTCAGCCATGTGATTTCAAAGACGACAGTGGACATTGATCGATACTCAACTTCTGCAGATAAGTGTGCAACGACAAATTACTTCTTGCTTCGCCATGTAACAAGACGTCCACCAAAGTATGTGCAAAAACCACTTGTGCAACGACGATCATCTTAGCATCCATCATAATCAGTATCAGAATAGGCAACGAGAGATAGAGATAAGGAGGACGTATATATGAGCACTTGTTCAGGAGCAGACTTCAGGTATCAGTGAATGCGCTCAATTGCTTGGAGATGAGTTGTCCGTGGTGCATGCATAATTCGATTGACAACCCCAACATCGAAAGATATATCAGGTCTTGTAACTGTCAGATAGATCAGTTTTCCCACAAGACACTGATAGTATTTTGGGTTTTGTAGGAGCTTATCAGAGTCGGAGAAAAAAAAACAGATCTTGTGGTTGACATCCATGGGTGTGTCAGCTGGCTTGCAACAAGAGTAACCGACGTCATGAAAATATCAAGTACTTTCTTTGCGAGAGGACAAGACCATCTGGATGACTTGCTACCTCGATATCAAGAGAGTATCAAAGATTCCCCAAATCTTTCGTCTGAAACACAAAGGCCAAGTGTTTCTTGATCATGTGAATGCCTTTTGAATCGTCGTCCGCAATTAAAATGTCATCAACATAAACTAGAAGTATCACAAAAGAGATACATGATTTTTTTTTCACTAGAAATGATTACAAAAATGTTGATCTTTATGATGCTAAAAATCGTAGCGGTTTGTTGAAAATCATTTTTGTTTTATATACCGACTCCCCTAAAACCGGTTAACTGCAACTTTTCTCTCCTTAGATAGGCTAAAACTGATCCCTATACCTAATCTCAATCTAGTCGCCTACCCATAAGGCGAATTCCTCCCTAAGTCGCACACATATCTAATCGCCACCAACACAGACGAATTCCTCTATGCTCAAATCTAGAAGTCACCAAAATAAAAGAAGAGATTGCAACAAGCGAAGAAGTGAAATTTCTGGAATAAAAACTCCCTATTGATAAACTGAAGGCGATGACGAAGGCATGAGAGAGATCTTTGTTGTTGTAGCGTTCGTGTTGTGTTGAATAATCTTTAATTCGAGCCGCCTTCAAGTTCTTTTTTGATCTTCAAAATTGTTGTAGGGATTCCTCTGGAGGTCTGAGATGAGACTCTTCAAAATAATATCTGTGGTCGTTTATTTGAGAAGGAACAAAATGACTTTTAAATAACCTCTGTGAGCTACCACCTGTGGTAGGACTTACCGCCCCGCGATATCCGTAAGGAAACGAATTTATCGCTCCAGTCATCTTGAAATGGTAGCCTTGTTCTATATTTTAGGCAATCGTTACCGCGCTGCTATTAGGTTACCCCTCCGCGTCAGTGTGATATTCAATCCCGCCAAATTTTGATCTTGTGCTCCATTTGACTCCTCAATAAGCTTGATGATTATTGAAGTTGCCTTCGAGTTACCGCCGCGCTATAACGTTATCGCCCCGCGGTAATTGTTTACAAGAATGGCTTTCAACTCCCGCCAAGTCTTCGTTCAAATGGCTCTTGTCAACCATCGCATACAACACCTGTTAACGCTAACGATATTGCTTATTGCTGTGTGATAATGTTCAATTCAGAACAAGACCTCCTTAGATCGTCCTCATCGATCTTTCTTGCAGAGTCTGATATTTTTCCTGTTTGACTTGCATACTATAAACGCAAACAAACTAGATCAAATACATATTGAGATTTGTTATTTTCAAACCAAGAGATGCAAAAATTTAATGCGGTAATAAAATTTAACTTCAGGGTTTGTTCGCGATCAACCGTTTTGTGCGGCTAAATTTCAATTTTTTTGCGAGGGGGGGGGGGGGTAGCTCATGGATTAGAAGATTTAGAAAGTAGTGACAATTTTGTATTTGGCTGAAATCCTTAATTTCCCCTCATTAAAACCGATATACGGTTTCCTTTTCCCATGTGCGGTTCCTTAAATCACATTCGTCGCTCGAAAAGAATAGAAACCGCCGCTCATTCCTCTCCCTCACGGCTCTCCCGATAGGAGTTTAGGGATTCCTTGCCGCTTCAGTCCATCGGCACCAGGAGGCGCAAAATCAACCCGAGTCGCCACTACTCTACTCCCCTCTCTCGCTAGTCAAACGACGAAACCGTCGGACTCACAGACGTTCCCAGCGGCGGTACCGGCGCCTGTTCAACAATCGACAACCAATCTTAGCCCTAGTCAACATCCTCTCTGCATTTTTCAGGCCTCGAGAACCCCTCTCACGGCAGATCTGACTCTAGACTGACCTCCCCCCTCCGTTTGCTTCAGGTAAGTCATAGGATACTTCCGTTTTCAATGGTATGAGTTCTTCCTCAAATCTTAATTTCAGAAATTAGGTTTGTTGTTTTTCTCTACTTTTTCAGCCAGAAATCAAAGATGTCTCCTTGCCTCGACAACCCTAGTTGGGGGCCAATCTTTTTCGGGCAAATCGACCTCGTCCAACAACCCTACTCAGGTATTGTCGATCTGCTCTTGTAAATTCAAAATTCTATCCTTACATTAGTGTTGATCAGAACTTCCAGACAACCTTAACTAAAGTAGTCATCGTGTTCATATAAATATCTAAGAAAAGTTAATCGAACGTTTAACGTTTTTCCCTTTAGGGAGAGCTCCGTGGTAGATCATAGGAGATTTCTCCATGTCCTCCAGAATAACCTAGACAGTTTTGCCATCACATCATGTGTGAGAACGCCGCAATACCATAATAAGAAATTCGAATCCTTTTGGCTAGGTATATCACTTATAATTGCATTAACTAAGTTACTTAAGAATGCTCATGTAATCTAATGATCCAATTCCTAATTGGCAGCTAGCAAATTAATTAAATTACATCAAATTATCTCGAAATCAATGAACACAACTTAGTAATGTATAATAAGGTCCAGTAATTAAGTATGATGCAAAATACAGTGTAATATGATTACTTTCACAATAAAAAATAAAATAAAATCTAGATTGTAAAATATACTCAAATGAAGAAGAAAAGCTTTAATTAAGTAATAAGCTTTAGATTAGTGATCTCATTCTCGTTTGGCCTGCAGTCAACATGAGCCTCAGACTTGGGGTTATCAACCACAGTTTTGGACTTGGAGATTTTCAGATGCGAGTTCATGTTTCCCTCAGGGAGCACTTCAGTTTAGGACATCTTTGAGTTGTCATTTGAGCTCCATAATCAGATTAAGCACAATAAATCGTAAAAGTAAAGAACCTCAGGCATGAGGTTGTCATCCGCAGATCCAGATTTGGAAATTTCAGTTACAAGCCGGTGTTCCACTCAGGGAGCACTTCAATTTAGGACGTCTTCAGGTTGTCATTTGGTCTCCATAATCAGAATACATGCAATAAATCATAAAAGTAAGAAATTTGATTATTCAATCTTTAAAATGAATTCATGGTACCAAAACTCAGTACAAACAAGAATTCAGATAGTATGACAAAATTCATAATGCATTATTACAAATAACAACTTATAAGATTACAGTCAGATGATTCAGAAGCAAATATTAATAAACAAAAATTCCTATTTTTATATACATACTAATTATGTATTTTTAGTATTATTGGGAGTTGTCTTTCTTACTCACTAGTTAGGCTGACTTCTCTCCAGACATTTTCTTTACATGGGTCACCAGTGGGGAGCCACACTTGGGATAAGCGTCACAATTCTTCATTTTAGGGTGTCTTTTCCTTTAGTTGTATTACTGTTCAGTAGTTGTACTTATTCTTTGGATTTCTTGTACTGAAATTGTTTATCTATAATTGTGTATTGTAAACTAAGCCTGAACCTGGGGCTATAATACCAATTGATGCAAAATGAATCTATAGGAGGTCGATGCAATACCTTAAGTCCATATAAATGCGAGTAAGCATGTAATAAATGCAAATGGAGCTACAAATTGTCTAAGATGTAGGTGTAAACGAATGCATGCATGCAAGCATATGAACATGACGCTCGCTATGTAAAGTTTGTCCCTATAGTCCTACACATGTTTAATTATTAAAATAAAAGACTGAATTGATTAATTATGCATTGAATTTGTTAAATTAGGGCAAAATTGTTATCATTCAATAGAGAGGTCCCCTATATATAGGGAAAAATACAAAGTAAGCGAAATACGGTCTAACATTCCCCCTTGAGTTAGGCTTTTTATATTTTTCATACCCAACTTGTCAATACACGCACAAAAAGATTTCCCCCAAGTTTGGATATCAGCTAATTGTCCCTCTGACGGAACAAACGGTATGCAAATGATTTTCTTTTCAATTTTCTCCTTAATGAAGTGTCTGTCCACCTTGATATGCTTGGTGCGGTCATGTTGGACGGGCTTGTTGGCAATGTTAATTGCAGCTATGTTGTCACAGTACAACTAGATTGGATTAGACTCATTCAAACCAAGTTCATAAATCAAAGAGCGTATCTATAATATTTCACATATGCCATGTGCCATTGCTCTAAACTCAGCTTCAGCGCTGGACCTTGAGACGATAAGTTGTTTTTTACTTCTCCAAGTGACTAAGTTTTCACCAACGAATGAGCAATACCCTGATGTAGATCGTCTGTCTTCAACGGACCCAGTCCAGTCAACATCAGTAAAAACTTCAATCTTCAAGTCTGTATTAGGAGTGAACAAGATCCCTTTTCCTTGTGAAGTCTTCAAATACCTCAAGATTCAATGAACAACATTCAAATTTCTCGTCTTTGGGGCATGAATATATTAACTAATGACTCCAACCGCCTAATCTATGTCGAGACGAATGTGAGATAGATAGATTAATCTTCCAACAAGACATTGATAGCCAGCCACGTCTTCAATAAGATCACCATCATCTCTTCCATGATTATGATTCACCTCCATATGTGTATTCAGCAGGTCTACAACCACTCATACCAGATTGTTCCAACAAATCAAGGGTGTTTCTCTAGGAGATGAAGATACTCCGTTTAGATCGTGCTATTTCAATTCCCAAGAAATACTTCACTTTCCCCATATCTTTTACTACAAACTTACTTGCCAAATTCACCTTCAAATCTTTTACTTCAATATAATCTCCTGTTATGACGATATCATAAACATAGACAATGAGAACAGTCATTAGATTTGTTATTCGTTTAATAAACAAAGTATGATCAACTTGATTTTGTTTATATCCAAGTGAAACCATGACTTTGTGGAATCGACCAAATCAAGCCCTCAGAGATTGCTTCAAACCGTAAAGTGCATTTTTAAACGACACATTTTCCCTTCAGATTCGGAAGGGCAAATCCTGGAGGTATGGACATATACCTCTTTATCTAAGTTTTCATGAAGGAAAGCTTTATTCACGTCCAATTGGTTAAGTTCTCAATCCTTGCACGCAACAAATAATAACAAAACTCGTATGAAGTTCGTTTTTGCGAAGGGGCAAACATGCCTTGATAATAAATTCCAAAAGTTTGAGTATACTCCCTTGCAACCAACCTTGCTTTGAATCGTTCAACCAAACCTTCAGAGTTCTACTTTACGGTAAACACCCACTTACAACGACGACCTTCTTTCCAAGTGGAAGATGTGTTAGGTCCCATGTACAATTCTTTTCCAAAATGTTCATTTTCTCAATCATAGCCTCTTTCCACTATTGATGCCCAAGTGCCTCCTGCCATGTGGATGAGATGAAGACAGAAGCGAGGGAGGAGACAACAACTTTGTAGGAAGAAGTTAGGGCCTCATAGGAAACATAACGAGATAGTGGATGTTGGGTGCAAGATCTGATACCTTTTCTAAGGGCGTTGGGTAGTTCAGAAGGATCCGTTGACGGAGCTGGCATTGGTGCAAGTGGCATAGGATGAGCCTGTGTGTTATCTCTACTCCGCCTGGTGTACACCTGTAATTCCTTTTCTTTATAAGAAGACTCCCCCCTGATTGGGAGTCTCAACAGTAGGTAAAGAATGTGAAGGAGGAATCAGCAAGTGTAAGACAGGTGAGCTCACTTCACTCGTATATATGTGCTCCCCTTAAAGTGAGGGCACGTAATAAGGTTCATATTCACGAAATGAGATATTCATCGTGACAAATATCCTTTTAGTCGGGGGATGATAACATTTATTCTCCTTATAAGCGGGAGAATAACCAATGAATACACATTTAATAGCCCGAGAGTCAAGCTTGGACTTGCCCAGAGAGTGTATTTGAGAGAAGCAGACATAACCAAAAGTTTTAGGTGGTAGAGAGGTCGGTGTAACCCCTAAGATAGTAAGAGGGGTTTGATGTCCCAATACTGAAGAGAGCATGTGATTTATGAGATAGGCAGCCGTGAGAACGACATCCCCCAATAGTATTTTGGGAGGTTCATAGTGAAGAGTAAGCAGTGTGCCACCTCTAAGAGGTGACGGTTTTTGCATTCCGCAACTCCATTTTGAGATGGAGAGTGGACACACGAGGTTTGATGCAGAATGCCATTAACAACAAGATAGTCATACAATGGGGCATTGACATACTCCCGACCATTATCACTACGAATGATTTTAATATGGGTATAAAATTGAGCAGAAACCATGACATGAAAATTTTGGAAGATAGAAATCACCTTATTTTTAGCTTTTATCAGATACACCCAAGTTGTGTGGGAGAAACAATCAATAAATGTAACAAATCAAAAACATACAGAAATAGGGGCAACAGAGCATGACCCCCACACATTAGAATGAATAATATAAAAGGAGTTGTACTGGGTAATGACACATGATTAACAAGAGTAACATGATTAACATGAGTACGATGATGTTTGACAACAACATAGATTTCACAAACAAAATTTGTAAAACACGAAAAAAAATAGGAAATAAATGTTGCATGGTTGCAACAGAAGGGTGGCCAAGATCACGATGCTAGGTAAGCAAGGTGGAGGTCTGCGGAGAGTGGAGAACTTGCGGTGGCGTAGCCTCAGAAGTGGAGTCAAACACGTACATGCTATCCTTCATCCTTCATGCTACCAGAGCCAATCACCCGCCCCGTCTCCAGATCCTGAAAAACACAATGAGAAGGAAAAAATGTAACAGAGCAGCGAAGAGAATTAGTCAAATGATTAACAGAAAGTAGACTAACGGAAATTAGACTACGAGTGAACTTTGGAACATGAAAAACAAAGGATAAAATGAGGGAAGAACAAGAAATGGAACCCTTCCCAGCAATGGAAGAGAAGGACCCATCATCAATGATCACTTTATCCCTGCCTGAAAGAGGGGAATTGGATACGAAGCTTGAAGCAGAACCAGTCATGCGATCAGTGTGCCTGAATTGATAATCCATTGAGAAGGACCAGTAGAAGTGGAGTTGGCACTCGAGGTACCAGTGTGGGCAAGGGCAGATGATGACATAGGGGCATCTGCAAGCTCAATAATAAGGCCGTGCATCAAATGACGAAGGGTCTGCATCTCTTCAGCAGAGATGGATGACGACTGGGAAAAACCACCATCAAAAGTCTCAGTCAGGTGAGCAGAGTGAGGAGATCGGCCTGAAGTCCGACCACGACCGCGACCACCATGAGAAGTCGATCCACCTCGAGGAGGAAAGCTACGGAGGCTATAACAAGTATCCCGAGTATGACGAGGCTTGCCATAATTGGCGTAGGAACACCGGGACGGTAGAGAGAAGGGCCTTCCGGCCTGAAGCCGACCTCACGGGAAGGCTGAGCGGCGGCGAGATCGATGCGGAATCCTTCCGGATCGTGCTCTCTCGCGCGGAGATGGGGAGAGGCGGCTAGGGCAAACCAAGGAACTTCATATAATTTCCAAAAACTGAACACCCAATATTCTCTCCTCCCTCTTATACTATGAGGGGGAGAACACAACTAATAGTACATCCGCTAATAGCACACCACACAAGAGTTCAAATACATATAATTAAACATACAATTGCATAATAGAAAACAACACTACTAATATTTAGGCGGTCCGCGACATCCAGAGTGGGTCGAACTTCTCCATCCATGCGATCCCGGGCTTGCCGGGGGTCCCTTCAGTCACGGGAGCCCCGTCCTCGATGCATCCTTCATCATTCGCCTCCGCTTGAGAGGCACTCGACCCCGAGTGCTCGGGGTAAAGCGGCACGTCCGGGTAGAAAGAAGACAAATTGCTCACGTTGAAGGTCTTGGAGATGTTGATGCTCGGCGGGAGGTCGACCGCGTAAGCGTTGTCGTTGATCTTTCGGGAGATGGGGAAGGGGCCGTACTTCTTCGACATGAGCTTGTGATGGTGTCCCGCGGGAAGCCGCTCCTTGCGGAGGAAGACCATAACCAAGTCCCCTACCTCAAAAATCTTCTCGCGTCGGTGTTTGTCGGCCATAGATTTATATTTGTCATTAGACTCAAGCAACTTGAGCTGGGTGTCGGCTTGGTTGTCGCGGGTCTCTTCCGCTAGCTGCGTTGCCGAGGGAGGTGCCGCTGGTAGGCGGGCCAGGTCGAGCGCATGACGGGGAGCTTTAGTGTAAACGACGGAGAAGGGCGTGCGACCGATGGAGCTGTGCACTGCATTGTTATAAGCAAATTCAGCTTGTGCGAGGGCGTGATCCCGTTGCTTCGGGCGGTCCTGGCAAATGCAACGAACAAGGTTCCCCAAAGTCTTGTTCACGACTTCGGTTTGGCCGTCCGTTTGAGGATGGGCGGAGCTACTAAACTGGAGGGAGGTATCAAAAATCTTCCACAACATCGTCCAAAAGTGGCCAAGAAACTTGGGGTCGCGGTCGGACGTGATAGTGGTTGGAACGCCATGCAAACGAACCACTTCTCGGAGGAAAAGCCGCGCAATGTGAGAAGCATCGGACGTCTTGCGACAAAGAAGAAAGTGTGCCATCTTGGAGAAACGATCCACCACGACAAACATTGAATCGAATCCACGTTGCATGCGCGGGAGGTCCAAGACGAAATCCATGGAGAAATCCTCCCAAACGCCAGAGGGGACCGGGAGGGGTGTGTAAAGCCCAGTGTTGTGTGCATGGCCTTTGTACTGTTGGCACACATAACACTTCCGAACGAAGTTCCCCACGTCCTTGGCCAATTGTGGCCAGAAATAGCGCTCCTAGAGACTGACAAACGTCTTGTCTCGGCCCAGGTGGCCACTCAGCCCGCCACCATGCAGATCGCGAATGAGCTTCTCCCACACGGAGGTGCGGGGAATGCACAAGCGGTTGTCTTTAAGCAAGAACCCATCAAGTAATAGGAAACCACCATGTGAGCCGCCCAACGAACAGGCGCGCCAAACCTCTTGGAAATCAGTGTCGTCGGCATATAAATCGGCGAGGGTATCAAAGCCGATGATCTCGTGGTGCATGGTTGCTAACAAATAGCTCCGCCGGCTAAGTGCGTCGGCGACCACATTTGAAGTCCCCGGTTTGTGATGAATAATATACAGAAATCGTTGGAGATAAGTGGTCCAACGAAGGTGCATGCCGTCCATGCTCTTCTGACTGTTGATAAACTTGAGAGCTTGATGGTCCGTATACAAGATGAACTCCTTGTGTTGCAAGTAGTGCTCCCAATGCTTGAGGGCCCAGACGACGACATAGAATTCTTGATCATAAGCAGCCCATTTCCGCCTGGCATCACTTCGTTTCTCGCTGAAGAACGCAACCAGCCGCTTGTCTTGGGAGAGGACCGCCCCAATGACAATGCCGCTGACGTCACTTTGCACCTCAAAGAGTTTATCAAAGCTGGGCAGCGCCAAGACCGGGGCCGAGCTAAGCTTCTGCTTGAGCAAGTTGAAGGACCGACTGGCCTCTTCCCCCCAGAGGAACCGTCCCTTCTTCAAACAGTCGGTCATCGGTGCCGAGAGGGTGCTGAAATCACGAATGAACCTCCGGTAGAACGTGGATAACCCATGGAATGACCGTAACTCCGAGAGGGTTGTGGGGGCCGGCCAATCTCGTATAGCTTGGATCTTCTCCTCATCGACCCGGATGCCGTCCGCGCCCACAATGAAGCCCAAAAAGTTCAGCCGCGGAGTGAGAAAGGTGCATTTTTTGGGGTGAATAAATAGTTTGTTCTCCGCCAACACCTCCAACATAGCACGCAGATGTGACAGGTGATCCGCTCTGCTCTTGCTGAAGATCAGAATGTCGTCAAAATAGACGACAACAGACTTTCCCAGAAATGGTCGCAACACCTGTGCCATAAGACTCATAAAAGTGCTTGGAGCGTTAGATAATCCAAAAGGCATTACCTTGCACTCGAAGAGGCCGTCCGGCGTTTTGAACGCCGTCTTCCACTCGTCACCAGACTTGATGCGTATTTGGTGGTACCCGCTGCGGAGATCTATTTTGGAAAAGAACTGGGAGCCGTCCAACATGTCCAACATGTCATCGAGGCGAGGTATGGGGAATGAGTACTTGATAGTGATCCAGTTGATAGCGCGGCTGTCGACGCACATCCTCCAGGAGCCGTCCTTCTTTGGAACCAAGAGCGCTGGGACCCCACAGGGGCTGAGGCTCTCGAATATGAATCCCTTCTTCAACAACTCTTCAACCTTCGCTCGTAAGACGTCGTGTTCCTTGGGGCTCATGCTGTAGTGAGGCAAGTTCGGGAGGCTAGCGCCCGGAATGAGGTCGATCTGGTGCTGGATATCCCGAAGGGGAGGGGGATGGTCGGGTAAATCCTCAGTCGTGATGGCACGGAACTCGTGCAGCAAGGCTTGCAAGTCCGGGGGTGCGGCGTCTGCCTCCTGCTCTCTAGTGGCGTACAATCCATAGGGGACGAGGGCCACCACCTCCTTGGCCTCCGCAACGTCCCGCTCGAATAGAGAAGTGTCGTCGTGCATCACCAACAGACTGTGACCCTTATCTGGAGGGGGGCTGGTTGCGGGTTTGTTGCCGACCCGGGCCACAATGTGTATCTTTTTGCCAGCCCAAGTGAAAGAGTATACATTCTCGCGGCCCTTGTACAAAACATCCGTATCATACTGCCACGGCCGCCCCAAGAGTAGGTGGCTCGCGTCCATCTCCAAGACGTCGCACCAAACGTCGGCTCGATAGTGCTTACCCATGGCGACGGGAACGTGCGAGCGGTGGGTGACCCGCACTGAGGGCCCGCGCTGGATCCATCCAATGGAGTAGGGGTGCGGGTGAGGCTCGGTCGGTAGCTGCAAGTATGAGACCAACCGGCTTGCGACAAAATTCTCGCAGCTGCCGTTGTCAATGAGGACATCACAGATCTTTCCTTTGATGTTGCAGTAGCTCCGGAAAACATTGCTACGTTGGACGTGTTCATCAAGCCGCAGTGTAAGAAGTAGGCGATGAACCACGCAAGCAACAAAATCGCCATCCTCGTCATACCCTTCAATGACCTCATCGGCCTCCCTCAAGTCGTCTTCCCGCTCCTCGTCCGGTGCTACAGTGTGGACGGGTTGGCGAAGCAGGGGGCAACGGGAGGCGTAATTACCAGGTTGCTGACATTTGAAACATATTACCGCCGGTGCGCGGTTAGGTGCCCGACCCTTTGGTGCGGAAGATGAGGCCTGCACCTCCTTGCCGGTAGAGTCCTGGCTACTAGAACCCGAAACATCCGTCCAAGGACGGCGAGAGGTCGCTCGGTGTAGCGGCGCTGCTGTCTTCTCCATCTGCTCAGCCTTGAGGGCCATGTTGTAAGCCGCATCCACCGTGTGCAAAACATGCAATCCAATCTTCTCACGTAGGGACAGACGTAGCCCATGTAGGAAACGAGTGACTCGTTGGCCATCCGTCTCGGTTAAGCCGTTGCGGTCCGCAAGTCGGCTGATCTCAGCTAGGTACTCCGTGACCGTCCGAGTTCCCTGCGAGCAACTCTGGTAGAACTGAAACAAGTGCTGGTCGTAGTCGGGTGGAAGGAACCTATTCCGCAACAATTTCTTCATCTTTAGCCATGTGCGGACGGGGGCCTTGCCTTGGCGGTTGCGATTGAGTTGAAGTTGGTCCCACCAAACCGCCGCGCCTGATTTAAGGCGGTAAGCGAACATGTTCACTTGGCGGCGTTCGTCGAGCTCGGCCATTTCAAAGAAACGCTCGACTTCCGAAAGCCAATCGAGGAAGTCCTCGATGCCCAGGTTGCCGAAGAAATGGGGGATGTCCGCCCGCAGACGGTACCCCTGTGGGTACTGCGGTGGCGGGTCACGCCAGGGAGGAGGGTTGGCGCCATCGGGAAACTCCTCCTCGGAGCTGGAGTCGAAACGTGGAGTGGCAGGACGTGGAGGGACTGGCGCCGCGTGGCCACGGCGATACTGTCGCCCGTAGAAAGGATCCGCCGGAGGAGCCGGTGGGGCGTTGGGATCGGCGGGAGGCGGTGGCTGCGGGTTGCCGAGAGCGGCGGTGAGGGCGGCGAACTGGGCGGTGATGCCATTAATGGCCACCTAGAGGGCAGCGTCGTCTCGCGGGTGGTCGCCCATCAACGCGACGACGACCCCGCACGCGAATCGGAGAGGGCGGAACGACGCCGAGCGTAGAAGTCGGCGCACGGGCTCTGATACCAACTGGCGTAGGAACGCCGGGACGGGAGAGAGATGGGCCTTCCGGCCTGGAGCCGACCTCACGGGAAGGCTGAGCGGCGGCGAGATGGATGCGGAATCCTTCCGGATTGTGCTCTCTCGCGCGGTGAGGGGGAGAGACGGCTAGGGCAAACCAAGGAACTTCATATAATTTCCAAAAACTGAACACCAAATATTCTCTCCTCCCTTTTATACTATGAGGGGGAGAACACAGCTAATAGCACATCTGCTAATAGCACACAACACAAGAGTTCAAATACATATAATTAAACATACAATTGCATAATAGAAAACAACACTACTAATATTTAGGCGGTCCGCGACATCCAGAGTGGGTCGAACTTCTCCAGCCATGCGATCCCGGGCTCGCCGGGGGTCCCTTCAGTCACGGGAGCTCCGTCCTCGATGCATCCTTCATCAATAATAGTCACATGTGAGGTGATCCCCATCTGTCGGCTTGGGCTTGAAATCACGAGGAGCATGGCTGCCACACTTGTCCTGGTGAGCCACTAGCGCAGATCCCTCTGGAAGGTTGGAGGTGGTCCAGGACTGTCGTCGATCAAACCCTTGTTGAACAATATTGTAAACCTCAGGAAGTGAGAGAATAAGAACACACCCCAAGATCTGGACTGTAATCTGATCAAAATCTCTGTACAAGCCATGTAGGAACTCAAATACCCGATTCCGATCTTCGTGATCCTTCAGCAAGAGTACATCCACATTGCACACCATGACGAGAAAGTCAAAATGATCGTACTCTTGATAGAGATGGGTAAACTCAAGGTAATACGTTGAAGGAGGATGATACTTCTGACGGAGATGCCCGATCTTGCAGCAAAGCTGGAAGATTGGGGCCTCATTCCCCTTGGGGAATAAGCAGACTCAACGCGCTTCAATGTGTCTGCAACAGTATCCAGGAAGAGATAATTCTGTGAAATTGATTCCTGTATGGAGTTGATAAGCCATGACATGACAAGAGAGCTGTCTGACTCCCATTTAGGCCTAGTAGAAGTAGGAGCCGGAGTATAACTGGTTGACTCTTTTAATGGGTTTTTATGTATGAGTTATATCGAATCTTTTTATGGGTCGTATTTTTGGAGTCTGTTTTATTTGGAGTCTTCTTGTGTTTTAAATTAGCCCAAATGTTAGGGGCTTTTTTGCAAGTGTCTTTTGTAAATTATTTAATGACCCATTGGGCCATTGGGTCATTTAATAGAGGACAAGAAAGTTTCCTCCCATAATTATGTTTATTGTTTGGTGGTTCCTCTCGAGCCCGCTTAGGATGCTACGACAAGGGCTTCTTAGTATTCTCCTCCACCCAATACACTTATATCCACCTTTCCGACGAGCTTCTGACATGTTATGACCGAGCCTATAACACGCCACGAGTGACAATAGCGAGTGGATGTGTCAACGTACCTAGAGGTTTTGTGAGCCCCAAATGTGCTACTTTTAAGGGAAGGTTGACCCTGTTTACCACTTATAGTGATTCGAGTCAGTGATATCTCTCTCAAACCGGACTAATGTGCTGAGGTGTGGCCTTTTTTCATGACCCTTGAAGATAAGGTTCCATGCTTATTCTACCAGTTGGCCTCTAGATATATTTACTGTTTTGCTAACCTGCATCATGAATTGTTGCTGAGATTGATGAAATACATAAAAAGGAAAAACAAGCCTCAGACTCGCTTTAACATCAGTCTGGGAGAGATGATAGTGCCAGAATGCTAGGAGTTGATCACCAGGGTGTGCGACAAGGTGCAATACCTCTTTACTGAGAGACTTGTGCAACATCTTTTCTCTCCCATACGGTCCTAGAGGCCACAGGTTCTGTGGTGGCACCTTGTGTTGGCTCTGCGATACCCATCTACATGAGAATCTCTCTATCTACCGACACTTCCCTCCTATGCTGACGATCAAGTGGAATTTACAGAGCTGAATTTCCACATGGATGGAATCATCCATGCCATATGCGGGCAACGTGGGTATTGCAAACCTCCTCTCCGGACGCATCAATATGCTTGAAATCCTGGGATGTTTTATAAGTACCTTTGCGAGGCAGAGCACGACATTGAGAGCAACCACTCTCTTATGATGTTGGTGGAGCGAATGATCCGCGAGAGAAAGCTGCAAGTCCTCGTCGCGGCACAACACAGACATGTGACAACTACACGATCCCAGTAACTGTAGCACGAGTGCCCACACGCCTCCTTAAAGGGTTGTTTGTGAGGAACATGAAGATGTGAGGGGGGATGGAACTTGGAGGGCTTAACATAATCCATGACGGAGCAGATTTTTAAGCTTCTTACAAGGCCAGCATTGGAAGGATGTATCAACGAAAAGTCACTTCGACCTCGCAAGTTCCAACTCCCATGCATGAGGTCCTTTTTCTGAAGATGACCTACTACCGCACTACAACCTTTCAACTATGCCATCATCATGAGGACTGTTATTGAAAATTTTTTTGCTGTTTTTTTGCTCGGCCCCACCCTAATCATTATTGAGTGGTGGTCTCGAGTTTCCACTAAACTTTGAAGTTCAACGCCAGAGGAAAGTAGTTTCATATATGCAGCGACCCGAGGGCCCCTCTCAAATACTATATTAACATGGTGAACATCATTTGTGAGGAAGAGAAGGCACTAGGTGGGGGTGGTGCCCATCTCTAAGTGGCATGGGAGGTGGAAGAGATCAAAGTTTTCCGGGGCAGTGAGTTGAGGTCCGTCTGCCTCAACAGATAACTTTCAGGAATAACATCAAAGTCATTACGTGAGCCTCCTGCGGCTGACCTCGAGCTGGTCACGGGCATTAGACATGGCATAATCACTAGCGGAACTATCTCTTTGGCTCGTACTGAGGGTGACATCCAGGTACTATTGTGAAGGAAAGATCCTTGGTCGTTTCATACTTAAATCTAATTTTCTTTGTTGTTACTTCAAGTCTGATATATGTGGTTATGCTTGCTCATATTCATGAATATTTATCCGTTTATATTTGCATACATAACTTGTTAGACTTCTCAGTCTCATATAAATACTTCAATGAGAAGTGTCTGTAATCTTTATTCTCTATGCCTAATTCACATTTACTTTTTTTGGTCATGTTACTCTATAGGTTGATTATTATGCACATCCAGATCATTATAATCCAGTCTTCCATAAAAGAATTGCTCCTTATGCATCTGTAATAGGTAAGCTCTAGCTTTCCAGAGTACTTTTATCTTCTGCTAGATATAATGTTCCTCTATTTTAGGAAAGAATTAAAATCATGAATTCCATGTCTAGACAACAATATTAACCAAGTAGTCTTAGATAACTGAATAAATAGAAAATATAAATAGTGATTCTTGCATTACATACTTTATCTTGTGAATTTTCCCTGGAGCCTGGTAATAGTATGAACTCATCTTATACATTGTATTTCTTTGTAGATGGATATTTGTGCCAAAGACAAGGATGTAAGGATTTTTGCAGCTTGCTTGTAATTTCGGAGAGGCCAAAGATTTATTTATACAAGAAATGCACAAATCTAGACTAACATATCCATATAGGAGTAAATAACTGTTGAGATGTCACAATGATTTATTCATTAATTTCAAAGGGCTTGACTAGTTTGAGTCCTGGAAGCGGCCTCTTGCATAAATGCAGGGTAAGGTTTGCCTACATTTAACCTTTGTGGTGGGACCCTTCCCCGAACCCTCCCTATGTGGGGATGCTTTGTGCACTGGGCTGCCCCTTACAAAGAGCCTCACTCGTATATATATGAGTGAGGGGAATGAGATGAAAAAACATAACAAGCAAAGTACAAGAAATAAAAAAATAAGTAATAAATGTTAACGCCCTTCTTCCTCAAGTTGGGCTTGTAATGTTGACCATGCCCAACTTGATAATGATTTTTCCAAAAGCACTTGTACTCAATCTTTTTGTGAGTATGTTTACCGGTTGTTGTTCAGATGGAACGAACGAAGTATAAGCAATTCTTATCATTGTGTTTTCTTTGAGAAGTGTTTGTCAATCTCAATGTGTTTGGTGTGATTGTGTTGAACAAGGTTATGAGCAATGTTAATGACCGCCTTATTATCACAATATATTTTGAGTAGCTCAGTGTTCTCAAAGCCCAGATCTTTCATAATAGTTTGAATCCACAATTCTTCATATATTTTGTGTCATAACTCAATTTAGCTTCAGCATTGGATCTAGCCACCACTTGTTTTTTGCTCCTCCATGTAATCAAATTTCCACCTACTAAAGTGCAATATTTCGAGGTGGACCATCGATCATCAATCAATCCAGCTCAGCTTGCGTCGGTGTAGACTTCAATATGTAGCTCATCATTCAGTGATAATAGGATACCGCTCTCATGAGAGGACTTGAGGTATTTGAGAATATGGTGAACATCAAGATGGCGAGTCTTTGGTGAATGCATGTACCGACTGGCCACTCCAACTACATGCGAGATATCTGTGGGTGTATGCGGAAAGTAAATCAGCTTCCCCACTAAATTTTGAAAATAGGAATGTTTTTAATAGGTTCTCAGTCATTTTCCCCTAACCGGTGGTTTGCTTTGATAGGGGTATCAACAGATCTACATACACTCATTCATGATGTCTCAAGTCAATCCAGAATACACTTCCTCCGTGAGATGAAAATTTCATATCTAGATCTAGCAACTTCAATGTCCAAAAAATATTTAAGGTTCCAAAAGTCCTTTACCTCGAATTCTCTAGCCAACCAAGTTTTTAGAGTTTGAACCTTTTCTTGATCATCTCCTGTTATAATAATGTCATCCGCATAAACTATAAGGTTTGTCAGTTGAACAAAGTATGATATGCATTGCCCTGAGAATATCCAATAATCCTCCCGACCTTGTGAAACCTCTCAAACCAAGCTCTAGGAGATTGCGTAAGCATTTTTTTAGCCTGCAAACCTTCCCTTCAGATCCTTCGGGGGCAAGTACAGGAGGTGGGAACATGTACACTTCTTTTTCTAGGTCCCTATGGAGGAACACATTCTTCACATATAGCTGACTGTAGACAACACATGATAGGTGAACTCTTATTGAATTCATCTTTGCTACAAGAGCGAATGTTTCATGATAATCGATCAAGCAGTTTTGTTTGACAACAAACATCCATTTACATCCAACAACAATTTTCCCCCGAAGATGCCCAAAATCCCATGTGCAATTTTTTTCAAGGGTATACATTTCTTCGAGCATGACCTCTTGCATTTATGCTCTTGTATCGCTCTTATTTAAAAGATCCCTTAGAGTCTTGTAATTGAAGTAAGAACTATTTGCTTTTTCCTTGTTTTTGTTTATGAGACTGTGGTAGCTCTCTCCTTCCGAGCACACCCCACCTAGACAGCCACGGTTCCGACTCCACAGTATCCTCCGCCTCCAGTCATACTCCGGCGAGCCCATTACATCTTAGTATTAAATCCATCCCGATGCATCCTCCGTCACACATGAGTATTAATGTAGTTCAGGCCAACCTACTTTTAGGGCTTAACCCACACCAAATCTAGAATTATCCTAATTGTAGGGAGCTAGAGTTAGAAAACCCTAATCCATGACAATTTGAACAAGAGAACCATAACATAAGGGATCAACCCCATTGGGATTTTGGAGTCAAGTTAGATATCAATGATTTTGAAGGATGATTTGAACTCGAGAATTGCTTAGATTGGTAACCTTTCATGGTTTGATATAAAATTCCGCAGACTAGACAGGTTGAGTTTTTGATACATGGGTAGGTTGATAATAATGACTGCTCTAAAATGCAATTCTAAGTGAGATGCGGTGCAACTATTAATAATTTCTATTGTTGGTGCAAATGTTATTGACAGTCAGAGTAAAATTACCAATAGTTAATTAATTAAAATAGAATATAATCAGTAGCCACTTGTTCACAAAAATTGATTAAGGAAAGCAAAAGTTCATTCAATAAACAAGTGAGGTGCAATTATTTTTAAGCGTGCACTAAATAAGCCCTGCAAGTAACTTGATTTCACAATAATTAAAACATGTAATATAATATCCAATCAAATATAGACCAAGTACAATAATAGAAGACAAGTGTACAAAAACAAGTCTTACACGTGTATGCAGGTGATGAAGAAAAGTAGTGACGATAGAGATCCAGAGTGGAGGCTCTAACTAGATTGGAATGCGATCAAAAGGAGGTTGGAAACAGAGGAGGGAATATCAGAATTTGACTAAAGGGGAAGTTAGAGCGATCACGGGGCTGAGAGGGAGGGGGTGTAATAACACTGGAAGTGGCAGAGAGGTGTTTTGCGGAGGATGGACTTGAGGAAAATGAGTGGGGAGGTTGCAGGATGTGACGAGAGGGTTGACAGGGGCGGGAACTGGGCTTGGCGTGATTAGTGGTGGTGAAATGGAGAGGGGGGGGGTCATCAGGGTCAAGGATGGCTGGCGAGAGATGAGGAAGGGATTTGTTGGGTCGAAGCAGTGTGGCCACTGATGTCGAAGGGGAATCGGGTTGCAGGGTTTACTGAACTAGGCAAGAGACTAGGAAGAGGTGGTCAACGGGGAGGGAGGAGTCGGAGGTAGACAATACCCTTGGAGTCGCACCAAGAGAACCTCGTGGAATCGCACCGTGAGGGATAAGATTGGCGGTTCCTGTAACTAGAATGAGAAAACCATCGATGATCCCATAATCGGCTCCCGCATGCATTAATAGAACAATATCTGACATAGGGCGTCCAAATCGGACTGCTCATATCGTCCGAGTAGATCGAGTGCCAAATACAACTCGAAATAAACAAAGTAACATATAAAAATGACCCGGAATGATCATTTTTATGCACCCATAGGCTTGGATCGTTCGAACGGGCATCAGATCACTACCTCCTGCAGGAATACACTTCCGTGGGCCGGTGGTCTCCATCAATACGCTACCCTTAGGTTGAAAGTGTTCGCTCTAGTTAGGTTGAAAGGGTCCTATAACACAACCCTAACTTCAAATTGTCAATCAAACATCACCAATTCGGGCTCACAACCACGAATAAGCTTCAACCACCATGCCTAATCCGTGAGAGAGGATCAAATCTCTAGTGCAAATTATGTCAATGTCACAATCCCATGCCTCAGGGTTCTAACGAATCAAAGGTGGACTAATTAGTGAGCGAGGAACTCATCCCCATGCAATATATCAAAGCATGAAAATACACAATGATCCTAGAACTGGAGTAAAGAATTGTTACACTTGGAGTCCTCCGTGACACCATGAATCCTCGAATGACTTGGTGCAGAATGACCTGATGAGGGAGCTCTTCGATTCTGTGGATTTGGATTGTCGGGCGGTGCTTTGGAACTCTTCTGCAAGATCTCCTCAAGCCCTAGGTCTCCCTCCCTTTCTCTTCTCGTCTTCTCTCCCTCACCCAAATAGAGCGAAATGAACCCTTCGGAGTTCGGTTTCCCAATTGTGATATTAGGTCAAGGGAAAAGATTTGGGTTGTTTGATCGTGATCTACAACTCAGATTAGAAGTTTAAAACGTCAGTTTACATCCATTGTACGATCGTGCGATGGATGTAGATATCTGTAACTCAAACCACGCATGTGACGCGCACACGGTCATGCGTCAAGACGCCCGATCATTTTCAAAACTTTGAAAATTTATACATTAGCAGCTACCTTCACACATTATGTCACAAATTCGTGGCTAGGGCGCACGATCAACTTCAGGAGTCTGACATCTTTCTCTCGACTTCACAAAAACTCATAATCGCGCGTTTTTGCAGCGCACGGTCGCTCGTGAAGGAAAAATTGGTCCATGATCCGTGATCGTCTCGAAGGTCCCTCCACACGCACATCAAGTATGTACTGCATCAACGAGGTTTTGAGGATAAAATTTGTTGTGTTACACCTCAGATCTCCACCGTTGCCACATTTCGCAACCTCCTGCATGTGCATGTCATATTTTGATGACCTATTTTCTATTGTTGTATACTTGTACTATATTTTGTTAGGTGCAATTATTATATATGCATGGTTCCTTTGGAATCGCTCGACTTGCATGGCTTATTTCTTGTGTGCGTGAGATATTTGTGCCTCAATTCCACGTGACTAATGCATGCTTTGTAATTCAATTTTTGTGAACGAATCTGCCCTTGAATTGTTTTTTTAATTAATTACTTCTTGTTAATTTCAACGGGCTGTTTCAATTGTATCTACATCTATATTAAGGTTTTTTCGGTAATCACGCTGCATTCTAGTTAAGGTTGCATCTTAAGGAGTCTAAAGTCACAACCTACTTTGCATCTTATGTGCACGCATTTTTGTCATTCTAGGGTTGATCATTGATCCATTGCATTTGTCACGTGCTTGCTTGCATTGCAATCCGGGTTAGGGTATTCACACGTCCGTCACCTGAAGATTCGTCCAACATCCGGTTTGAAGGATTGAGATTTAGTGGGGCTGATTGTAGCCTCTTGATAGTTTTGATTAAATAAAAGACTAGATCACGACTGGGCATAAAGGTTAACTAGATCAAGACCAGGCGTAAAGGTTGACTGGATCAAATAAGAGTTGAGAGAATAAACAAAATCAAAATTACATTATGAGCTCCTTTTACTCATATATATCAAGTAAGGGAGAAAAACAAACAAAACTCCAAAATACCCGTATGCGGGTAAAGACCAAAAATACATAAAGGTGGACTTGATTTCAACTCTCCCCCTCAAGTCGAATGGTAAATATCTGTCATTCCGAGTCTATGGATATCATCAATAAAAACATCACACCCTAAGCTCTTGGTGAAGACATCGACCAACTGATCTCTGGAGTGAACGAAAAGAGTGATTAAGTTTCCTTTTTAAAATGATCTTTGATGAGATGATGATCAACCTCGACATGCTTAGTTTTGTCATGCTGGAGCGGATTATGAGCTATACTAATAGCAACTTTATTGTCACAGAACAGAGAAATAAGAGCATCCTCTTGGAGGTTCAGGTCTTGCAATAAAGTGCGCAACCATAGACCTTCACAGAGGCCTTGAGACATAGACCGGTACTCGGCTTCAGCACTGGATATGGCCACCACATTTTGCTTCTTGCAACGCCACGTGACCAAATTTCCACCAACGAAGGTGCAATACCTCGTTGTAGATTTCCTATCATCGCGGCTTCCGGTCCAATCCATGTCAGTAAAAACGTCAATCTTTAAATGGTTGTTCTTTGAAAACATCATCCCCAACCCGGAGCCTTCTTTAAGTACCGTAGTACGCGGTAAGCAGCATCCTGATGTTTGATCCTTGGGGCATGCATATACCTACTCAAGATTCCAACTGCATATGTGATGTCGGGACTAGTGTGTGAGAGGTATAAAAGCTTTCCAACCAATCTCTGATAGCTTGAAGCATCCGTGCGATCACCATCGCTGTCTTCATCAATCCTATGATTCTCCTCCATGGGTGTTCGCAGGAACACAACCCAGCATCCCAGTCTCTGTTAACAAATCTAATACATGCGCTGCGAGACGATGATACCTCGATCAGAATGAATCACTTCGATACCTAGGAAGTAGCGAAGCCTTCCCAAATCTTTTACTTCAAAATCAGCTGATAGAAGAGTCTTCAGCTTTGAGACCTCCTGTAAGTCATCTCCGGTGATCACAATGTCATCAACGCAAACAATAAGAACAACCACTTCCATAATTCTTCCTGACAAACAAAGTGTGATCTGAATGACCCTGTTTGTAGCCAAACTTGATCATGGCTTTGTGGAATTTGCCAAACCAAGCCCCGAGAGACTACTTTAGCCCCTACAAAAACTGCCTTAAGCGACAGACCAATCATTCTTGTCCCATCTTCACAAAACCTGGGGGAAAAGTCATGTACACCTCTTCATCGAGATCACCGTGCAGGAACGCATTTTTGACATGCAACTGATGTAGATACCAGCTCAAACACGTAGCACAAGATAGGATCACACGAACATAGTTCATCTTTGCTACGGGGGAAAAGGTCTCCTAGTAGTCGACTCCCCGAGTTTGGGTATAACCACGAGCCACCAGACGAGCTTTATATCGCTCAACTTTACCATCCTGATTTTGCTTAATGGAGAAGACCCACCTAGAACCGATGGCTTTCTTGTCAGGAGGAAGGGAAGAGACATCCCATGTGTGATTCTTATCTAAGACAGACATTTCATCCTGCATTGTTTGAGTCCATGCCAGAATGCAAACCGCCTCCTGCCACGTCTTTGGAATAGTAATGACGGACAGGGAAGATATAAGACTTTGATGAAGCTGAGAAAGATGATCATAAGCAACATGATTAGGGATAGGGTGTTCCGTACACACTTCCTTACCTCTTAGCACCACAATGAGAACATGCAGATCAACATCAGAATTTAAGTTCAAAGACGACACTGGCAGCGACAGAACAACTGAGGATTGTTTACCTGTTTCACGACGATGATATATATGAAGAAACGGTGAGATGAGGGACAGATGGTGATATATGGCAGTAGGCGACTTAGGTGTAGGCGAGGTAGGTGTAGGTGACGAAGGGGTGTAGTAGAAGTAGCTACGGTGGAAGGCATGATAGGTGTAGCTACGGTGGAAGGCATGATAGGTGTAGCTACGGTGGAAGGCATGATAGGTGTAGCTACGGTGGAAGGCATGATAGGTGTAGCTACGGTGGAAGGCATGATAGGTGTAGCTACGGTGGAAGGCATGATAGGTGTAGCTACGGTGGAAGGCATGATAGGTGTAGGAGTGATCAGAGGAAGTGGCACTGACTCGATGACATCATTATTATTCTCCCCCTGACAAGTGGAGTGAGTCGAATCCAAGTAGTAAGATTTCTCTTCCCGGAAGGTCACGTCCAAGGTACAAAAAAACGTCTGGAAGGTGGTGATAGCACCAATACCCTTTTGTAGTGGTAGAATAGCCAAGAAGAACACAACGGGGAGATCGAGGATCAAGCTTGTCACGATGAGGCAGATGGACGTGAACAAAACATACGCACCAAAAAATGCGGGGTGGAAGATGAGAGGTATGAACCTCAGAGGTAGTGGAAAGGCAGACGAGAGTATATAGTTAAGAGCCCGTGAAGGAAGATGATTGATAAGATGAGTAGCGGTTAGTATGACGTCACCCCAATATGATTTAGGGAGATGCATGGTAGTGAGAAGACATCGGGAAACATCAAGGAGATGCCTGTTTTTCCGTTCAGCAACATCATTTTGGGTGGAAGTGTAAACGCAAGTGGTTTGATTAATGATTGCATGATTAGCGAGGTAGGAGACAAATGCTCGACGATCATCGTATTCCCGCCATTATCACTACGGAGAACACAGATATTACTATTGAACCGAGTTTGCACCATTTTATGAAAGGTTTGAAAAACAGGAAACACCTCATTTTTTCTTTAAAAGATAAACCCAAGCAGTGCGAGAAAAACAATCGATAAAGGTAACAAACCAACGATAACCAGTTAAAGATACAACAGAGGAAGAACCCCAAACATCAGAATTTATGAGAGTAAAAGTAGTGCTAGGGGAAGATAAATGCGACGAAGAATGTCGAACATGTTTAGATTTTTCACAAACATCACATTTTAAAGCTTTCACAAAAAGATATAAAGTAGGAAATAGTTTCTGAAGATAGACTGGAGAGGGATGACCAAGACGCAAGTGCCAGTGTCGAGCATCAACAACAGTAATAGCGGTAGCGGTAGAAGAGAGAGCAAGGGTCTATGAGGTAGTATCTAGATAGTACAGGTCACCACGATTCCTACCACTGCCAATGTTCCGCTTTGTACCCAGTTCATGAAAAACACAAGAATCAAGAAAGAAGGTTACAGAACAATTAAGTGATCAAGTGAGATTGTTAATTGAAAGAAGGCTGAGAGGAAATGAATGGACATGCAAAATATAAGAAAGAGAAAGAGAAGAGGAGCATGAAATGTTGCCCTTGCCCGCAATAGGGGACAAGGTTCCGTTTGCAGAGATAACCTTATCCTTACCAGACAAGGGAGAGTAGGAAGAGAAACCTGAGGAGGAGCCGGTCATGTGATCGGTAGCTCCCGAGTCAATGATCCATTCAGACGAGGGAGTATCAACAACATTGGCACTGGGTATAACAGCAGTAGCAAAGGAAGTAGAGGTACCACTCCGAGGAGTGGCTGACTGGGAGTGCAGGAGGCGGCAGAGAGCATCCAATTCTGAGGTAGTAAAATGTCCCGTGGGCAGACCATGTGAGTCGTCGTGAACCTCAGTGGAGTAAACAACATCATAAGAGCCACGACCACGTCCTCGTCCCGGGCCGCGACCACGTCCACGACCACGGCCGAATCTAGGTGGAGCAAGGTGAGGATGGAGCTTGAAGCACACGTCCCTACTGTGGCCCCTACGACCACAGTAATCACAAGTAGGAATCGTGTTGGTAGGGTTGTAGCCACCTCGACCAACACTAGTAAGGGCAGAGCGATCAGAGTGAGGAGGAGCAACCGTGCTGAGGGACCTCCGATGGTTTTCATCACCAAGGACCATGCTAAAGGCCTCCCGAAGAGATGGAAGAGGAGATCGGTGTCGAATATTTGTTCGAGCCAAATCCATTTCCATGTTCAAGCCCATCAGAAACACATGAAGACGAAATCGTTCGTCCCTTTTCTGTAACAATACTGCATCGATAGTACAGACGAGTGTAAATTGCTCAAAATAATCCAATTCCTGAGAGATACGCTCGAGCTCAGAGAAGTAAGTAGACACTGTCATGGTTCCCTGACGTAACTCCAACCTCAGACGCGTCAGCTCATAAATTTGAGTGGAGTTTTCGATCTGGGAATACGTCTCACGTGCCCGAGTCCAGATCTCATAGGCAAAATCCATCAACATATAACTTCAGTACACCATCGGGGACATGGAATGCAGGAGCCAAGATACTATCATAGATTTTTCTGAATCACAATGCCTCAAAGAAGTGTCACCCGGAAGGGGCGCCACAATGGTCCCATCAATATATCTGAATAGCTGATGACTGCGGATGACATGTTGTGCTGCTCAAGACCACTCAAGGTAATTCGTCTCATCTAATGACACAATGATGATCTTCAGGGAGCCAGCGTGGCCAGAAGACCGCTGAGGGTCACCCATCCGGGGTGCCACAACACTCAGCGACGTAGAGTCAACAGCCGCCGAAGAATCATCCATGAGAAGCAACTGACAGGATCAAGCAAAAAAGAACGTCACTGGAACATCACTGGAGGCTGGAGGCAGCGGCAGATCCAGCACTGGAACATCACTGGAGGCGACAACAGTTGGATTTGGCGAGACTGTCGGCAATGGAGGCAGCAACGACAGATCTGGAGAACGGCAGATCTGGAGACCGGAACATCACTGGAAGCAACAGTCGATCGATCTGAAAGCAGCTGACGATCGGATTTGGAAGCAACAATCGACATAGGCGCGATAGTCGAGCGTTGTGGAGAGGCGAGAAGTCGACCAAATCAGGCGCAGCAGTTGAACGCAGAGAGGAAGACGAAGGTCGACGGTAACACGTCACACGTCGAGAGGAGAGATGGTGGTCTCCTTCAGCGTGCACAACTGCCGCCACGGATGCCGCGGTTCATCCCGAGAACGAGTACAAAACAGCGGAGAGGAGGGGCGACGAGATGAGAAGCGGGCGGCGGGGTGAGAGACGGACGGGGTGAGAACTGCGGCTGGAGCGGGATTAGGGTTCAGATGGTTTTTTGCCTCAGATACCAAGTTGAGAGAATAAACAAAACCAAAATTACATTATGAGCTCCCTTTACTCATACATATAGAGTAAGGGAGAAAAACAAACAAAACCCCAAAATACCCTTATGCAGGTAAAGACCAAAAAATACATAAAGGTGGACTTGATTTCAACTATAAGTTGGATTAGGGTTTTTAAATAGTTGCATCTTGATTAAAGGGCTAAAATCTAATCTAAAATTTAAATCAAATCTAATTCAATTGTATTAGTTCACAATTACATTTAGTTAAGTAAGATTACATAACTAATTCAGAGCGTTAATATTCAATTTGAAATCCTATAAATTGTTACCGCATAAGTTCTCAAAAATAATATTAGCCACTGATCATAACTTTGGGATAAGTTTACCAGCTTTGTGATGCGTTTGAGGAAGTCCAGTTGTTCCTCAACAAGATTTCAACAGCCTAGAGAACTTTTCTTAGCTTAGGTGAATTAACATAGTGATGCAGGACGAATCTATGGGCGGCGGATAAGCGGCGACCTAACTCTACATGCCATGCAAATCCGACGGTGTGAATTCAAATTAGATAATAAATAATTAAATTCCATGCAAATATTTCAAAGTAAGACAACATAATTTATTTAAGCGAACAAGCTTTGGTTTCCCTCCGCGTGGAGAGTCAAAGAAAGAGCGCGCGGCGAATCGTTCCTTCCTGCAGTTAGAAATTTTGAAGGAGCAAATATCATAATAAACTATAATCCCAAACAAACATCAAATAACCATACAATAACAATGTTTTACAACCAAATACCAATGTACACGAATATTAGGGATTCTGTAAATAAAATAAATCTAAATATTGGAGGTCTCAAAGAGGGATTCCGGTCGTGGGGGGACCAGATCGGGTAAGGGAAGGCTGGTTGGGGATTAGGAGGGCTGGATCGGAGAGGTAAGTGGCTGGATCTGGGCTGGAATGCCCAGATTTGGACAAATTTGGTGATGGCCGGCTATTGGGAGGTGGATCCACGGGATGAGGGGTGATGAAAGCAAAAGGGAAGAGGCAGGGCGGCTGGATCTGGTTGGAAAAGTCCAGATCTGGATTGTTTTGGGTCTGAAAATAGTTAGACAGCTGTTTGGGAGGGGCTGGTGGTCTGAAGAAAGGGTATGGCGGCTGAGGGGAGGGTGGCGGCAAGGCTGAAACTGGATGGGAGGAAGGCTTCCGACGGGTACTAGGTGGCCAAAATGGGCGGCGGCTTGATGTGGTAGGGGTGGATGGTTGTGGGGTGGAGGCTGGGGAAAATCCTGAAGGTTGGCGGCTACTTGAGGGGGGGCTGTACAGCATGCCGGTGGCTGTTTTGAGTGTGTTAGACGGCTGGACAGAGCAGGGAGGGATGTGTAGATGGGGGTAAATCAAAAGATACAAACTTACCCACGGTGTCGTCACCAAGGGGGCCTCCACGGAGTAGGCACCGCGGAGGAGATCACCGGAATGAAGGAAGAAACTCTCCGCCCATTCAACAATGAAAAAACTGCAGCCCTAAATATTTTATTTATAAGAATATTACATTAGGGCACCCAGAATCAACGACTGTGATTGACCATGGTTTCGGGGCCAAAACTACATTAAATAATAACCAAAAAATACAAAGCTATATATGAAATTGATTCGCAACACGAATCCGGACGCATCCGTGGAGTCTGATCATCGATCCGGGCAAGCCATATATGGTAAGTCGCCACACCGCATCATATAGTGCATGGATTCTTCTTCAGTCCTTAAATCATGGGTCACTATACTTGTGATTTAGTGTATCGTGCATTCATGATCATCATTATTTGGTATTTCATTTTTTGTTTGGGGTTAGATGGTCATTTATTTGGACCTGCATCATTATCAACAAATTTATGACAACTATTTTGAACATTAGATCTGGCGTTGTAATTAGGATGGTTGATGGTAGCCTTAAAGAGTTTTCGAATGCAGCTTGTTTAATGAGATTGAGATGCAAGATGAAATAAGAATCACATACACGATTCAAATGTGTTTATGTTGAACAACTAAGCAAATCGAACACAAAATAAGTTTCACAAGAAAACTGGAAATAAAATCATCAAAAAATTCGTGGCATGTGGGAAGTGGTTAACAGACAATGTGTAGACTTAACAAATATAGGGCAACAATAATAGTAAATTCAAATTCCAATTGTATCGTTGCTTTAATAACTTGTATTTTGTTGATAGGGTAATTCGAGCTTGTGCCTATCAGACAGTCCTTCGCCAAGGTCGCTACCTTCTCCTTTCTTGAGCGCATACCCTCACACTTATAGTAACTTGTCAATACGAGGGGCAATTGGGCAAAGTGATTACAACATGAGGATTTTCTTACATTTTATGTATTTTTAGAGCTAATAAGGGAATCTACGTGTTTAATAATATGGGGAAGTCAAGGTAGACAATGGAGAAGTCAAAGAAGTAGTGAAAAAAATCAATGAGTCAATGCATGGAACTTTGAAGAAAGGGGAATGAATGTGGTTGTTTACTTTAAGTGAGAAAATGAAATTTAAGAGGCCATGTATGGCGGGGGGGGGGGGGGATGGGGCTTAATCTTTTGACCCGTTGGTTTCTGTGTTTTTGCCTTCTGTATGTTTGGGTATTTGGCTACCCAAAAATCTAAGATATAAAGACCTAAAAGTAAAAACACATGTAACATAAGCCGATTGTACATATTGCTCAAAAATAAAATATAAGTGAGCTTATAACATTCTCGGCATAAGTAAAAAAAATCGAAGTCATTTTTTGTGGCGCAAAAGGTTCTTTTGCCTATGCTTATGACGCTCTGCATAAATTTCTTTTGACATGCGCTTCCATTTGGGATTGATTTTTCGCTATTTCATTGCCCCTTTGTCACTCGGCGTTACAAATATTGCAGTGATTTATATTTTAGGATTGTTGATTATTTTGTAGACTTTAGGATGACACTGACATATCTCTAATTTTTTTGTTGATTCTTATTGTCCTGGCGGTTATAATAAAGCAAACTACTCAGTTGGGTAAAGGGCTGTTATGGTCTGCGTACCCGATGTTATGGGTTGCGTACCCATTTATCTACTCGATCATGATTATCTCTATTATGTAGGTGTTATCATTATGTAGGGGTCTCGAGCACCGGGTCTAGTAATATGTGTCGTTATTGTTATTTGTTTTTTTATATGTTGTAAGTATGAATAAAGGCATATTTAAAGTTGCATGGGGAAGGAAGAAGTTCTATTTCCTGTCTATTGTCTGGGATCCTTGATGTTTCTCCTCTCTAACAAATAACCCTGCTTATACAGCCACAGTTAGGGCTCCAAGGTATCGTTCGTTCGGTCTTCCGACATCCGCCGAGTTTGCCCATAACGACTTGGTACCCAAGCTATCAGTCCTCTTCCCCATTTTCTTTTGGATCGGATCCTCCTTCCAGTCACCGCTTCATGTTTTCCACTGCTTCTCCGTCGACGCCAGCGGTCGCAGCTTCAAAACCACTGACCGACAGTCACGTCGACTTCCAGCAACAATGCCCAGTCATCGCTGATCTTCCTCCAGCCGATTCCCTCCATCTGCATCAACCATGCTCTGCTTCCTCTGTCGGAGTCTCCAACAAGCCGCCTTCTTCTTTCTACAGGCACGCTGAAATCAATTCACGTCCATCACCAGCGCTTCTTCATCGACGCGCCCGACGGAGGCCGTCATGTTTTCTTCCTGCTTCCAAGTGTTCCGCCCTTCCTCTCCCCTTCATTTTCGCACAACAGTCACTTCACTTTCCGCCGTCTCGAGCCCTACGCGACAAAGCTCTGCACGCGCTCTCGTGCCATGTGCAAACCGCATGAAAAGAAGCCGGTTCCGACCGGGGAATTAAATTATTCCTCTTTTAGGCACTTAGTATATTTTTGTCATCATTGGGAGATGATGCGACTCTTGCGATAACTCCCACCCAGCGTCCTCAGTGCACTCCAGTCGGCCCCGCACCCGCTCTTTATCTCACACTATGGGTGACTCGTCTGATCAAATGATTCAGATTATGTCCATGTTGCAGGCCGTCATGGCACATCAAACTGCCCTCGCGGACCATTATTAGGAGGACATTACTGCACTTTCCAAGTGCATCAATGATCTCTCTACCACCCCAACACACAATCAACCAAGCAGCAGTCCGACACCACCGGTTATTTGCCATGCGCCTCCACCACTGATCGTCTACGAGCCACTACCGCTAGTACTCGGTCACCTCACCGCAGCTATTTTGGCCACACTACAGCAGGTTGGACTTTCCAACCTATGATGGAAAAAGTTGATCCTTTGGGATGACTCATCAGATTTGAGCAATTCTTTGTTCACCAACAAACTCCGACAGTGGAACGTCTTTCTCTGGCCTCCTCCATCTTCTGGATTCAGCTTTGCTTTGAGCCACTCGTCTCCTTGCTAATCAGCTGGGTCTGACATGGAACGACTTCAAGCGACTCTGCAAGCAACGCTTCGGTCCCCCCACCATAGTAACTCCCTCGGTTCCCTCACAACCCTACGCCACACAGGCTCCGTGAACGATTATCTAGAGCAGTTTTAGATCCTTCTAGCACACAGGCTCCGTGAACGATCTCCCACGGCTGAATGTCGAATTTAAGGCCCCACCATATTTAATAACTGCTTTGAGTCTAGCCCGACTATGCGACCGTCGCCTCCAGCTGGCACAGGAGACCTACTTGCCCCCCGACATTAGCACTCAGGAGGGCTGTATCTAGGGTCAGGCCGCGCCCCCATTCCGACGCTTATCTTATGTGACACCCCAATTTTAAAATGCGCCAAATAATTTTAATTTTTTTCCCCGATGATGAACAAGAGGCAAATCGAATTTTTACAAACAATTTTCACGTTTTCGTTTACGTTTCATTTTATTTAATTGGTTACATTTATTTTATTTTATTCAATTTGGGTGCCAATAGGTAGGTGGGCTTGTAAGTGGGCTGACTTTCGTGGAGTGCTGGTTGAATTTGAGTTGAAGTGCTGGCTGGATTGTGTGCTGGCTGGTTTTGACCCTTGGCTAGCCAAGTGTTGGCTATTATGTGCTTTGAGGCTGATTTGGTGACACATTTAAGAGATGCAATGACTCTGTTAATTGACTTGTTTGTCTTGTGATCTCTTATCTCTTGTTATATAAGCTGAACATCTCTCTCTTTTCTTTACTCCCTCCTCTCTTCCTCTTTCTGCCACTACTCTGCTGTTGCTCCCTATTGCTGCTTCGGAGCTGCTGCTACTGCTTTCTTGCTGCTGTTCCCAAGCTGCCGTTCCCTGCTGGTTTCCTTGCTGTGCTGCCTTTTGTGTAGCTATTATGTAGCTGTTATGCACTGCCCTTCTCCTCTCCTCCCTTTATTGGTTTGGACATTATTCCCCTTTTATAGTTGCTGTTTTAGTTGGCTATTACTACATATTTTGGGCTAACTTATGATTGTTTAGTGGACTGAATTTAAGACCTTTATGTGGCTGTTTTTAGTGGGTTGTTAACACATATTTATGGGCTGTTATACATACTTTAAGGGCTGCTTTTAGTATTAAATTTTGCTTATTTTGGGGACTGTTTTGGTTAACATATTTATGGGCCCTTATACATACTTTAAGGGCTGCTTTTAGTATTAAATTTTGCTTATTTTGGAGACTGTTTTGCGATTATTTTGCGCTATTTAGACACTGTTTTTGTGATGTTTAATCGACTTACTTTGAGACTATTTTTGTGCTATTTTCAAAGCTATTTCTTTGGCTATTTCGTGGCGTTTGGACGACTTAGGTTGAGATTCACAGTGTCGGTTGAGGGTTGTTTTGGTTGGATAACTTGTATAGACAGTTCTTTTGTCGTTTATTTTGGTTTTCAGATTTTAACGGATTTTAAACGCCTTTTAAAAACATTAACGCTATTGTAGAAGTAGAAAAATAGGAGAGAGAAAACACCCTTAATTGTATATATAGCTCAAAGAATAGGATTACATACACTTATATAGAGGTAGAAAGAGGGAGAGACTCCTACAAATACAATGTGGGACTAAAGGAACTATACGTGTTCCAATACTATCTTCTTCGATTGAACTTTTTCCCGAATGAAGTGACAACCAACTTCGATATGCTTTGTGCGCTCATGAAACACCAGATTCTTGGCAATATGTATAGTTACTTGACTATCACAGAGCATGATAGCAGGAGAGGAGAGTTTGAGACCCATATCTCTGAGGAGAACCTCTAGCCAGGTGACCTCAAATACGACACCTGCCATTGCACGATATTCTGCCTCAGCAGATGAGCGAGCAATAACAGTCTGTTTCTTGCTTCGCCAGGTGATAAGATGTCCATCGAGGTAGGTGTAAAAACCAGTAGTGAAATGTCTATCATCAAGAGATCCTACGTAGTCAACATCAGAGTACGCAACCAGAGATAAGGAAGTTGATGATTTATAAACAAGTCCTTTTCCAGGAGCCTTCTTTAGATATCCGAGAATCCGCTCGACGGCCTGAAGATGAGAGGTCCGAGGAGTATGCATGAATCGGCTTACAACTCCAACAGCAAATGAGATATCTGGTCGTGTAACTGTGAGGTAAATTAGTTTCCCCACCAAGCGTCGATAATACTGTGGATTGGTAAGCACAGGGTCATTCCCAGAGTCATGTGCCGACAGCTTGTGATTCATATCCATCGAAGTATCTGTAGGTTTGCATCCAGAATAGCCCGCACTTTATAGAATATCAATGCAATACTTCCGTTGAGATAAGATCAGACCATCAGGTCGTCTTGCAAACTCAAGTCCCAGAAAGTATCGCAGATTGCCCAGATCCTTTGTTTGGAAGACGGAGTTCAGATGTTGTTTGATGTTCTGGATTCCAATGGTGTCGTTTCCCGTGATCAGAATGTCATCCACATACACAAGTACCGTCCCCGTTACTTGATGACGAGTAAAAAAAGAGAAATCAGCAGAACTCCGAGTGAATCGCATCTCGCGAACCACCTTACTGAACTTATCAAATCAGGCTCGAGGGGATTGTTTGAGATCATATATAGACTTCTGAGATGACATACACGAGACTTCCCCGTAGTCTCAAACCCAGGTGGTTGATGCATATACACAGTGATGGGAGTCCATCGGATCGTGCACATGATGGAGCGGGACCCACGTTCATTTATTCCCGCCGGAAGACGTGATCGGATCGCCGATCCGACCCCGCGGTTGCGCCCGGCACGTCGCCGCGACTCAAAATCATATATTTATGTATTTTTTTTGGACATGTGTTTAGTTTATTTAAGGGCGAACCCACCGGCCAATCGTAGCCGTTTGATGGGATGCCCTAATGCTTGTTTCTTATAAATAGGATTAGGGGGCTGATTTCAGTTTTTGGGGATTGCTGAAGTTGGAGAGGTCTTCTTCCTTACTTCCGTGGTTTTCTCGCGGTCCCGACGCCGTGGACCCTTGGTGTCGACGCCTTGGGGTAAGTCTTCCTACTCTTCTTCCCCCCTCGCCCTCCACCCACCCTCAGCCCTCCAGCCCTTTTCCCTCCCAGGACTGGGCAGCCGGCCCCCTCCTACCACCGCTCAACCCCGGCCAGCCGCACCCCCCTTTCCGCCCAGAGCCGGGCGGCCGCCCTTCCCCCCCCCTCCTTTCCTAAATCCGTGGATCCACTTTCCTTAAGCCCCTTTCTCACCGTTCCCTACGATCCGGGTTCTAGTTGCCCCGATGTACCCTCCCCTCACCCGATCTACTCTCCCTAACCCGTAATCCGACTCTCCATTACCGGATCCGCCCTCCCGAGTCCGGATCTACGTATATTCTTCCGGATTCACCCGTTTCCTCTCCGATCCCTTCATCCACCACCAAAACAGCCCCAACCGCTATCTCCACCTCCGGTTCCACCACCCGGCACCCGATCTACGCCACCCGAGCCCTCCACCTCCACTGCCCAAAATCAGCCCCTAGTCTCGAGTTATTTTCGTGATTTAGTTGTACTATTTTCTTGGTATTATTATTGGTTAACCTCATATTTGCTTGGAGCTTGTTTGTGGTATTTTGGCGCCGATTGATTGTTAACCTGCAGGAGGATCTCTTCGCCGCGCGCGCTTCTCTTTTGGCCCTCCGAGCGGAGGAAAGCCAACAAAGAAATTCGCTCAATATTAAAAATAATTTTGTTGCAATTGTTTGCTTGTGGCGTTACTAATTTTCATTGCTCTATTAATTTGTTGCGAGAACCGTTGGTTGTGTTGCATATAGAGTTTAGGTGGTGCATTCCATAGCCTACCCTACATCAGTTGGTATCAGAGCCCAGGTCGGGCCATTTTGCATGCTCCGTAGTGGTAGGACATTTAGAAGCATGGTAGATCCACCATTCACCAACGACCGGGCAGCGGGTTCGAATTCGAGTACCGCTACCACAGACTTCCAGCGCCTTATTCTAGAGCGTCTTGACGCAATGGGTACCCAGTTCGAGAATGTGCGTCACGATATCACCGCGGTGACTCGTCGCCTAGATCTGATAGAGCACGCGAGAGGCACTCCCTCCCTACATGACCATGAGGCGGGTGACCCGGGCGACTCTCCCCGTCGCGGGCAGCGGGTCAGAGATGATCCGCCACCTGCAGACCGCTACCACCGTGAAGTCCCCGTGAGAGCCCCCACCCCGCCAGCATGGCGGAACCCAGAGCCACCTCGTGGCCGACCCCCACCCCCGTGGGAGGATTACCGTATGCCACGACAGCCTGGCCCTAGGAACCGCGTGTCCCCGCTCGGTCGCCACGACCAGCGTCGTGACGAGTATTATCCGCCGGGTCGACGTGAGCGCGGACCCCCGCCCGCTCGACACGATTATGACCGTGACGATGATCCTGATGATTATCCTGACCCGCGGAGAGGCGACCGCGCCTTTGACATCACCCGTCGGATTCGCCTCGATGCCCCGACGTTCGATGGCCGCTTGGACCCGAAGGCCTTTAGTGATTGGCTCCTTGACATGGACCACTATTTTGATTGGTACGACATGAGTGATGCACGTTGTGTCCGGTTTGCCAAGATGAAGTTAGTCGGACAGGCCAAGGTTTATTGGCTTAGTGTCGAGAGATCCTTAGAGCGTGACGGCTATTACCCCATCACCAGATGGGGAGAGATGAAGCAAAGGCTGCGCGAGAAGTACCTCCCTGCGTCCTACCGGGATCAGTTATTCGAGCAATTACAGAACTTGCGTCAGGGAACGCTCACGGTGGCCAATTATATGGCTCGATTCGACGAGTTAGTGGTTAGGAGCGATGTTTCGGAGGAACCCATCGCTACTGCCTCGCGATTCAAGGCAGGCCTCCGTTCGGACCTCCGGAGAGAGCTGATTCCCCATCGCTTAGAGACGGTAGAACAGATATTCCAGCTCGCTCTGGAGTATGAGCAGTACCTTCGCACCTCTAGTACGAAGCAGTTTCCTTCCCGGACGGATTCGCCGACATTTAGGAAGCCCGCTCCGTCCCAGACTGCTACAGCCACCCCACCCCCTCAAGTCACTCCTGACATGAAGGGGAAGGCTATCGCTACTGAGGGCCAGAGATCTGGGGGTATTCAGTGTTTTAGGTGCTCGGGCAGGGGACACGTAGCGGCCCACTGCCCTACGCGGACTCTGTTGGTTGAGGAGGAGGAACACGATCTAGAGGAGGGTGTAGAGGGCACGGAAGACATTAGAGCCACTGTTGAAGAAGGTTGGGAGAGCGACGCCGAGAGATCTTTAGAGATGGGAGTGATTAGGCGTCTCCTACACACCCCACGTGCAGATGAGGACTGACGACGCACTACCATCTTCTACACCTATTTCCCTAGTGCAGGCGGACCCTGCAAATTAGCCATCGACAGTGGGAGTTGCGTGAACATCATAGCCCAGAAGGGGCTTGATCGTATGCAGGTGAAGGCAAAGCCTCACCCTCACCCTCACCCCTATCGTGTCGTCTGGGTCGACAAGACCGCGATTCAGGTGACCCAGCGTTGTTTAGTACCGATCAGCATCGCATCCTTCCAGGACCGGGTGTGGTGTGACATCATCCCCATGGACGTCGCGCATGTGCTGCTTGGACGCCCCTGGTTGTTTGATCGTGACGTCACGTGTTTCGGCCGCTCGAACACGTGTGTCTTCTATGACAAGGGGCGGATGATTACCCTGACACCCACCCAGCCCAGGGAGAGATCGAAGGGTGTGGTTGAACCTCCCGTGAGCACGAGTGCTTCGAGACCGTTGCACATTCTGAGACGTGGCGAGTTTCTCCGCGACAATATTGAGGCTGATATTATGTACGTTGTCGCCGCCACTCAGGTATCTGAGGGCCCCGCTGTTGACCATCCACGAGCGGTTCGTCCCCTTTTGGATGAGTTCGCGGACATTATGCCCGACGAACTCCCCGATGAGCTGCCCCCGCAGCGAGATATCCAGCACGCCATAGATTTGATTCCGGGAGCTTCCCTCCCGAACCTTCCCCACCATCGCATGCATCCAGATGAGCACGCCGAGCTCAAACGACAAGTCGACGAGTTTCTGCGGAAGCAATTTATTCGTGAGAGTATGAGTCCGTGTGCTGTTCCCGCCCTTCTTACCCCTAAGAAGGACGACAGTTGGCGTATGTGCGTCGATAGCTGTGCCATAAACAAGATCACGGTCAAGTACCGCTTTCCGATTCCTCGATTAGATGATCTATTAGACATTATGTCCGGTGCCCAGATCTTTACCAAGATCGATCTGCGTAGTGGGTACCACCAGATCAGAGTGCGTGAGGGAGACGAATGGAAGACCGCCTTCAAGACTAAGGATGGTCTCTATGAGTGGCTAGTCATGCCATTCGGGCTGTCGAACGCCCCTAGTACATCCATGAGAGTTATGACGCAGCTGTTGCGGCCCTACATGGGCAAGTTTCTGGTTGTATGCTTTGACGACATATTGATCTACAGCCAGACACAGGACGCCCACCTCGGTCATTTGAGGCTTCTCTTCGGCACCCTCCGCCGGGAGAAATTGTTTGTGAATCTGAAAAAATGCGTGTTTCTTTCTGAATCCGTCCACTTCCTTGGATTCATTATATCTTCGACTGGAGTATCTGTTGACTCCGAAAAGGTCCAATGTATTCGAGACTGGCCTGTGCCTACGACTATCCACGAGGCTCGCAGCTTTCACGGGCTTGCCACCTTCTACAGGAGGTTTGTCCCGGGGTTCAGCACGATCATGGCCCCCTTCACGAGCTGTCTCAAGAAGGGAGAGTTTCAGTGGACCCCCGCTGCCACTGGGGCCTTCGAGGAGATTAAAGAGAGGCTGACGACGGCCCCAGTTCTGAGGCTTCCTGATTTTGGCCGTGCTTTTGAGGTCGCTTGCGACGCGTCTGGAGTTGGTATTGGTGGCGTATTGAGCCAAGAGGGCCACCCTGTCTCCTACTTTAATGAGAAGTTAAACGAGGCAAAGCAGAAATATTCAAACTACGATCGAGAGTTTTATGCGGTTGTCCAGTCCTTACGCTACTGGAGGCACTACCTCCTCCCTCGGGAGTTTGTTCTTTATTCCGACCACCAGGCGTTACGCTATTAGATTCTCAGCGCAAGCTGGGGCATCAGCATGCTAAGTGTGTTGAATATCTGCAGGACTTCCACTATGTTCTCAAACACCGAGCTGGTGTTGAGAACAAGCCTGCGGACGCCCTGAGTCGCCGTGTCTCCTTGCTCCAGACTATGGCCGCACGTGTCGACGGGCTTGAGCGCGTGATCTTAGAGTATCCGACGTGCCCTGATTTTGGTGAGATTTACACCGCCCTATCCCGAGATCCCCCAGACCCCGTTGAGGGATATCAGATCTTCGAGGGATATCTATACCATGGGTCCCGCCTATGCGTTCCCCGGACATCGTATCGTGATTTTCTGATCTGGGAGTTGCATGCGGGCGGGGCCGCCGGACATTTTGGGCGCGACAAGTCTATAGCCATTGTGGAGGACCGTCTCTATTGGCCCACGCTTAGGAAGGATGTGACTAGAGTTGTCCACCACTGCCGTATCTGCTAGTTGGCCAAGGGTACGAAGCAGAATGCGGGCCTATATACTCCATTACCGGTCCCACGTCGACCTTGGGAGGACCTTAGCATGAATTTCGTTCTTGGACTTCCCCGCACTCTTCGGAAGCACGATTCCATCTTCGTGGTGGTTGACCGCTTTTCGAAGATTGCTCATTTTATTGCATGCCGCAAGACGGCGGACGCGACCCACGTTGCATCCATTTTCATGAGGGACGTCTTCCGATTACACGGCCTTCCCAAGTCCATCGTATCGGACCGCGACGTGAGATTTATGAGCTACTTCTAGAAGACCATGTGGCTCAAGACTGGCACCACCCTTAAGTTCTCGACTGCCTACCACCCACAGACGGATGGCCAGACAGAAGTAGTAAATAGGAGTTTAGAAAACTTGTTGAGGTGTCTGGTGGGAGAGCGAGTGAGTAGTTGAGACTTAGACCTTCCGATCGCCGAGTTTGCATATAATAGCTTCGTCAATAGGACTACTGGGTTGAGTCCATTTCATATAGTGTCAGGTTACGACCCCAGGAAACCCATTGACCTTATTCCGTGCCCATTAGAGTCCCGTCCCAGTGAGTCGGCCGAATCATTTGCACAGCACCTGCATGAGTTGCATGAGTCGGTTCGCCGACGTATTAATATGAGCAATGAAAATTATAAAACCCACGCAGATCAACGAAGACGAGAGCGTATTTTTAATATTGGCGAACGGGTGATGGTACGAGTCCACCCGGAGAGGCTCCCTTCGGGGTCTGCCAAGAAGCTAAGCGTCAGGCGAATGGGTCCTTTCTCAGTTATTAGTCGGATCGAGATGAATGCCTACAGGCTAGATATCCCGACAAGTATGGGGATTCATCCAGTTTTTAATATCGAGGATCTGACACCCTATTACGAGCCTCATGACTATGGGGACCCGAGCAGTGGGGGCGATCCACCTTCTTCCCCCTTACCTTCCTTCCCCACCGCCCCACCCACGCCAGTTTGCCACCACGACACGCCCACTACTGATACCCTTTCCCCTGGGAGTTCGTCGCCTTTGGTGCCACAGCCGGCATCACCACCCGCACCGGATCCCACCATGAGAGATGAGAGCATCACTGAGATCAGATCCCACCAGATTGTTCCCACCACAGACGGGCCGCGCCTTCGCTACTTGGTTCATTGGCGGGGCCGTACAGACGCTGACGACGCTTGGATATTACCGGCAGAGCTTGATCGACTTGCCCCCGGACTTCGACTCCAGTACGATCGTCTCCATTCCTCGGAGATGAATGCTTTTCAGTCGGGGGGAGTTGATGGGAGTCCATCGGATCGTGCACATGATGGAGCGGGACCCACGTTCATTTATTCCCGCCGGAATACGTGATCGGATCGCCGATCCGACCCCGCGGTTACGCCCGGCACGTCGCCGCGACTCAAAATCATATATTTATGTATTTTTTTTGGACATGTGTTTAGTTTATTTAAGGGCGAACCCACCGGCCAATTGTAGCCGTTTAATGGGATGCCCTAATGCTTGTTTCTTATAAATATGATTAGAGGGCTGATTTCAGTTTTTGGGGATTGCTGAAGTTGGAGAGGTCTTCTTCCTTACTTCCGGTGGTCTTCTCGCGGTGCCGACGTCGTGGACCCTTGGTGCCGACGCCTTGGGGTAAGTCTTCCTACTCTTCTTCCCCCCTCGCCCTCCACCCACCCTCAGCCCGCCAGCCCTTTTCCCGCCCAGGACTGGGCAGCCGGCCCCCTCCTACCACCGCTCAACCCCGGCCAGCCGCACCCCCCTTTCCGCCCAGAGCCGGGCGGCCGCCCTTCCCCCCCCCCCCTCCTTTCCTAAATCCGTGGATCCACTTTCCTTAAGCCCCTTTCTCACCGTTCCCTACGATCCGGGTTCTAGTTGCCCCGATGTACCCTCCCCTCACCCGATCTACTCTCCCTAACCCGTAATCCGACTCTCCATTACCGGATCCGCCCTCCCGAGTCCGGATCTACGTATATTCTTCCGGATTCACCCGTTTCCTCTCCGATCCCTTCATCCACCACCAAAACAGCCCCAACCGCTATCTCCACCTCCGGTTCCACCACCCGGCACCCGATCTACGCCACCCGAGCCCTCCACCTCCACTGCCCAAAATCAGCCCCTAGTCTCGAGTTATTTTCGTGATTTGGTTGTACTATTTTCTTGGTATTATTATTGGTTAACCTCATATTTGCTTGGAGCTTGTTTGTGATATTTTGGCGCCGATTGATTGTTAACCTGCAGGAGGATCTCTTCGCCGCGCGCGCTTCTCTTTTGGCCCTCCGAGCGGAGGAAAGCCAACAAAGAAATTCGCTCAATATTAAAAATAATTTTGTTGCAATTGTTTGCTTGTGACGTTACTAATTTTCATTGCTCTATTAATTTGTTGCGAGAACCGTTGGTTGTGGTGCATACAGAGTTTACACCTCTATTTCAGGCTCTAAGCAGAATAGTTCTTAACGCGCAACTGCAGACTAGCGATCCGAGTCTAACAAACGAACTCAGGTGTTCTAGTGTCACGCGGACACAGACTCAAATCTACTATTGGTCTAAAAGGGAGAAACCATCCCCCACAACTCTGAGGTCCATAAGGTACTCTACGCCTTATGAGAAAGATAGTGTGCCTCTATCAAACACGAGAGGACTCATATGTGCTTACTAATCACTTTTGAACTAGTACTACTCTGGTGGGGACATATCTTTCCGATGTGTTAATGCTCGTTCATCATATTGATATGGTTGGCTAAACGTTGTATTCACGCCTTCAGTATTACCTATTCGTATCTATGTGCATTTACGTGTAGGAGTTCCGTATCAGACACTAACCCGTGAACTAACTGTTGAGAGATTTGGAATTGGTTATTCACATGCAACTAGCTAATTGAATAATTTCTAAATTTATCATTTTTCAAAGCGTACTAACTATTTTGTGAAATTATAAAATTTATACGGAATTACACACACCTACAACATACAATCTATTTGATATGTCTAGACAAAAGGAACTGGAGTTTCTTACCGCGTTGCTGCGACGCTCGTACACCTGACGCGAAGACATGGTTTCTTTGGAATGGTAATTTGAGACCCTAATCGACCTCCAATTGGCAAGGATGCTTATCTCCTCGAGCAACCTAAGACAAAACACTACACATACTCATCTCTATCTAAAAGTTAAAAGTATAAAAGTCTAAAGTGATAGAAAACACTTACCGCTTCTCCAATAGTGGAGGTCGTTATTTCTGACACGAAACTCGTCCTCGCCTACACTTGAAGTTGTCGCACAAAAATCATAATAAAAACATAAGGAGGTTTTTTACCAAAAATGTTGGCTAAATTTTAGGAGAAACGGGTCCCTTACCTGGACTGAAATATGAAGAAGGGGATTGCCGGGATGGCCACCACGATAAGGGTTTGCTAAACCTGGAAAGGTAGAGGGATTTCACCATCAAATATGGTTGGAAAAACAAGACGACAATGAAGTTCAGTGCAACCTGCGGTGAAAACGGGAAAATCCCACTGATAAGTGGAGAATCCAAGAGAGAATCCCCTCAGGAAACAACTGGAGGCCTCTACATGCCACAAGGAAAGTATACTTTGGGTTTCTGGAAGGAGGACAGTATCCAACACCAGCCAACGGTGGCCTCACCTCACGGAACATGACCGCCTGTCGTTGTTCCCGACAGCATTACGCGGAGGACAGGACACCTATCCCTGTAGAAACTGAAAAGAGAGCTCGCGCTCGTAGTCGATAAAGGAGGAGACACAGAAGATGCCGATCCCTGCGGAAAGAGGGAAAAACGGCGATCGCCTATGGGATTAGGGTTTCGACAGCGGAAAGAGGAAAAATGGGTCACGATAGGGAGTTTGCGGGTTATAAGCTATCGTGAACAGTGGAGCGGTTACGGAAACTGCTCACGGGCTAACCAACACCTCCATTGGGATAGTATTTATGGTCTCATTAAAATTACAAAGAAAAAAAATCCCTTTTCTCATTTTTGCTTTAAGAAAATTTAGAATACTCGGCCCCTGCCCTGTAAAATAAAACGCGTCGCACCCAAACTCAAACTAACAAAATAATAATAATCCTCTATTTAATATTAACATCGTACCCCGCTGAATCGCTGGCTCGATCAAGATCACTCGCGATCAGACCATGCAATTAAATTGAACTTTCGTCAAAAAAAGTACGGGTGTTACAATTCTCCCCTCCTACTAAGATTTTCGTCCTCGAAAATTAAAACATACCTGAATCAAAGAGAAAAGCACACTCTTCCATCTTCTGAAGCTCGTCTGCTGTTTCCCAAGTATACTCTGGTCGACCACAGTTCATCCAAAAAACTTTTATGAACGGGATCTCTCTGCTCCTGAGCTTCTGAATCCTTGAGTCCACTATTCTGATTGGTTTAACATTGATCTGAAGATCTGATTCAATTGGTGCTTCGTCGGTACTGATTATCTGACTAGAATCTCCAACTGCTTTCCTCAGATAGGAAACGTGAAATACATCATATAGACCACTCATTTTCTCATGAAAAGCCAATCTGTAGGCAACCTCACCAATACGCTCTAGTAGCTCGAGAGAACCAACGAATTTGTGACTCAATTTCTTCAACCGCTTAATACGAGAGACTCCTCTAACTGGTCTGACCTTCAGATAAACATAATATCCAACACTGAATTCCACTGACTTGTGCTTATGGTCGTAATGCTTGCTCTGGCGATCCTGAGCTATCTTCAAGCGTTCCTGAATGAGCTTGATTCAATCGGTGGTTTTGTCAATCTATGATTCCCTGATGGTAGATCTTTCTTCACTTTCAGCCCAACATAACGGTGTCCGACAGCGCCTACCATAAAGAGTCTCGAACGGTGTCATCCCAATACTGGCCTAATAACTGTTATTGTAAGAGAACTCTACAAGAGTAAGATACTTCTCTCACTTCCCTCCAAAGTCCAGGATGCACATCCGTAGCAAATCTTCCATGGTTCTATTTGTACGCTCAGTCTGCCCATCTGTCTGGGGATGGAAAGCGGTACTAAAACGGAGCTTAGTGCCCAACCGCTCTTGGACATACCGTCACTCCTTAGAAGTAAATCTACCATCTCTATCTGAAATTATGGTCTTGGGAACACCGTGAAGACGAACAATCTTATCTATATGTAACTGCGCTAATCTCGGACCCTGATCCGACTTCTTAATGGGAATGAAATGAGCGACCTTGGAGAGACGGTCAACTATAACCCATAAGGAGTCGTTCCCACTCTGAGATCTAGGTAGGCCGTGAACAAAGTCCATTGATATGTCTTCGAAGTTTCATTCTGGAATGGGTAGTGACTGCAACTTACCTTCTGGCCTCTAGCACTCGGCTTTAACTAATTTTCAAGTCTCACAATTCCCAACATACTCTGCAACGTCACCCTTCAAGCCTGGCCACCAAACAATCTTCTTATGGTCTGCATACATCTTCGTACTGCCCGGATGGATCGAATATCTGGAGTTGTGAGCTTCATACAGTACGTCCTCCCGAAGATGGCTAACATCAGGGATGCACACCCTACCATCGAACAGAAGCAAATCCTCACGAATACTGAATTTCTCCTTCTGACCTGCCCGAGTCAAAGCCCAAGTCTCTGACATCTTTGGATCCAAAAGCAGAGCTGTCCTGATCCTATCCTTGATATCACAAGTAATCTCCATCCAACTCAACCTTGCAGACCCAAAGCTAGAGTACGGCACTACACTAATCTCTAGCCTCTCCAACTCTTGCAACAACTCCTTCTGTTGAGTAAGGAGAGAAAAACTTGATCCTCTACAGCTAAGAGCATCAGCAACCACATTCGCCTTTCCTGGGTGGTACTGAATGTCCACCTCATAGTCTGACAGGAACTCTAGCCATCTACGCTGCCTCATATTGAGCTCCTGCTGGTCGAAGATGTACTTAAGACTTTTGTGATTAGAAAAAATCTCACAACGGGCTCCATAAAGATAGTGCCTCCAAATCTTCAGAGCGTGGATGACCGCTGCTAGCTCCAGGTCATGCACGTGATAGTTCTTCTCATGAACTTTCAACTGTCTGGAGGCGAAGACTATAACCTTACCATGCTGCATAAGTTCACACCCCAAACCTTGACCCGATGCGTCACTATAAATCTGAAATCCATCTAACCCTAACGGTAAACTCAGAATCGGGGCGGTCATTAGTCTACCTTTCAACTCTTCAAAGGGCAGCTCACACTCCACCGTCCAATTAAAGACTTTACCATTCCTAGTGAGAGAGGTCAACGGTAAAGCTATCTTCGAGAAGTTCTTGATGAACCTCCTGTAATATACTGCCAAATCCAAAAAGCTACGAACCTCCGTAACGACCTTCGGTCTCGGCCAATCCTTTATCGCTTCTATCTTTTTCGGGTCGACCGAGAGACCTCCCTGACTGATGACGTGTCCCAAAAATGCAATCTCTAGCGGCCAAAATTCGCACTTAGAAAATTTTGCATACAACCGGTTACTCCTGAGAGTACCCAACACGGTCCTGAGGTGAACAACATGATCCTCTGCATTCCTGGAAAACACAAAAATATCATCTATGAAGACGATAACAAAACGATATAAGAATTCTCGAAAAACTCTATTCATCATATCCATAAAAGCGGACGGGGCATTGGTCAGCCCAAACGACATAACCACAAACTCATAATGTCCGTATCTAATACTGAACGCCGTCTTCTGAATGTATGCTTCTCGAATCTTCAACTGATGATAGCCTGACCTGAGATCCAACTTTGAAAACGTACAAACACCCTCAAGTTGGTCAAACAGATCGTCAATCCTGGGAATAAGATACTTGTTCTTAACCGTCAACTTGTTAAGCTCGCGGTAGTTAATGCACAATCTCAGACTACCATCCTTCTTTTTCACGAACAGAACTGGTGCACTCCAAGGCGAAGTGCTGGGGCGAATAAAGTCCAGATCAAACAACTCCAGCAACTGGACCTTCAACTCTGCAAGTTCTTTGTGAGCCATGCGGTAAGGGGACTTGGCCACTGGTGCTGCTCCAGGTAGAAGATCGATCTGGAAGTCAATCTCTCTATTAGGAGGGGCATCTTGTAATTCCTCTGAGAAGACATCAGGAAAATCTTGAACCACAAGTACCTCCAACAATGCAGTCTTGGCTTCTGCATTCATCAGCACTAGAAAGGTTTCACAACCCTTGCTGATGCATCTCACAGCCTTGAAGGAAGAGATAATCAGTTTGGCTACTCCCTTCAAGCCCTGAAAAGTAACCACGATCTGGTTGGGTCCTTCAAATTGTATTAGCTTATCCTTGCAATTTATCAAAACCTGCGATAGGAAGAAACAAAGATTCTACAACAACCTCTGCTTCTCCAAATTGCACTGGAACCCTGCACATATCTCTGGTCTGCAAGAGAGATCCATTAGGCATCATGACCTCTAATGATACTGCCTCTGGAAGGACTTCTAATCTCAACCTACGCACTAGAGATTCTGCTATGAACGAGCGCGAAGCGCCCGTGTTAAAGAGAATCTTGGAAGGTATATTATGAATCATAAGAATGCTTACATGAATGGTTGAACATGAAAAATTGACAGTGTCACTGAGCGGGATTTAATTAAATTTTCTATAAGACCGTCATACTATAACACATACCTGTCACCATATCCTCTTGCTCCTCTGCCTCCTGCTGGCCAAGCCCATAAGCTCTGGGCTGCACTGAACCTCGTACCGGAGTCTGCCTTACTTCAGAGCCCATCAGTGCCTTTCCTTTATCAGCTCTGCTAGGACCATCAGCCTCAAATTTTGACTGCAATAAGTGTTTACGATATGAAACTACGGTTGCCAGAGTAATTAAAATATGATTGAAAACTTAAGCTTAGATTACCTGAGTCACGTTAGCTCCCTGACAATAGCGTGCTGTGTCCCGGCTGATGACACTTATAACAAACCCCTGCGGTAGCCAAACACTCTCCTAAATGGTGTCGATAACACTTCAGGCAAAGGGGGTAATCCTTGATCCTGGTCCCAGTCTAATCACCTTTTTGGGATCCTGACCTCTGCTTCTTGTTCCAGTTCCTACCCTGGTTGTTCTTGTTATGTTGCTGCTGAGGCGCATTCTGGGGTCGATTCGAACGAAAACTGTTGCGCTTTTGTAACTTTTGCTGATCAGCTTCTAACTTCCTGGCAGTGTCCACTAAACTCTTATAATCTGCATTGACCATTGTCATTAACGGTTGCCTCAACGAATCACATAAACCGTCCGCAAAACGGCTGCACTTCTCGTTCTCATCCCCCTGCATCACGCCCGCATAACGAGAAAGGTGAGTCAACTCTCGTTCATAAATCACCACTGTCTTGTCCCCCTGGATCAGCTTAAGGTACTTCTCCTGGAGACTGCAGCGCTCGGACGGGGGAACAAACCAGCTAGCTAGCGCTGACGAGAAGTCATTCCAGGTGAACATGTCTGCGGTACGACCTGATAACATGGGTAAACATAAATCATTATGCTAAAATAATAAGGAAATCTAGGTACAGACAGATGTTACACTAAAACACTTACGAGCGGGATCGTCCACCAATTGTCTGGTCCACCATTGATGGGCTTCTCCTTGCAGGAGAAAACCCGCTAACGGAACTTTCCTGTTCTCCGGGCACTCCATCACCTGAAGCAGCTCACGGGTCTTAATCAGCCAATCATCAGTCTCCATTGGCGTCTCTTCTCCAGTATAGTTGGAGGGGTGAAGATCACGAAGGTTCCTCAGATAACGCTCCAACCCTAAATCCCCCGCAGTTGGCACTGGAAGTGCGGCTGGATCTGTAGCAGGTAGTGCATTTCTGAATTCCGCCATAGCCAAGACCACCGCTCTAACAATAATACCGGCCATATCTGCTGGATCTGGCACTGCAGGTGCTGCTGGTGCTACAGAAGCTGGAGGCGCCGCTGGGGCACTATTATTATCCATGGCTATCTCAGATGTAATATTCTGTCAAGAGGGCTCGCCGGTCTCAGTAGTGCGTGGTACCTATAATACGGGAGAAAAGAAATTTTTATTTCTACCTGAGAGTAAAATTAAGGATCTACTAAGAAAACTACACATACACATCTTGATAACTAGATAGAACTTTGATGACTCTAACGTCGAAAAAGTAGTTAAGCTGGAATCCTATGGCTCTGTGAATTTGCTAGGTCATGAGATCCTAAACCTCCCTATGATACCAATTTGTAACACTCCATCCCAGTTTCACAACAAACAGCCGTCCGGCCGGGTCAGCTAAATGAAGAAAACTAAGAAACAATGTTAAAATTAGTACATAACAAACATAAAAGAAAAGTACTGAAAAGTAAAACTTACAGCGGAAGTTGAACAACAGGTATCTAAGGTTAAAAGTGTACCTCTTAAAGAAGATGTCACAGAGCCACTAGAATTGAAAAGGGAACAAATAACTGAATAACTGAAATAGTACAAGTCTGGTACATGGAAATATTAAATGTTAATATTACAGATATCCATATCTAAACAGTATGGTACTAGAAATAAAATAACAACTGAAAGGAGACAAACTATATGAGCGACTCCATAATCACGCTCATCATAGACGCAGTTTCCCGCCTGAGTCCCCTGTAAAAACATGCCCAAACATGAGTCAGCCCAATGGGAGAGTAAGAAAAACTATTACTCTTAGTGACACTAAAATTATTTAAAAATGAATGCATTTTTTTAAAAACAGTTTTATACTACAGAAAAACTCGTGCTAGTATACTATGCATGCTCTGTCAAAATATTCTTAGTAACATATATGTTCTGTTCTACGTTTATGTACCCTCGTATGTTTACTCAAGTTCCGACATTGGTTGTCTAAGTGTTCTCTAACGTACGGTTTATTCTTGAGTTCGAAGTGGGTCATGTTTGCACCTCTATTTCAGGCTCTAAGCAGAGTAGTTCCTAACGTGCAACTGCAGACTAACGATCCTAGTCTAACAAACTAACTCAGGTGTTCTACTGTCACGCGGACACAGACTCGAATATGCTAATGGTATAAAAGGGGGAAACCATACCCCACAACTCTGAGGTCCATAAGGTACTCTACGCCTTATGAGAAAGATAGTGCGCCTCTATCAAACACGAGAGGAGGACTCATATGTGCTTACTAATCACCTTTTAACTAGTACTACTCTGGTGGTGACATATCTTTCCGGTGTACTAGAGGCCGTTCTTCATATTGATATGGTTGGCTAAACGTTGTATTCACGCCTTCAGTATTACCTATTCATATGTATGTGCATTTACGTGTAGGAGTTCCGTATCAGACACTAACCCGTGAACTAACTGTTGAGAGATTTGGAATTGGTTATTCACATGCAACTAGCTAATTGAATAATTACTAAATTTACCATTTTCCAAAGCGTACTAACTATTTTGTGGAATTATAATATTTATATGGAATTACACGCACGTACAACATACAATCTATTTGACATGTCTAGACAAAAGGAACTGGAGTTTCTTACCGCGTTGATGTGGCGCTCGTACACCTGACGCGGAGGCATGGTTTCTTTGGAAAGGTAATTTAAAACCCTAATCAACCTCCAATTGACAAGGATGCTTATCTCCTCGAGCAGCCTAAGACAAAACACTACACATGCTCATATCTCTATCTAAAAGTTAAAGTATAAAAGTCTAAAGTGATAGAAAACACTTACCACTTCTCCAATAGTGGAGGTCGTTATTTCTGACACGAAATTCGTCGTCGCCTACACTTGAAGTTGTCGCACAAAAATCCTAATAAAATCTCATACATAAGGAGGTTTTTTACCAAAAATGTTGGCTAAAATTTAGGAGAAACAGGTCCCTTACCTGGACTGAAATACGAAGAAGGGGACTGCCGGGATGACCACCACGATAAGGGTTTGCTAAACCTGGAAAGGTAGAGGGATTTCACCATCAATTATGGCTGGAAAAACAAAACGACAATGAAGTTCAGTACAACCTGCGGTGAAAACGGGAAAATCCCACTGATAAGTGGAGAATCCAAGAGAGAATCCCCTCAGGCAACAACTGGAGGCCTCCACACGCCGCATGGAAAGTATACTTTGGGTTTCTGGAAGTAGGACATCATCCAGCACCAGCCAACGGTGGCCTCACCGCACGGAACAAGACCACCTGTCGTTGTTCCCGACAGCAATACGCGGAGGACATGACGCCTATCCCTGTAGAAACTGAAAAGAGAGCTCGCGCTCGTAGTCGATGAAGGAGGAGACACAGAAGATGCCGATCCCTTGGGATTAGGGTTTCAGCAGCAGAAAGAGGAAAAATGGGTCACGACAGGGAGTTTGCGGGTTATAAGCTATCGTGAACAGTGGAGCGGTTACGGAAACTACTCACGGGATAGTATTTGAGGTCTCATTAAAATTACAAAGAAAAAATCCCTTTTCTCATTTTTGCTTTAAGAAAATTTTAGAATACTCAGCCCCCGCCCTATAAAATAAAACACGTCACACACAAACTCAACGACTAACAAAATAATAATAATCCTCTGTTTAATATTAACATCGTACCCCGCTGAATCGCTGGCTCGATCAAAATCACTCGCGATCAGACCCTGCAATATATATGAACTTTCGTCAAAAAAAGTACGGGTGTTAGAAGATCGTTGTCGACAATTCCAACGAGGACTGCAAGGCGATTTTCGTAATTTGCTAGTGCCTCTTGATATTTTAGAATATGAGAAGCTGGTTGAGAGGGCACGATTAGTGGAAATTGATCAAGAAAAATCGCAGAAGCGTCGAGATAGTGAAAAACGAAAAATACCTGAAATGCAGACGCAAGATGAACAACAAAGTAAAGATGCTAAGACATTACAGACTGGCACATCAACCAGTAATGCATCCCAAACAGCTACGACGAAGTGCGCCACATGTGGCCGATTTCATCGAGGAGAATGTTTAATTGGAGCGTGTTATTATTGCCGTCAACCCGACCATACAAAGAAAACGTGTCCGAAGCTTTTGAACAAAGAAATCAACTCTCAAGGATCACCACTTCTACCCCAACCCCAAGTATAGCAAATGCATGCTGAATCATTAGCTTCGGCACCTACACCTGCACCTACTCCTGTCTCTACTCCAATTCCTCCTCCAGAAGTCCCAGAAGAGCGAACGATTATGCCACGAGCATTTCCCTATTATAAAAAATAAAATATAGTTTTTTTGATGTAAATATTATATGAACATGATTATCTTTATCGTTTTCGAGGACGAAAATTATTTTAAGAAAGGAAGAGTTGCAACACCCCAATTAAAAAATGCGCCAAATAATTTTAATTTTTTTCCCCGATGATGAACAAGAGACAAATCGAATTTTTACGAACAATTTTCGAGTTTTTCGTTTACGTTTCATTTCAATTCCTTGAAATCATTTGAGAAGCCCGAAAATCAGGTCTTCACATCTTGGGCCGAGATGTTGGAACGACGCACCCATGGATTATGTTTTAATTGAGACAAACAGTACACTCGCGGACACAGGTGCAAAATGCTCTTCTACATGCACGTCGAGGACTCCGACGAGGAGGGCGTCAGATGATGCTCGTACCATGGTGCTCCCCCTTGAGCTTGATGTCAAGCTCGTTTTGAATGGAGGGAGATATGTTATGTGTTGCATACCCATTCATCTAGTTGATTGTGATTATTTGTATTATGTAGGTGTTATCATTACGTAGGTCCTCGAGCATCAAGTCTAGTAATTGATGTTATTATCGTTGTTTGCCTTTTTATATGTTGTAAGTCTATATAAAGACGTGTAACGTTGTATGAGGAAGGAAGAAGAAATTCTATTTCTTGTCTATTGTGTGAGATCATTAGTGACTCTTTCCTCTAACGAGCAACCCCGCTTAGACAGTCGCAGTTAGGGCTCCACAGTATCGTTTGTTCACTCTTCCAACATCTGCCGAGTTGGCCTATAACAAGGACCTGAAAACATTTAGGCCCCGTTCGTTTGGAATGTTTTCATTTACGGTTTTCGTTTTGCTTCAAAACGAAAACATCGTGCGTTTTCGTTTTGGGGGCAAAACGAAAACTTATGTTCGTTTCTAACATGGTTTTCATGTCCGTTTTAAGGCAAAACAAAAACGATTGACCCTATCTGGGAATCACTGGGAAGGTGTCGTCGGCGCCGCCTGCGAGCGACGGGAGACGAAGGAGGAAGATGCTCGAGTCGTCGCCGGCGATTCCACAGCATTTCCGCCTCTGAGTATCGTTCTACATACGAAAGCGAAGAGAATCGGATAAACGCAGGTATGAAGAATGAGTTTGACCTAATTATTTCCTCGTTACATCTCCATATTCGGAAATGCATGGGATTGCATACCTTGGTTATGGCGGCTTCATCGCTGGAAATTAGCCACCGCCACCGCCGACTTGGGCCACGACGCCACCGCTCTCCTCTCCGACGAGCTCCTTATCCGCATCTTCTCGGCCGTTGGCAGCCCGCACCTCGGCATTGTCGGCCTCGTCTCTACGCGATGGCTTTGGCTCGTCGACGGCCTTCGCCATTCGTTCAGCTTCGTGAAGAACACCGGAAGAAGCAGAAGAAAATAGCGTGGGGAAGAAGAAGAATTACCGGTGTGTATTCTCAAAACCGAGCAAAACAGACCTAGAGAGGTCGGTTTTGGGGATGAGCAAAATTAGAAGGAATGAAAATCGAGCGTTTTCAGTTCAAAACCAAAACCGTGCAAAACATAGCTAAACGAACACCTGTATTTGAGCCGCGAAAACTGAAAATGAAAACCGGCCGTGAAAACAGAGCAAACGAACGGGCCCTTATTGATGATGGTTAAACCCTTACGGTGCATTCAGTTTGCATGAATTGGAATTGATTAGTTCCAAAAATTGCAGTAATTGTGGTTTTGCTAAATTCCAATTCCATTGTTCGACGACAAGATAAAATTTGAGCACATGAATTACAATTGAGCAAGAATTGAAAATACAACTAATATCAATAAACAAAATAAATAAATAATTTAAAAGCTACACAAGCATCAACTTTGCAAACACTTATAACACAAACTCATAGCAAACACATTATAGTAACACAACACATACTTGCAACTATTTTTGAATAAAAGTACAAGCATTGTCCTCATTTGCATGAAATTAAAAATTAGAATCCAAAGCTAGATAATATGAGGTATTCTAGAAAACATAGAAAGTAAAAATACGACACCAAACTGCAAACAAACAAGTGCGTTGTCCAATAACAAAAGCTTTGTTCTCATAAGCCATAAAATTGCAAGTGAAGCCACGTCACCCTCATGCGCTCTTGTTATCAAAGGCACAAGGCGCACCGAGACGCAAAGTGATCCTGGAGCCTATGCGCAAGGCGCAAGCGCGCGCCTGAGACACGTGAGGCGCAAAAATGAGGGAAAAGAAAATTGAGCGAATTGGGAAAAGGAAAATTTGCTGAAATTGGGCGCCCAATTCGCTGAATTTCCAGCGAATTGGGCGCCCAATTCGCTGAATTTCCAGCGAATTGGGCGCCCAATTCGCTGAATTTCCAGCGAATTGGGCGCCCCATTCGCTGAATTTCCAGCGAATTGGGCGCCCCATTCGCTGAATTTCCAGCGAATTGGGCGCCCCATTCGCTGAATTTCCAGCGAATTGGGCGCCCCATTCGCTGAATTTCCAGCGAATTGGGCGCCCCATTCGCTGAATTTCCAGCGAATTGGGCGCCCCATTCGCTCAATTTCCAGCGAATTGGGCGCCCCATTCGCTCAATTTCCAGCGAATTGGGCGCCCCATTCGCTCAATTTCCAACGAATTGGGCGCCCCATTCGCTCAATTTCCAACGAATTGGGCGCTCAAGTGCTCCTAGTGGTGCCTCAGGTGCGTCTAAGATCATGCTTTTGCCCATATTAAATTTTTTTTAAAAAAAATAACTTGAAAGGCACGGGCGCGCCTGGGATCCTGTAAGCCGCGCGCCTGGGCGCTCCTGAGGCGCACCTGGGCGCGCATCGCCCGCCTCAGCCGTGCTGAGGCTCGCAGGGCGGCGTCTGGTGCTCCCGGCGCCTCAGGCACGCCTAGGCGCGCGCCTTGACAACTGGTTGTTGACTTGCACCTAGAAGATCCATGATTTTCAGTAATTTTGCCTCCAGATCAGGCAATCGAGCAAGCGCTTAATAGATTTTAACAAAAGTTGTTATTTTTGGAGCTTCACAACTTTTTGCTATTGTGCTCGCTGCTACCTCCATAGTTGCTACCATTTTATTTATCACTTTTGCTATAGCCAGGAGTTGCCTTCGTCTTCCTCTGCCTATTACTCCCTCCAGCTGAAGGCTCTGCTTCCATGTTACCTTCTTCTCCCACTAACTCAACATCCAGGTCAGCAAATGTCTCGTTTGCTGTCGTCGCATAAGCACCTGTAGCCTTGTCATTACCGCATAATTTGCCTAAGTCTGATCAATTAATGATAACCTTATTTCTGTAGTGCTTCACAGTTGGATGAGTCTGCACAACATGATAAGTCGAAATAAGTTGTATTACAAAAAGTTAAAACAAAAATATAGAGGCAGCCCGGTGCACGAAACATCCCCTCGCAACGAGCGTCCTGTGAAGGGTCCCACCACAAGGGCGAAATGTAGTCAAACCTTACCCGACATTTTTGCAAGAGTTTGCTTTCAGGACTCAAATCCGTGAACTCAAGGTCACACGGCAACACCTCAACCGGTGTGCTAAGGCTCCTCTTCCAAAATTAAAATACCTTGACATAATTGGCCCATACTACCACACTATCAACTTTGATTGGATTTCATTTCCAATCCCATCCTAAGCCACCTGTGTCCAACATTGCAGACACTTGTAATATTTATGTCATGTCTTCAATCTAGCCATGATCTTTTTTTAGTGAAGTCCATATTATGTAAATTTTTCGTGATTTTAATTACTGCTGTGAAGACCACCACTTTCCATCAATTCGGTGTTTTGTGACCTTTACATGCTCCTCTAGCAATACATAATCAAGGGATTTAATACAACATTCCAAAAGCCCAAGGTGCATCTTATCATAGCTCTAATATTGACCATACCTTGAGGCAATTGGATTCCATATTTATGAACATGCATCAGATTAGGCTATCTGCTAATGTAGCAATGTTGAGTTGTTTCATATCGATCGTGATTGCTAAACCATAATGAGAATATTTTCATGTGTTTTTTTCCAGATGGAGAGGTACCTAGATTGATATGTTTAAATATTTTTCATATGTTTTTTAAATGATGGTGACATAAATGAGATCAAAACAGTAAACCTAAATCAGGTTAAAAATTGAAAAGTGATTTTGGTACTTTTGAGATAAAAATGTATTAACAATAAAAAGAACTTAATATTATGCATCCATGTGGATTAAAATTCTAGGAAAAAAAGAAGCGACTAACATAAATTGGCTTGGAAAGAAAAGAGAAAACTGATGACAGATGAATCATTGAACTGGGAACAATAGATTTACTAGAATGAATGACAACGAAAGATTAATAATGTTGACTACATGGTTGAAAAAATTTGAAGTATGGAAACCATGTTCATTTAGATCCAGACCTAGAGTAATCAAAATCTCCTTCTTAGTCAACATACAAAAGCAACATATGTAGACATCAGAATGGTGTAATTTAGTCAAGGGATTTAATAAATAATAAGGTAATTTAGTCCTTTCAGGTATTTACATAAGGAGTTTTATTAACACTGATACTTTCATGTGGAGGGTTTCTCTTATTAAACAATGTTCCTACTAAAATTACAACTATTATTGTTAGTTTCTGCTTGAAGACACAGGTTTTTTTTTGAAACTTTTATGACTGCCCACATCCATGGAAATTTCTTTGATAGATAGATATATGATAGGTCCACAAACAACGCAGTAAACAGCTGCATGTAAGGAATTTTTCAATCACAAAATTAGGGATCCAGGATCATACAACAAGAATATAGGGTCAACATATATGTTGAATTACAAAAGACAAATTACCCTCGGGAGAAACCAACATGAGGGGTAGAAGCAACCATGACGTCAACAGCCGAGAAACCAACAAAATGGGGAAGAAGCAAGCATGACAACAAAAAGAGGAAGGAAAACTTACCGCCGGGTGAGAAACCAACATGAAGGAACCTGAGACAATGGATGACACATAACATGCGCAATCTTTGCAATAATGGTGATGAAGTGAGATGACGAGGAAGATGAAGAGGAGGTGAAGAGGATTACAAAACCAGATAACTCACCACTGGTGAAATCGCTCGGGAACAAGGTCGTGAGACGAGGTCAGCTCTGTTTCTTCCGTCAAAACCTAGCATTGACGACAAGAATTGTGCAAAGGCTGAGCCTAAAACCCGCGGTTTTGAGTAATTCCTTTTCCATATGCATTTCATGCAAACCAAATCGCGGAAAAGATTTATTTAACGTGTAAACCATTCCCACCGGTCCAAAACTGGTGAACCGAACACACCGTTAACATACCTCGAGAAATGATTATCATATGGTCATTTTGATTGTACAGCTTCCATCAGGATTCATTGCATGCTTGGAACTAGTTCTTTTGATTTTTCTTTCATCTATCAGATTATAATTGGATTATTGCTAGTGTCACCTAACATTCTATAGTCGTAATTTTCAGCTAATGTCAATTATTTGTTAGTTAATTGCATGTATTGGGAAAATAGATTCCTTCGTTTGCTTACTACACAGCAAATGCAAGAGCTAGCAAAGAAAGGGTGCCCTCTCGTCGGAATTTCAGACATAACTTGTGACATTGGGGGCTCTATAGAATTTGTCAACCGATGCACAACAATTGAGAAGCCTTTCTTCAGGTAATCACCTATTTCGGTAACAACCACAACGTAATAGTTTTTTCTATGTTCTACGTGGTTTGAAATGTTTTTGTTCTATTCCTCTTGAATACTGGGTTTATTTCCATGAAATGACATCTCTTCCAACCTTTTATATCCTGCATAAATTATTTGTCATATCTTTTTTTTGTAAGCATTTTTATGAATTTTCTATTAGAAGTATCGGATCACTGTGTAACGAAGAATGAGGGCTTTAAGTCATACATATATTGTAAATCCATCTATTATAGTACTATGCTTGACTGAGTGATTTTTTTTTTATCAAAACCTATTTAGTTATTCAATGATAATCAATGAAACAATTAGACCGTTTGGACTAGCTATTACCAGGTATAAATAAGTTGCCCTTCATATTTTATCAAAGCAATTGACACCTCATCCATTTTTTGATTTTTAAGGTGTCAAATAGTTAAATGGGTGTGGCAATGAAACTTCAATCAAGTACATATATTCTGTGATAATATTAGATAAATCACATATTAATATATTGAAACAATTAATTTTTTTCGGTGCTTGCTAAACACAACATCCAATACTTAGTGTCCCTATAAATCTTTTTAAATCACCCCTCGGTGGTTCATACTGTTGAAAATGTAAGTCATGGATGATCTAGGTTATCTTACTCAGCTTTTTATGCTTATTTATTTGAACAGAAAAATTTATATATGCCCTTGATCTGTTTTAATTGGGCGATGTGGGAGTAGGCTTTTGAGTCTAGACTGGTCCAAGGCCTTATTAGAACATATACATCAACCTAAAATCATTTGGTTGTAGGTGGAGTGGCCTGGGATCTATATTTAACTGCATAGAGGCTATATGATTTTCTTGTACTAGACTATTCTCAACACACCCACTACATGTATGATATTTGACTTCTAACTTATGGAATGCTTTATTGAGTGCATAGGAGTGGGCTGGTTGGCCTAGCCTGCTCTGTTACCATGTTAGAACCTACACATAATGTCTTTAAGCTATTTGAATCAAGTAACCTTAGGTATTTCTCTGGGATGTAAGGATATTCCCCTTTTCTCTCTCTACCTCTAGATCGCGTCAAACTCTCTTTAATCTCGGCTATCCAACATAGGCAACCACATGAATCAACCATGCAAGAAAGTGGATGAGCCATCTTCTATGATCGATCCTTCATCAAACCATAAAGCGATCCATTTCTAGGGCACACATCATGTTATTAATGCTTATCATGATGAACATTGAGGTAGATAAACTTCTGGACCTCAAGGAGATGTTGGCCAAGGTCTTGACGAGTTCTTCATAAGCAAAATACGTCACAGTGCAACCCTAGTTACCATCCATACCCATTTAAATATCATCATGGTAACGACTATCCCCGTACGACGTTTCCATCGGCTCAGTTGCTCTCCATCAGGTGCATACAACCCCAAATAATTAGGTGGACTCCCCAGTTGGCCGGAGTGGCTGCCTAACCACCACGCTCAGTGCCCAACACTCTCGTCCACCCTTTGACTTCCCGATTAACCCTCCATGCCCCGGAGACTTCAATCATGGACCGACGCCTATGTTTCTTCAATAGTGGAACGACAATCGTTGGAGCATCAAACAGCCTTTGAAGGACAACAATCCATCATCGGTGGACTTAATTATAGTTCAAGTGGAAGGAGGAAGCATACCCGCTTTGTAAAATTTGACTCTTTATTCAGAGCTGTTATACTAATATTATTTTTAGTACATTTGTTGTATTTGTTATTTGTTCTCTCATATGCATATATTGTGAATCATTATTATTGTAAGTTTATGATAGTTCTATTCTATATTTAGAACATAGAATTAGAGCACGCTGTTAGGTCGTAATCCTTTCCTGTCGTTCTCCTTCGGCGCTCATTCCTCCTCTGTCGTTTGTGCTTGATTCGATCCAGCCTCTTGTTTTGTTGACTGGATTGTGTTCCACATTGCATTTGTTCACTCACGTTAACGCTTCTTCTCAGGCGCGTTTAACAGTCACATGCTCAACTCTTGTTTCTTCCGTTGTTTGTAGTGTTGCACCTTTTCCACTGCCAGCTCTTGTTGTAGTGTTTTTGATTAGTGAGTGACTTTAGGGTTCTTAGTGTCAACGAGCTCAGCTCCCGTTTCTTCCGTTTTTTTCGTTAACACTTTTGGCTCTATCAACTCTTCTTCCTCGTGCTTGAACATGTTTCGATCAAAGAGTGACTCTTTCACAAACAAAAAACTCTTTCGATCATCATGGCGTCGTCAACTAACTCTCCGTTTGTTCCTTGAGCTTCCACGCCCTTGTACTGCGTTAGGCCTTCTGCTCCACAATGGCTGAAATTCCGAATGAAAAGAATTGTTTAATTAATAGTTCAATTACTTCAGATGGGATGAAATTGAATTCCAGGGACTATTATGTCTCTTGGTGTCGTTATGTTCATCGTTTCATTATTGGATGGAGTAAGATTGGGTATCTCACTGGCAAAATTGCTAATGCCCACCGATTCTATCACTACCCAATTCATGGAAAACTGTCAAACCTGGAAAATTGCTAATGCCCAACTAGAACCTTGGCTCATCAATTCCATGTAACGTAATGACATACTTTTTGTAATTTCATTGTGCCTATGTGGTTGGTTCTCTGCCTCCACACATTACCTTGAAACAAATTACCTCGAATGATCTCGTGCTACTCAACATGTGATTTGCAATCACCAGATGATCAGATACATAGATGGGACAGTTGTGGAGCCACCTAAGGACGATTATTCTTGCGAGCATTGGGATTTTGAAAATTCCCTTGTCGTCTCTTGGCTTTTGCATTCAATGTCCCCTAAGTTATACCAGAGCAATATGTCGATGGACTCTGCTCATGAGATATTGACTCATGCACGTGAAATCTATTCTCAGATTGACAATTCCACCCAGATTTACGATCTTACTCGTATTTTGGAGTTGAGTCGTGGATCTATGACTGGGTCCACATATTTCTCAGAGTTCGAGCGATTATCAGGAATTGGATTACTTTGAGCAATTTACTCATACTTGTATTGTCGATGCGGTTCAGTTGTAGAAAAAGGAAGAACGTTACCGTCTTCAGGTCTTACTGATGGGTTTGAACATGGAGTTGGATACGGTTCGAACTTCGAACTCATATTCTCCAACGCTCTCCTCTCTCATCCCTTCAGGAGGCATTTAGTATGGTGCTTGGTGATGAAAACCATCTCAAGTCCCTCAACACAATTGTTCCTCCTGATCGCTCTGCCTTGACTAGTATTTGTCTAGGCAACACCAACGCCCCTGACATTACCGCCCCTACTTATGATTATTGTGGACGTAGAGGATATATTCAGGAATGTGTGCTTCAAACTCCATCCTCATCTTGCTACACCAAGATGTGGTTGTGAACGTGGTCGTGGAATCAGATGCAGGGGATCTCGACAGGGTGGTTCAAGATCTCATGATGCAGCCTATTCTACAACAGTCTAAGAAGAGCCTACCTATCCTCCTCTAGGACATTTTACAACACATGAATTGGATGCTCTTCGCTGTCTACTTCACTCCCAATCTGACGCTGCCTTTGGTTCTTCTACTTCCCTTGTTACTGTTGTTATGCCTAGTGCTCATGTTGCCACCACACCTTCTGATTGCATCATTGACTCGGGAGTCGCCGATCATATGACAGGTTCCTCCTCAAGTTTTGTTTCATACACACCTCTATTTCGTAAGAACAAGGTTATCTCCGCAAATGGTACCTTGTCCCCCATTGCGGGCAAATGACACATCTCATGTTCTCCGTATATCGCCCTTTCTTCTGTCTAACATGTTCTCTCTTTTCCTATAGTTTCCTTTCGATTAGCAATATCACTCGATCTCTTAATTGTTCTGTAACCTTTTTTTTCCTGTTTTGTGTGTTTTTCAGGAACTTGGTATGAAGTGGACCCTTGACAGTAGTAGGATCCGTGGTGACTTGTACTACTTAGATTCCCAGCTACTATCTCAGGCTCTCTCTTCTTCTACTGTTACTGTTGTTGATGGCCGATGCTGACATTTGTTTGTTGGACATCCCACCCCTGTTTATCTTCAAAACTTATTTCCTCCTTTGTTTCCTTTTATTAAAGCTTTGGTTTGTGAAATGTCTAAACACGTTAGACAATACTCGTCGCATTTATCTTCTCCTAGTAGCACCCCTTTTACTGTTATACATTCTGATGTTCGGGGGACATCCCCTATTTATCTATATTTGTTTTTCGTTGGTTTGTCACCTTATCGACTGTTTTTCTTGCACCACTTGAGTATAACTTCTAAAGAAAAAAATGAAATTTTTTCTTGTTTTCAAGTGTTTTATAAAATGGTGCAAACCCAATTCAATGGTAATATTTGTGCCCTTCATAGTTATAATGGGGGGGGGATATGATGGTCGTAGCTTACCATGTGTAGTTTCTACATTGCGGTGAAATTTCCGAATGATCAGAGGTTGATCCGGTGGTACCGACCCGTTGACTGAGTTTGGAAGTATTCATCAAGTGTACGACGAACACCCAAATGAGTGGCGATGCCTCTCAAGGAATATGGCTCGTCAGGAGGTTCCCCTGACTGTGTATATAAGAATACATTGTGAATGTAATAATCACTTGAAAGAATGTCTGGTACGTGGCGCAAGTGCAACTTTGGGGTATATCGACTATATTCTTGAGTGAAAATCTTATCAGATGGCTATCTAGGTGGTATATAAGAAATTCATCGCGACCATGACATTTTCTTATATGAGCACAAGACATTCACACTAGGCTAAATGTTTTTCTTAGGTGCTCAGTTAATGGCTTTTCAAAGAATTCATATGTAGCAAGATGATCCTTAATATGAATATCCTCAATAAAATATTGTCCTCGGGTACATGAGAGACAACAACTATTAAGTCAGTGCTATGCTCGCAACTCTCAATCATGATATGAGTCACTACTACTATTACGACCCGTCTCAACAAAAGCTAGAGTGCGCTTTGAGGCGAGTCGTGATGCCACAGACATGAGCGGAAAGAAAATTCATGTCTGTTAGGCTGAAGCAGAGATGCTGATAAATGGTTTTTAAAATAATTAATTTGGAGAAAAATAATTTGATTTTTATGCGGAAGCTGTAAAACATGATAGTGTGAAATATGTGTACATGCATTTTAGTAAAATTCATGATTCAAGGTGTTGAATGCAACTTTTCATGCAATGAAGATCTCAAGAAATAAACATGCAACTAATATTAGTTTTCAACATATAATTTATTTATCCTAGCAGTTGTCCATGAATTACTAACCATAATTATTACATAAAAGAAATATCCGACAATAAAGGAAATGAAACGTAAACATAAAACCTGAAACTTGACACAAATCAGGCTCAGGAAGCAGGCAGCGCAGACACGAACGCTGAGGCAAATCCAAAACAAGAAGGAAAAGGCTTAGAACATTGAAATAAATAGATGAGCAAGTAAAATACATAACCATTAAGGTAAACAAAAATGTATGTGTACCAATTTTCATGAAGCAGAACTAGCAAGATAGACAAGTAAAATATAGCCCAACAAAAACAGGTTAAATTATTAGAGTACTCTAAAGTATAACATATAATTGATCAAGTAATATCTTACGCTGTAATCAATGAGTTGTGTGGATATTTTTAGTGAGTGCACATGGTTCACACTCAGTTCATATGCAAGTTTTATTAGAAGAATTAATGCTTGTCGTGACCATGTAAGCAGAGAGATACACCAATTAAACACTACCTTTCAATGATTGTTTAAGATATTATTGAGCTAAAAGATTCATATTTTAGGAGATTCCTAATAGGAACAGACTCACGACGAAGAGAAAGATCAGATTATGAAACAGCCTTTCCTCAAGACTTACAACCAGACATGCATAAGAAATAAGACTCGATAACACAAGGAAACTAGATAGACTTTACATTTCTACGGGGTCAAACATTCACCAGTGAAACAATTATAATACGTTATTTTCCTGGACATCAAATATTCATCTAAATTGATCCATTCCAAAACATGATTATCTTCTAAGTAAACATGTGTGCGATCCAAATATTTTATATAAAATCACGACCTATTCATTCGCTGTCTAACCAGAAATATTATCAATTATCATTATGACACAAATATCTTCGAAGTAAAGCATGTACGGTACAGACATGATATAAAAACACCAATCATAAATTCACAAACCAGAATTTGTACATTTATTATTGACAATGTGACTCATGCTCAACAATATATCATTCTTCAAATTCTTCATCAAATGAGAAATCCATTATCTAAGTGACTATTCAAATAAAAAATCATTCACGATTATAACCCATGACATTTCAAATATATTAAACCATAAGCTATTAGCTAATCAAATTAGACATTCAAGATTTCAATTCTTTTGACAAACGAACATTCAATGGTGAATTCACGTAAACCATAAGAATAGACAAAGTAAAATCTGAGTGGAGGAGGGTTTGAGCAAAACCCTAGGTGCTCTACTTGCAATTGTCGGTCAAAACGACGAGGAATCAGAAAAATTAGGGCTGTCGGATGGAGAAAACGAGTTGCCGGAGGAAGGGAGGGCGGTTGATGGCCTCGAGAGGAAGGTAGAAGGAGAACACAACTGGCGTCGACTCCTCTGGAGGAGAAAGAAATTGCTGCTGCTGCAGCCGTCTCCTTAAATGGGAGAAGGATGGTTGCCGACCCAGAGAAGGAGGAGAAGCCGGCCAAGAGGAAAGAGGAGATGCATCGTCGGCCTCAAGAAGAAAGAGAATTAATTGCTGTCGGTTGGAGGCAGAATCGGGAGCAGGAGGGGCGCCGAACAGCGGAATCGGGAGATCAGGCTGGATCAGAAGCAACCGGGAAGGCTGGAGCTGGCTTCATGCGGCTTGCGGAAGACGGGGCACGGGAAAACCCTGGACCAAAATCTATTAAATCGGTAGGGGGGACTAGCTGGCTAAGTTTTTGGAGGGGGAAAATATCTCTTAGGCTAATTACAAAATTTCCACTCCAAACACTACGTTAATTACATCCTGTTGATGCGCGAAATCGGCACCGCCTAGTTAACGGGTTGTTCGATCTCACAAGCTAGGTGAAGAAGAGGATTGCGGGGTTGAGGAGAGGGAGGAAGCTTCTGAGTGCTCGAGAGTGGAGCAAGCGCTTGTCCAAGGGTTGCGGGGTTAGAAGAGAGGTTTGCTGAGAGCAGTCGGGAAGGCTGATGATCAACGGAGAAGCTTGATGATTAACGGAGGAGGTTGATCAGGAGCTGTCGAGCAGACAGTTATTTTGACGGTCGTGCTTGTATGTTGATGCCGAGATAGTTGAGCTGAGAAGAAGAGAGGGGGCCGCTAGCAGCGACAACAACAGATTTCGCCCGCCGCGGCTTAAATGTCACTCTTGCGACGAGCTTTCCTTTAATTAATATTGAGAGTTACAGCTTGTATTACACCTTTACAAGAAAGCAAATAAAGGATACACAGGGGAAGCTGACGGCTAAGGAAAGGAGGTGCCAGAGAGGAGGCCGCACAGACTGGGGACTGAGGCCGGCAGGCCGCACTATTACAAGAAGAGGGGGCGCGGACTGAGAGAAGAAGTCCGCAGGAGATGAAGAATTGAGCCTGTCGTCGGGAGTCCTCAAGCGCGAGAGTGATGAGACCGTCCTCAAATGAGAGGCATGAGGGTCTATTTATAGGCCTGAGGAGGTAACGACTTTCGGTGACGTTACCCTCAGTGAGACGGTAACTTGTGCGAGTAAAGACTTGAGTCCGTCGAGTCCGCGGAGCTGCGGAGTCCGCACGAGGCCGTGCGGACTGGAACTTGCTTCTGGAACCGTTCTGCTGATGGCGGACTGGGAAGAGTCCATGCCTGCTGTGTTGAGCGAGCCGCGCAAAGACTGCGAGCTGAGGAGGTCCGCCTGCTGCTGGGGAGAAGCGGGCGCTGGTGGCTGAGTGGCGGACTGCGAGAAGAATCCGCGTAGTCCGCCCCTGCTAAGTTGAGCGAGCCCGCGCCAAGACTGCGAGCTGCGGAGGTCCGCCTGCTGCTGGGGAGAAGCGGGCGCTGGAGGCTGAGTGACGGACTGCGAGAAGAATCCACGTAGTCCGCCCCTGCTAAGTTGAGCGAGCCCGCGCCAAGACTGTGAGCTGAGGAGGTCCGTCTGCTGCTGGGGAGAAGCGGGCGCTGGAGGCTGAGTGGCGGACTACGAGAAGAATCCGCGGAGTCCGCCCCTGCTGAGTTAGGCGAAGATGAGGCCGCCTGCTGCTGAGAAAAAGCGGGCGCTGGAGGCTGAGTGGCGGACTGCGAGAAGAATCCGCGGAGTTCGCCCCTGCTGAGTTGAGTGAAGATGAGGTCGCTTGCTGCTGAGAAGCTGGAGCGGGGTCTCATCAATGTAGGCGGACTGGAAGGTTTGACTGCACTCTGAGTCCTCCCAGCTCGCGTTGAATGGAACATGTCCGCTGATCTTTGCGGGTAGCCGGAGAGTTGGAGCGTCCGCGGTCCTCAGGCGGACTGAAGAAGCAGGTTGCCCATGCTACTGGAGTCCGCCACTTTGTTGAATGGAACTTGCCGCACCTGCTGGGCGGCCTGGGCTTGGCGACTTGGCGGACTGTGGAGGCAGGTCGCGCGTGCTGGCTGACGGCCTGGTCTACTTGAGTGACTGGCAAAATACGCGGCTTGTTGCTGGCCTGGGCGAATAGGGATCCGAGTCCGACAAAGGGGGACCTGTTGAGATAAACTTGCGGTTTAGATGACAAGGCGCGCGGCCTGCAGGGGCGGACTGAATAAGCAGTCTGTGGCCCCTGCCGACCAAAGGAACAATGCGCGGCTTGGGCGGTCAGACCGCTGAGACCGCCCAAGCCGTGCGGCCTGAGCGGACAGAAAATCCTATCCGCTCACCCTAAGACGTTGCGACCTCCAGGAGGAACCTGGAGCAGGCCGCGACTAGTGAGCTGGCTGCCTTGGGAAGGATCACCGATTTCGGGGTTAACATAATTCCCGCACTTTTTAAGTTAAAAAAGAAACTTCGAAAAAGTTGGAGACCCACGAAAATCGTTATCCACCCCAAAGAAAGAGGAGGAGACAAGGAGCGATAGAACCTGATAACTCTCCTTAGGAGTTTGTTAATGCCTGTCTTTTTCCTGTAAAGAAAAAGTTAGTGTAGACATATATGAGAGGTACATCTTGCGTGTACCTGAGTTTGCCTTTGCAAAACTAAGAAGATGCGTCTTCCACTGAGTTCTGTAAAACGAAGGTGAGAGGAAAACTTGGAAGCATAATAACTTGCAAGTACCTGATGGAGGCTTGCAGGCACATGTTATCTTCTGCAAAAAGAAGAGTAAGTGACATTTTTGAAGAGGAAAATAAGTTGCAAGTACCTGAAGGGAGACTTGCAAGCGTTTGCTGGTTTCTGCAAAAGATAAGTTATGAGCAAATATGGGAGTAAAGAAAAGCCGCAAATACCTGAAGGCAACTTGCAAGTATCTGCCGATCTCTGCAAAATGAGAGTTAGAAGCAGACTTGGTATATGAAAGTAGGTTGCAAGTACCTGTGAATAAACTTGCAAGCATCTGCTGATCTCTGCAAAATGAGAGTTAGAATCAGACATGGTATATGAAAGTTGGTTGCAAGTATCTGTGAAGAAACTTGCAGGTATTTGCTGATCTTTGCAAAATGAGAGTTTAGAAGCAGACATGATATATGAAAGTTGCAAGTACCTGTGAAGAAACTTGCACGCGTCTGCTGATCTCTGCAAAATGAGAGTTAGAAGCAGACATGATATATGAAACTAGGTTGCAAGTACCTGTGAAGAAACTTGCAAACATCTACTGATCTCTACAAAAAGAGAGTTAAAAGCAGACATGGTATATGAAAGTTGGTTGCAAGTACATGTGAAAAAACTTGCAGGTGTCTGCTAATCACTGCAAATAGAAGAGTGAACAGCAGATATAATATAGTGAGCTAAGCTGCAAGTACCTGAATGGAACTTGCAAATGCTAACTGTTGATGAGATAAGGTCGATATGATCATATAGCAGAGGAAATGTCTGATGAATTTTGCCGGTAATTAAATGAAGATCAAGCTAGAGTAGTGATCTTGTTATATTTGAGATATCTTTAACATGAAGTCCAGATCAATAAGTTGAGTGTTGACTATTGATATGATAGGATGTATATGAACACATTGGCAGAGAAAAAGCTTGAGGCACTCTGCCAATCTAAATAAAGATTAGACCGCAATGGTAGTCTTTTAGTAAGATAGATATGATATCTTCAATATGAAGCCTAGATCAATAAGAAGAGATCATCTTAATTAGACTCCGCTTGCATGACTTGTTAATCAAGGAGAGCCAGATTATTTGATCAATGATTGATGTCATTAACATTTAATAAGAGTAATGAATAGCTTTGCAGATCATCATCTAATAGAGCTTTGAGCAAACAATGCACAAAAGATGAGGATAAGCAGAAATGATTGTTGCAAACCCTTTTGGTAGGTCGGATTTAACATGTTCACCTGTGAAAAAGGCAGTTGCTAAAAAAGAGGGCTATACTCGGAGATGACCAAGAAAGATCATCACCAGTATAGTCCTACTTAGAGCGGACTAGCTATACTCCCTTGACATAACACAAAAGGGAGACATGCACAAAATCCTAAGAAGGAAACGACAGATGCACTGCTCTCTTACCTTGGGTACAACATCACTGATCAATGAGATTAGTTGCGCCAAGTGGCCTATATCATTGCTTGTCTGTGGAAAGATCAAGGGAGTTGTGGATCCCGCGAAGACACGGATTGAGAGTACCATAGAGTGTTCGGCCATCACAGTTGTGAGATGATCGAAGAGACAAGACTACTTTTGATTGTCATTGCTTGTCAAGCAAATATCACCGTAACTGTAATGTATCCTTAACGAAGCACAACAAAGCTAACACATGGGGCCTCCCTAGCGCACACTCTGTGTTAGGTGCCGGCTAGGATCCAAAGTCTGAAGCCCACCATCGTAGATTGAACGTCTCCCACTGCACATACGTGAACACTCCCCACAGTATGTGGTCGTAGCGGTCATGCCAGAGAACAATCTACGGAGGGAACAACAAGACTTGGCGATATCTCAGTGGTTCAGCGATCTCTTTGGCAAAAAGAAAATGGAGGAAAAAACATTACAAAAAGGGAACTGTGTCAGTATGAGATCTCTGACGTAAACTTATTTTGAAACATGATGAGAAAAACACTTAGAAGCGTTTCAAGATGAAAATGTTCAAAGGGTAAGAGTAGAGATAACTCGTCATGGTTGTGAAAAAACTTTAAAAAACTGTGAAGTCTTTTGTCGGCTTAGAATAGTCTTCCAAGCACGCCTTCGTCATCGACATCGAAGCATTCAACAGTATTGTTAACCACAAGGAGAGGGTGTTCTTCGACAAGGCTCACTCCTCTTGAGCAACTAGGAATGTCTGCAACTTCTTTGCCCTTTGAGGTTGTTGGATTAGGGCGATCATCTTTGGGAAGCAGGTCACGTATCTTACCTTGCCGCAACATCTTTTGCACTAATTGGCGGAGTGCTCGGCAGTTCTCAGTTAGGTGGCCTGGCTCTTTGTGAAATTCGCAATATGGTTCTGAGTCTTTAGATCTTTGATCAGCTGGTCAATAAGGCCTTTTGTAGTTAGTCTTATCTTTCATGATTTGGCTTACTTCTTGCATGACTTCATCTAGTTCAGACTCATGCAAGTCATCATCCTGCTGTTGATGAGCTGGATTTGTTTGTGAAGATGGAGCTGATAGCATCAATGGATCTCAATGACGCTGTTTACGATCATGGTCCTGGAAGGGATATCGATGACGCTGAAACCTTCTTCCCTTATTTGAGTGAGATGAGAAATCTTTGTGAGGAGACGTCGAAGGTTGCTTGTGAGAAAGATCTTTCTCTGATATAAGCTTGGAGACGAAGCCTGGGTTGCTCTTTTCGCCTCAGATGTATGAGTTGGCTAAGGCGATCAACTCTTGGTACGTTCTTGGTGCTCAGACATTGACTTCAAGCTTGAGCGGCCCTTCACGAAGACCGTGGATAAGGGCCACTCGGTACATTTCTTGACCAACAATCTCGATGTCCAAGATTTCTCTCTGGAATCGATCAACGAACTGAGACCAAGTCTCGTTCTCACGTTGCTTGATCTCAAAGAGGGCTTCTGGACCGCCCTTTCTCTTAGTTGAAGTAGAAAATCTGAGGAAGAACTCCCTTCGCAGATCAGCAAAGGAAGTGATGGACTGAGGGCGAAGGCCATAGAACCAATCCCTCACTTGTCCATCAAAGGTTGTTACAAGGAGCTTGCATTTGGTAACATCTGAAAGAGTTTTGAGAGCAACGACTGACTCTAAAGCTTGAAGGTGCTTCGTTGGATCAGTCTCTACAATGTAGATTGGTAACCGGGACTCTCTGAAATTAGCTAGAGTAGGTTCATAACGAACATTCTCTGAAAATGGTGACGACTCTTCCTGCTCTCCTACAGCATAAGGATAAAATGGAGCATAAGTTGTAGCTGCAAAAGGAGGAGGATAGAAAGGAAAAGCTGCTGCAGGAGGAGCAAATACAGGAGCTGATGGGTAAGGATGACTTCTCTGAAAGTTGAGAAATCTCGCAGGACTTCCTCGGGCTGCTTCCCGGAAGAAGTTTTGACAAGCTGCAAACTCTTCATCTTGAGGTCGCAAAGGGGCTGCAGGCCCTTGCGGATAGACCAGTGGGCAAACTGGAGGATAAGCCTGTTGATTCTCCAATGTTGGGGTTGGATTGATCGGAGCAGCTGGAGCAACTGGAGCTGCTGCAGGTTGTATCTGCAACTGTTGGGTGATTGTAGCAAAAATTTGGTTGATTGCTTGGAATTGCTGAGCATTTTCACGACGTGATTGCTCGAAGGCCTTCCAGAGAGGATCATCTCTGAGACTTGATTGAGCAAGGTTCTCAGCTGAACGATGATCTGACATGGTTAACTGTCGATTTTCACCGTCTGTTCGGATCTGAAGGCCGCGTGTTAACTGTTGATTCGCGAAAACAACACCGCCTAGTTAACGGGTTGTTCGATCTCACAAGCTAGGTGAAGAAGAGGATTGCGGGGTTGAGGAGAGGGAGGAAGCTTCTGAGTACTCGAGAGTGGAGCAAACGCTTGTTCAAGGGTTGCGGGGTTAGAGGAGAGGTTTGCTGAGAGCAGCCGGGAAGGCTGATGATTAGCAAAGAAGCTTGATGATTAGCGGAGGAGGTTGATCAGGAGCTGTCGAGTAGACGGTTACTTTGACGGTCGTGCTTGCAGGTTGATGCCGAGAGAGTTGAGCTGAGAAGAAGAGAGGGGGCCGCTAGCAGCGGCAACATCAGACTTCCCCCGCCGCAGCTTAAATGTCACTCTTGCGATGAGCTTTCCTTTGATTAATATTGAGAGTTACAGCTTGTATTACATCTTTACAAGAAAGCAGATAAAGGGTACACAGGCGAAGCTGACGGCCAAGGAAAGGAGGTGCCAGAGAGGAGGCCGCGCGAACTGGGGACTGAGGCCGGCAGGCCGCGCGGTTACAAGAAGAGGGGGGGCGGACTGAGAGGAGTCCGCAGGAGATGAAGAATTGAGCTTGTCGTCGGGAGTCCTCGAGCGCGAGAGTGATTAGACCGTCCTCAAATGAGAGGCATGGGGGTCTATTTATTGGCCCGAGGAGGTAACGGCTTTCGGTGACGTTACCCCCGGTGAGACGGTAACTTATGCGAGTAAAGACTCGAGTCCGTCGAGTCCGCGGAGTCCGCACGAGGCCGTGCGGACTGGAACTTGCTTCTCGAACCGTTCTGTTGATGGCGGACTGGGAAGAGTCCGCGCCTGCTGTGTTGAGCGAGCCCGCGCCAAGACTGCGAGCTGAGGAGGTCCGCTTGCTACTGGGGAGAATCGGGCGCTAGAGGCTGAGTGGCGGACTGCGAGAAGAATCCGCAGAGTCCGCCCCTGCTGAGTTGAGCGAGCCCGCGCCAAGACTGCGAGCTGAGGAGGTCCGCCTGCTACTGGGGAGAAGCGGGCGCTGGAGGCTGAGTGGCGGACTGCGAGAAGAATCCGCGGAGTCCGCCCCTGCTCAGTTGAGCGAGCCCGAGCCTAGATTGCGAGCTGAGGAGGTCCGCCTGCTGCTGGGGAGAAGCGGGCGATGGAGGCTGAGTGGCGGACTGCGAGAAGAATCCGCGGAGTCCGCCCCTGCTGAGTTGAGCGAAGATGAGGCCGCCTGCTGCTGAGAAGAAGCGGGCGTTGGGGGCTAAGTGGTAAACTGCAAGAAGAATCCGCGGAGTCCGCCCCTGCTGAGTTGAGCGAAGATGAGGCCGCCTGCTGCTGAGAAGCTGGAGCTGGGGCTCATCAATGTAGGCAGACTGGAAGGTTTGACACTCCGAGTCCGCCCAGCTCGCGTTGAATGGAATATGTCCGCTGATCTTTGCGGGTAGCCGGAGAGTTGGAGCCTCCGCGGTCCTCAAGCGGACTGAAGAAGCAGGTTGCCCATGCTGCTAGAGTCCGCCACTTTATTGAATGGAACTTGCCGCACCTGTTGGGCGGCCTGGGCTTGGCGACTTGGCAGACTGTGGAGGCAGGTCGCGCGTGCTGGCTGGAGGCCTAGTTTACTTGAATGACTGGCAAAATACGTGGCTTGTTGCTGGCCTGGGCGGATAGGGATCCGAGTCCGGCAAAGGGGGACCTGTTGAGATAAACTTGCGGTTTAGATGACAAGGCGTGCGACCTGCAGGGGCGGACTGAAGAAGCAGTCCGCGGCCCCTGCCGACCAAAGGAACAATGCGCGGCCTGGGCGGTCAGACCGCTGAGACCGCCCAATCCGTCGCGACTTGACCTTATAATTTAAATAAATTTTTTGCGTCAGTTTACGGATGTTACAAGTCTCCCCTCCTAATAAAAATTTTCGTTTTCGAAAATTGTAATCATACCTGAATCAAAGAGGAAAGTATAATCTGCATTGCTCCTAAGCTCATCCTCTCGCTCTCAAGTATACTCTGGACGGCCACAGTTCATCCAAACGACTTTGACAATGCAAATCTCTCTATTCCTGAGCTTCTGTATCCTTGAATCCACGATTCTGATCGGTCTAATCTCAATACTAAGATCTGTCTCGATTGGTGCTTACTCGGTACTGATGATCTGACTGGAATCTCTGACTGCTCTCCTCAGGTATGAGACGTGGAATACATCATGTACACCACTCATTTTCTCAGGTAAGACCAACCTATATGCAACTTCACAACTCGTTCCAGTACCTCAAAAGGACCAACGAATCTGAGACTCAGTTTCTTCATCCACTTTAATCTAGAGACTTCTTTGACTGCTCTGACCTTCAGATAAACGTAATCTCCAACACTGAACTATACTGACTTGTGCTTCTGATCATGATATTTGGCCCGATGATCCTGAGCTGTATTCATACGCTCTTGAATGAGCTTGATCCTGTCAGTAGTCTTATCAATTCATAATTCTCTGATGGTAGACCTCTCTTCACCTTCAGCCCAACACAACGACGCCAGACAACGCCTACTGTAGAAAGCCTCGAACGCTGCCATCCCAATATTAGTCTGAAAACTGTTATTGTATTAGAATTCCACAAGGGTGACATACTTCTCCCACTTCCCTCCAAAGTCCAGTATGCACATCCGTAACAAATCTTCCAAAGTCATATTGGTGCGCTCAGTCTGTCCATCTGTCTATGGATGGAAAGCGGTGTTGAAGTGTAACTTGGTGTTCAACCTCTCTTGAACGTATCTCCACTTCTTGGAGGTAAACCTGTCATCTCGGTCTGAAACAATAGTCTTGGGGACACCGTGAAGTCGAACTATCTCGTCTATGTATAACTGTGCCAGTTTCGGGCCTGGATCCGTCTTCTTAATCGGAATGAAATAGTCGATCTTAGAGAGCTGATCCACTATAACTTATAAAGAATCATTCTCACTCTGCGATCTTGTAAGACCGTGGATGAAATCCATGGATATATCCTCAAAAGTCCACTCAGGAATGAGAAGTAGCTTCAACATGCCTCCAGGCCTTTGACACTCGGCCTTAACCAACTTGCGTGTCTCGCACTTTCCTACATAATCAACAATATCACCTTTCAAACCTGGCCACCAGACTACCTTCTTGAGATCTGCATACATCTTCGTGCTGCCCAGATGTATAGAATATCTGGAGTTATGTGTCTCATACAAAATGTCCTCGCGAATGTGACTAACATCGGGAATACACACCCTGCCATCATGCAATAATAAATCATCCTGTATAGTGAATCTCTCTTTCTGACCCGTCTGCACTGAGGTCCAAATCTCTGCCATATTTGGATCCAAGGGTAGAGCTGTCCTGATTTTATCTTTAATGTCACATGTAATCTCCATCCAACTCAACATTGCAGAACCAAAACTACAACGTGGCACAACGATGATGTCCAATCTCTCCAGTTCCCGCACCAACTCCTTCTGCTGAGTGAGAAGGGGGAAACACGAACCTCTACGGCTAAGGGCATCAACTACAACATTCGCCTTTCCTGGGTGGTACTGAATGTCTACGTCGTACTCCGATAGAAACTCTAACCATCTGCGTTGTCTCAAATTGAGCTCACGCTTATCAAAGATATATTTGAGGCTCTTATGATCAGTGAAGATTTCGCAACACACTCCATAAAGATAGTGCCTCCAAATCTTCAGAGCATGGATTACCGCTGCAAGCTCCAAGTCATGCACGGGATAATTCCTTTCATGCACCTTTAACTGTCTCGAGGCGTAGGCTAAGACCTTTCCATGCTGCATGAAGACATAACCCAAACCCTGACCTGACACATCGCTATAAATCTGAAACTCATCGAGCCCTGATGGTAAACTCAAGATCGGTGCGGTCATCAACCTGCCTTTCAAGTCCTCAAAAGCCAACTCGCACTCAACTGTCCAATCAAATCCCTTACCCTTCTTAGTGAGGGAAGTCATGGTAAGGCTATCTTTGAAAAGTCCCTGATGAATCTCCTGTAGTAACCAGCTAGACCCAAAAAGCTGCGAACCTCTGAGACTGTCGACGGTCTTGGCCAATCCTTAATGATCTCTATCTTTTTCGGATCAACACTAATCTCTTTCTGACTGATGACATGGCCTAAGAAAGCAATCTCTGGAAGCCAAAACTCACAGTGTGAAAACTTGGCATACAGCTGGTTCTTCCTGAGTGTGCTCAATTCAACTGTCCAATCAAATCCCTTACCCTTCTTAGTGAGGGAAGTCATGGTAAGGCTATCTTTGAAAAGTCCCTGATGAATCTTCTGTAGTAACCAGCTAGACCCAAAAAGCTGCGAACCTCTGAGACTGTCGACGGTCTTGGTCAATCCTTAATGATCTCAATCTTCTTCGGATCAACACTAAACTCTTTCTGACTGATGACATGACCTAAGAAAGCAATCTCTGGAAGCCAAAACTCACAGTGTGAAAACTTGGCATACAGCTGGTTCTTCCTGAGTGTGCTCAATACGATCCTGAGGTGTGCGGCATGATCTTCTGCACTCTTTGAGAACACTAAGATATCATCTATAAAGACGATAACAAAACGGTCCAAGTACTCCTGAAATACCATGTTCATCACGTCCATAAATACTGAAGGGGCATTGGTCAGCCCAAACCACATGACCACGAACTCGAAGAGCCCATATCTGGTACTGAAGGCCGTCTTCTGAACATGCACGTCCCGAATCCTTAACTGATGGTAGCCCGACCTCAGATCTAACTTGGAAAAAAATGCACGAACTCACTAACTGGTCAAACAAATCATCAATTCTGAGAATCAGATATTTATTCTTTACTGTCAGTTTGTTCAATTCACGGTAGTCTATGCACAGTCTCAGACTACCATCCTTCTTCTTCACAAATAGTACTGAAGCACTCCAAGGTGAAGTACTGGGGCGTATAAAGCTCAAGTCAAGCAACTTCTGCAACTTGCCCTTCAACTCCGCTAGTTCTCTTGGAGCCATCCGGTAAGGGGATTTGACTACCGGTGTAGCCCCAGGCTGTAGATCTATCGGAAACTCAATCTCTCTATGTGGAGGGGCACCAGGGAGCTCTTCTGGGAAGACATCAGGGAATTCCTGCACCACCGGTACCTCTGACAAGTCAGCCTTAGCCTCCGCATTCATCAGTACTAAGAAGGTTTCACAACCCTTCCTGATGCACCTCTAAGCTTGGACTGAGGAGATGATCATCTTCACTACTCCCTTTAAGTCCTGAAAGGTGAACGCAGTCTGACTGGGGTCCTCAATCTGTATCTGCTTCTCCCTACAGTCAATCTTGGCATTGATTGCCGATAGCCAGTCCATTACAAAGATCAGGTCAAAACCTGCAAGGGGGAGCTGCGAGGCTTATACAATAATCTCGGTATCACAAAACTGCACTGATACCCTACACTTACTCTGGTCTGCAGAAGGGATCCATTCGGCATCATGACTTCCAGTGGTACTTTCTCGAGACATACTTCTAAATTCAGCCTACGCACTAGAGATTCTGCGATGAACGAGTGTGAGGCGCCCATATCGAACAGAGTCTTGGAGGGTAAATTACGAAACATAAGGATGCCTACATGAATGATTTACAAAAGATGATGGGAGTGTCACTACGGAGGATTAAATAAAATTTATTAGTGAGCTAAACACTTACCCGTCACTACATCTTCCATATCCTTTGCCTCCTGCTGACCAAGCCCATACACTCTAGGCTGCACTAGATCTTGACCCTGTTGTGGCCTCCCGTCAGTAATCATCAACGCTTTGCCCTTTTCAATTCTGCTTGGGCCACCAACCTCGAACTATGACTGCAGGAACAGGTTACATTTGTTATCTACTGTGATAAAAATGAATTCAGTGGATATAACTAGGCTTAGGTTTACCTGATTTGCACCAACTTCCTGACAGTAGCGAGCTATGTGCCCAGGCTGTCACCACTTGTAACACACGCCTGCGTTGACCAAGCACTCTCCTGGATGACGACGCTGACACCTAGGATAAGGAGGTAGTTCTTGCTCCTATCTCCAGACTGACCACTCTTCTTAGCATCAGGCTTCTGTTTCTTGTTCCAGTTCTTCCCTTGGTCATTCCTGCTCTGCTGCGGCTGATGGGAATCCTGAGACCGCTTCGTGCAAAAACTATTTCGCTTTTGTACCTTCTGCTGATCTGCCTCCAACCTGCGAGCCGTATCCACTAAGCTCCTGTAGTCAGCGTTGACCATAGTCATCAACGACTGCCTCAACGAGTCACGCAAGCCATCCACAAAGCGGTTGCACTTCTCAGCCTGATCTCCCTGCATCACGCCCGCATAACGAGCCAGATGGGTAAGCTCTCGCTCGTACTCAGTAACGGTCTTGCCCCTCTGGTAGTGCCTAAGATATTTCTCCGGGAGACCTCGTCGTGCGAAAGGAGACACGAACCAATTTGCAAGTGCTCTAGAAAACTCGCCACACGTAAACATATCTGACGTATGACCTGATCAAAAAGCATGGACATACCATTTATAAATAACGTATCACTTCCTAAAATAAGAGGAAATTTTTTTCATGACGATTTACCTGCAGGGTGATCTGTCAGATACTTTTCCCACCAGACCTTTACCTCACCCTGGAGAAGGAAAACTGTCAGAGGAACCTTAATGTTCTCTGGGCACTCCATAACATTCAAAAGATCTTTGGTGTTTGCTATCGAATCGTCTGTGTCCGTCAGTGTTTCATCCCCACTGTACTTTGAGTGTTGGAGCTCTCTAAAGTTTCTCAAATAGAGCTCCGGGGTCATATCCACGGGTGCTGGTGCAGGAGCTGGTGCAGGGGCTGGTGCAGGGGCTGGTACTTGCACTGGAACCGGAAACCCTGCAGCCAGTCCTCTCTGATACTCCAAGGCTACAATGACCGCCTTGACAATCTGGGATGCTTTGTCAGTGGCCTCTGGAGCTGCTGGAACTGGTGGCACCTGTGACACATCACGCATCTCCCATTGCAGCGTTAGGAATAGGGTCCTGACGTGAAGATTCACCCGATTCACTGACTCGTGATCCCTGATAGAACATATAAAAGAAAATGATTATTTATCATGTATCTGAGAAATCTGGCTTAACAAATAATTTCATACTCTTGCGAAAAACTAGATCTTAGACGCAACTTAAATACTATACTAACAAGTGTTTACTCTTACACACTCCTATGACTCCGTGAATCTTTCTTGGGTCCAGAGATCCTAATCTCGCTTTGATATCAATTTATAACACCACTCCCCAGTTTACAATAATCAGCCGTCCGGGCAGGTCAGCGATACCAAGAGAACTAGGAAACAGTATCAAAACTAGTACACAACAGATAAAAGAAGAAACTACTAGCAATTTAAACTTACAACAGAAGTTATGAAAGAAAACTAAGGGTAACCACATAGCTGTATACTGAATTCACAAAGCCGCTAAAATGAATTATGATGAAAGTACTGTAAATCTGAAGTAAAATAATAAGTCTGATACATGATATTTCAAACATTAACCAAATACAATATACAAAGTTACAAGTGTATACTGAATGAAAGAAAACTGAAAAGGGAAAACAGCTACAAACTGACACCACAAGGACGCTCATCCTAGGCGTAATTTCCCACCCAGGTCACCTGTAAAACATTGCCCACGAGGGGTCAGAGTAAGGAAAAATAACTCCTTCTATTGACACTAAAAACATTTGCTTAAATGATGAATGCATGTCATTTGGAAAATAGTTTTATTCATCAAAAATCTTTATGCTAAATGATATGCATGCGTTTACAATGCTTTCTGGTCAAAGACACACCCGTGCTATGTTCATTAAATTTCATTATGTTTGCCCAAGCCCCGACGTTCACTAACTAGTGCGCTGTCTCACGTCAGGTCTATGCTTGAGTTCTAGGTGACTTCTAATCTGCACTTCTACTTGAAAGGCTCTAGGCAGAGTAGCTCCTAACGCGCAACTGAAATCTGACGACCTGAGATCATCTTACGAACTCAATTGTTCTGGTGTCGCGCGGACACGGTCTCGAATCCACTAACTGTCTCAAAGGGGAGTCAACTCCCAAGACTCTACTTCTCATGGGATACCGTATGCCCCATGAGAAAGGTAGTCCGCCTCTACCTAGCACGAGAAGAATTATGCGTGCTTACTGACCCTTTTTCGGTCTAATGTTACTCTGCTTGGGACACTAACTGTCACTTTTGGTGTACTACTGAGCGACCATTGCTTTTCTTGTGGTCGACTAGAAGGGACGTTCACGCGCTAACTTAGATAAATTTCCAAACTTGCGTAAACGTGTAAAGGTTTCGTCTCTAACGCTAGCATATATGCTCTGGCTATTAGGGTCTTGGAAAAGGGATTACCCTACAACTAATTCCGCGACTGTTTTTCTACCGCCACTCCATTCTAGACATGGTTAAAATGCTTGTACGAAATATACACATGTGTACATAAAGATAATCTTCTTGATACGTCTAACTAACAGGGATTAGGTTTCCTTACAGTGGTGGTGCGGCGCTCATACACTTGGCGCGGCGCTTGTACCCTCGCCGCGGCGACATTTGCTTTTCCGACGAAAATCTGACTACTGCGGACTTTCAGAACCTTTCCCCAAGGCCACCAAAAATCTGCAATCCAAAACAACCTAAATTACACACTTTTCCCCCCTTTAGGGTTAACGATAAAGGAAACTTAAAACGGCTAGGGTAAACAAATGAAGGACCAAACATAGTGTAGTACCTCTACGTGAGAGCGATTAAGGCTCACAACGCGTCCAACTCCAGATTCACGGTGGATCTAGAACTCCAATCCCTAATTAGGGTAAGAGGAAAATGCGAAGAACGTTAGGATCAACTTCCAATAAAAGGATTTCTACGAAGAATGAAGACTAGAGAGGAACTAAACTCACCAGAACCAAAGCAATGCCTCAACACCTTTGACTTCCACCGATTAGGGTTGAAACCAGACCTCCTACTGCAACTGAAGGGAGGAGGGAACACGCATGCGCCTGTAGAGGAAGAAGGAAGGACCGGCTCTGAGAATCGGAGGGGGACCAGGCGCGTGAGGGCAGCGGGAGGCGGATGACGCAGCTTGCGGGAGAAATCGAAGTCGGTGGAGGCACGCATGCGGTTTTCTCCCGTGAAAATGTGTTACAAGATCGTATTTTAGGGGGCATGCAGCTTTTTACTACTCGGGAACGTGCGGTTTTAATAACTGCTGGGAAAATCCTCCCTCTCTTTTCCCACCCAAAGAGGTGGGAATTGCTATTGACACCCCAAAATGTGCTGCGCTTCGTTATTTAAAATAAAATGCGTCCTACGTCTTTACGACTGATATAAATCACTAATTAACGAACGCGATTTTTAACATATTAACATTGTACCTTGACGACGCGCTGCCCCGATCAAAATCCGTCGCGACTTGACCCTACAATTTAAATAAATTTTTCGCGTTAGTTTACGGATGTTACAACGCGAGGAACTCCTCGTCACCTTCCTTCTCCGCTCTAAGGTCGGCCGCTATCGCACACGGGCACCAAGGAAATTTTACTCACTCTCACACGAAAGTGATTCCACGAAATCTAATCTACTCACGACGTGAGAAAGCCACAAACTAAACAACCTAAATTCACTCGCTTTTCACAATCAAGGTGGTTCCACGAATTCTCAAACACTTAAGGTGGCTCCACGAAATCTCACACACCAAGAAATAACTCATCTAACTTCAATCAATTAAATTCATTCGCTGTAAACAGAACCAACAGTTGAATATAAAGACACAGTAACTTCGATGATACTGTTCCTTAACTTTAGAACTTATAACAAGTAATTCCAGTCACCGTTCATCTCTTTGCCGGCGGAAGAAAACATTACAACAAAGCCAACAGGAATAATGCAACTTATAACTGATCACAATAATCTTCTACAGGACTTAATTACAACAACCAACCATACGGGTCACTGTTTATCAGCCTGCAAACAACAACCAAAAACAGAAATGAGCAGCAACTATACCTAATTCAGTCGGGAAGCAGCACACCTTTACTCCTACAACTATCACACACGAAGCAGTTACGCTTCCAAAATCTCCAACTAGGTCTCAAACACACACATGGAAGCAGCAAACCGGGAAACTAAAATCTATTATACAGCTCTCACATAGAGCTTCAAACCCGCCTAATCTCTAACTGGAAGCACACAACAACCTCACGCATATTTCAAGCCTAATTCACAGGGAGCACACAACAACCTTAACGGAAACACATTCACAGTTTTCATTTCATATTCATCATCAATCACCAACACAAAATACAGACACTTCTCCCTTTTATAGGGTTTTGAACAGAACAGACAAAAAACGGAAAAGGAAACATGTACACGAACAGCCATGACGGTTGCTGGATCGACATCGTAGGGCTGGCGATGCTTCTGGGCGCACGAAAGAGGCAGACGAGCTCGATGTGGGCAGAGGGATGACGCGACGTGGAGAGCCTGTGCCTGGTGCAGTGCCAAAGCTGGGGGAGGAAGCACGCTCATCGCGTGCCGCTGGCGTGACCTAGATCTGCGGCTGGATCGGGAAGCCGGGAAGATGAACAGCGCCTGCCTGCGCTCTGGATCGGGAAGGGAACAGTGAACCGGGGCTGGGCCGGTTCATTTCTTCTTTAACCTATACTTAATCTTTTATATCTTTCATTATTATTAGGGAAAAGTTGTCTTTGGTGAAACATTCAAAAATACCAATTATGCCCACTTTTATATTTTAATGACTTGACATATATTATAATCTATTTCAAAGAAATTAAAATACAATGTCCATTCAAGTAATTATACTATCAAAAAATTAGAAGTAATGATGAAAATCCATTTAAATTGAAAAAGTTTTTTAGTAGAGCTCTTACACCTACTATGGTAGGTTGTCATTAGGCATGTCAGCGGTCTATTCATGGAAGGTTGTCATTAGGCATATTAGTGGTATTTTCGAGGTGATGACATTAAATCAATGAACTTTATTAAAGTCAAAATTAAAATTTTTAGGTCAAAACGTATATTGTTTTACAAAATAAAAATTGTAATATTTATGTATATTTTTTTACGGTCATTTTGAGTACTCATATGCATATGTTGCGGGCGAAACCCGCCTTGATGGGGCAGACGAAACCCGTCGTCGCCGGTCGGGTACTGTCGCCCATGACCATAGGGGCGGAGTCTCGTGTCGGGCACTCGTATATATAAATATATAAATTATATGTATATATATATATATTATATATAAATATATATATTAATAAGTGTGTAAATATACTCCCAAAGCTACGCGCGCAGGCGTACAACGACATGGCTACGCACACAGGCGTGCGACAAACTAAAAACTGACAACATAAAACTTGCAAAAAAATAAAGTGCAATAAACATAAACTGAAAATGCGACGTCGGGCATTTTTCAGCGACCTGACCTAGGTTGGTCTCCACCACTGGGTTGTTAAAACTACGATGTCGAGAATTACAGATGAATATGGACTCAAAGGTTAGTATGATCGGGGCAATAACAAAGTTAATGTTGGACTTATGGGGAGGATACATCACTATATGGTCACTGAGTCTGTCGTGCTCACTCTCGTTCAAGGATATAGTGTATGAGTTAGACTCAATCTCATCATCAAGTGACATGTCCCTTAACAGACAATGAATCTCACTGAAGTGGGATAACTTTGTATCAGTAGTCATTTCTTTTGTGTCCGAGGGGGCACAAATAGGCATGGTGGTGATCTCAGGCTGTGGAGGACACATGGCAGGATGATCAATATATGAGTCTACTCGACTAAATCTTGTGAATCCTAATGATTGCTCGTGACGAAGGACGAGATGAAATACCTGCTCCACAAAATCTTACTAATTATCGCTCAATGCTACAAAAACTACAGACCGAAGTCCAATATGAAATATAGAAATGACAACGACGCACTCGTATTGAATGTCACTCCTGACTACTAACTTGGCAAAGCATTCTCTATACTCAGCAACAGACCTGGATTCTTGCCGAAGGTTAAACATTTGCCCGAGGAGGTGACTCTTATATGACGTCGACAAATATTTGTGACAATCTCTGCTTCATTTCCACGCAACAGGTAATGGACCAAGACAATCTCGAGCAAGGGTCCTCTCAATTTTATCACAATACACTCTCTCTCCTGACCTAGTAGCTTAAACGTCGTAAATCTATCACTATGCACTCCGAATAGCACAAAGTAATCAAGATATTATCCTATATCCACAAGCAAATAGCTAAAGGACTCGGGACTCGACAAGCCATCAAACGATGAGGCAACCATACTAAACCTATACTCGATGTGTTTCTCAAAACGACTATCATAATTATAGTCGTTTCTACCATAATCAAGTCGTGTCAAAGGGTCAACACGATATCTATGAGCGAAGTGTTGGGGAAAAAGATAGTCATGATAATAGTATGAAGGCTTCCTAGAAGAAACTCTACAGGGTTGAATGTAGACAAACTCACGTTGCCAAACAGTTGTGCTATGATTTGGCTATCGAGTTCCGCACTGGCTCATCCAACCATGTGACCGACTCTCTGTCTTGACAACCTCCAGCAGCTTGTTTAGTTGCCATTTCCAGACCAGTTTTGTAGGAAACTTCTCTTCTCCATTGTGAGGGGGCAGTCGACCCCCTCTTACGACCAATTGTAGCGGCCCTTCGGGCGGATGCCACCACTCAACCTCCATACAGTCTCTTGGGAGATCGCCACTATTGGCGCGATTGCTTGGTGCTTTCAGCTTCGTCCCAGCTCATTTTTCGCTTGCTCACAGAGTTCCACTCAACCCTGAGTGGGGTCGTGTCGGTGTTTTTTGTACATATTGCTTCCTTGCTTTACTGTCCTCACATGTTCCACCTAGTCAAGTTCTTTGTGGTGGCCTGCTTTCTATGCCAACGGGCTAAGTACGAGACCACTTTCCCTAGGTTTTTCCTTCAGCCACTTCCCATTCCGGCCCGCATCTGGGAAGACATTTGCATGGACTTTATTTCCAAGATTCAGCTGTCCAAGACATGGGATTGTATTTTGCGCACTACGTCCCCCTCTGACACCCGTTTACAACCCCGTTGGTTGCGTCAACTTTCATTTACGTGGTGGTTCGTCTACATGGGTTTCCTCACTCCATTGTAAGCGACTGCGACGCCCTATTCCCGAGCTCTTTTGGCAATCATTATTCAAGATGTAGGGCACCCAGCTTTGCATGAGCACTACTTACCACCCTTAGATGGACAGGCAGACCAAGGTGATGAATTGTGGCTTGTAGATTTATCTCCGACCATACGCGAGCATGAGTGGATTGGCTTTCTTGGGCAGAGTACTCCAACGCGTCGTTCCACACCAGTGCCTACACAACCCCCTTTGAGGAATTTTATGGCCGCCCATCACGTTCCCTCATGAGCGCTCTCCTCGGCGAATGCGTCGTTGATTTTTTCGCCAATCTCCGCAATCAGGACTCCATAATCCTTCAGCTCCGCCAACACCTCCAGCGGCACAGGACCAAATGGTGGTCTCAACAAACCTCTACTGCTGAGGCGTTCAGTTCACAGACTGAGATATGGTGTTCGTCAAGCTCTGCCCACACCGCCAGGTTTCAGTGACCCCGCGGGCCCATTCCAAGTTAGCAACCAAGTTCTACGAGATATTTGAGATATTAGAACACGTTGGCATGTACCGCCTCCGCCTCCCCCCTCAGAGCCGTATCCATCCGGTGTTCCACTTGTCCCAGCTGAAGAGGGTCATTGGCAGCCATCCCGTCGATGTGGTGCTTCCTTTGACTGCTTCCATTGTCAACTCATCAATTTTCTTTCCCAGCGCATTTCAGACACGCGTACGATTCAATGCACTGGCATTGCGGTTCAGCAGGTCTTGGTGATCTGGCATGACCGCCCACATTTGGAGGCCACGTGGGTGGATAGGTCAGAGTTTCGTACTCAGTTTCCAGACTTTTGCCTTAAGGACAAGGCGGATTTTCCTGAGGGTGACATTGTTACAGACGCGGAGGAGGGAGAAGAATGCTCACCGGTGTAACGGGCTTATCGACGTCGCGAGGTTCCCTCACGGAAGCAGAAGTTTCGTAAATGACTCAGAGGGTCGCATTACGATTGTATCTTTTATTTGACTATGCTGTATTTGGACCGGGCACTATATAAGCTCGGGTGACTTGTATTATCTTTTTTCTTGGAAGTTGAATGAAAAAAAGGTAACTCTAGGGGTTAAGTTCTCCTTTTTCTCTCCCCCTTCCTCTCATCTCCTTCATTGAATTATCTTTTTTCTGATCGGTAACATATTCTCTTTGGCACACTTCGTGAGATGATTGCAGTCAAACTCTTTAGAGTTCTATGACAGGATACGAAAGGGAGAAACAACAAACAATTGGATTTTTACAGCGTGAAGTTAGTTAGCAAATTGGATGAAGTTGCATACATGTTTGGCTTTGACTATATACTTAATTCCACCTTTTCACATTTTCCTCTTGAGACGTCACGAAGGCGATCCATATCTACAGACCACCCTTACCACAATTGTTGAAGGTCACATATTTCCCTTACCAGCGAACGATTGCATTTGAGAATCAAGCGTTGTGGTTTTCTGGGTAATTTGGGAGGTTGCTGAGGCAAAGAGACATGGGATTGATGTCATAGGTCATCATTTGAGAAGCTTTGAAATTGTTGTGCATGTGAATGCATATGGACACTATTTTGTAGTTGGGATCTTAGAAGATCTCCTTACCCTGTTATGTCAGTTGCATTCCAACATAATTACTCTGGCTTTCCTCAGTGGAAGCATCTTAGGGTGAAGGGTACATGCTTGTTGTGGTGCACCCTACTTGAGGTTTTTTAGAGTGGTGCAATGCAGTGATCAACAATTTAATTGGGAACTTTTTGCTATTACTTGGTATGGAACATGCACATAAATTTTTTTCCAAGGATATTAACTGTATAGCTTTTTTCGTCCAGAGCATTTTCTCACCTTTGGTTGTTGGCACCCTCTAGTTTCATCCTGCAGAGATGACTTCATACATAATTGGGGAGATTTTCTAGCACTGTATTTTTTTATAAATTATTTTTATTGGTTTGCTGTTTATTTCTTTTGTGTGTATCCACCTTGTCATCTTTGAGGAAGTAATGAATGATAAGTGTTATGTTATCTTGTCAAGTTATTTTTGTCTTGATTTGTTTAAATGTGCCTGTAGTGATTTGTCGCCCAATATGGAGAAATATCTTTGTTCAGTACTTCAGTATACTACTCGGAGAAGAGAATTCTTGTTGATGAATGCCGATGAATATTAGTTGTCACTGTGAGGGAGAGCAGTGATAGTTATATTATTTAGGCCTGTAAATACTTTTATAATTTACCTGACGTGAGAATTTGATTTTTCTCCCACTTCATATGTGAGATCTCATACATACTGACTTTTTGGGGCCTAGTTCTCTCTGTTGATGGCTTATCATCACATCCTTTTTTTGCATTATATTTGGTTTTTCGGTAAATGTCTCATGGTTTGCACCTGGAGAATGTTGACTCCTTTGAGCTTCTGCATTTGCTGTTTATACATAAGATAGGCTCCCTATGGTTTCCTTTCCTTGGCTTCACTTTCACTACTTGCTTCCTCTTCTCCTTTCTCAAATTTTTACTTGCCCATCTACTAAAAATGGCCAAAACGATATTTTTCCATGGCATCAAAATCTTCTGCGAGCGATCAGTAAACACGGCTCCCTTATTGATTAAGAAAGAGTGATAAAATTGTGTCGGGACTACAGAATCTTTATTTGGTTTCTGTTGAGTTTGCTGACCTTGAGGCAGGCCAAATTTGGCAGGCAGCCATGATTACGAATTTGATTATTAAATTTTTTACTCCAGTCACCTAATCTACTAGCCTACCTCAATTATGCTACTGTTCAATTTTGTGCTTAATTCTTTAATACTTGATTTTAAATGTTGGCTGGTTCAAAAATTTTATTTTGGTTGTTAGGTATAATCCCTTTGCTGATTCATACCATGATGACATGGATGGTGATGGTTTAGTATGCCTAGCTGTTGAAAATCTCCCAACTGAGTTCTCCAGGGAGGTATGGCATTGCAGCTTCTTATTTTGACACAGAATTTGGGCTACTGCGTAGTATATTAACATATGGGTCCTTTTTTTGTAGTCTACCAAACACTTTGGAGATATATTATCACAATTCGTAGGTTGCTTGGCTCGGGCAAAGAACTTGAGAGAGCTTCCTTCCCACTTGCAAAGAGCCTGCATAACTCATGGAGGAGCACTTACCCCCTTATATGAGTATATTCCGAGAATGAGAAACTCTTCCACAGTGTAAGGATTTGTTGCACTATTCACTCCCTTGAACGTATATACCATGGTAATCCATGAAAAAAATATTATAATATTCTTCGAGCATGTTTATTTTTTCTATTTATGAAGATCTCTCAAAAATAATGGTCAATGATGGTCTGAAAGAAAATAATAAAGTAAATAGAATAAGGATTGATAATTTGGACAATATTATCATACCATAATTATTAGGGTCGTTTACTGGGACCTCCCCTCTAAGTTTACAAATTACAGGTTGTACCCCTTGATCTTTTGAAATTACCAAACCTTCCCTGTAAGTTTACATTTCATAACATGCATGCACAAATAACTTCTCTGGAGGAAAGTGCTAGAGGAGAATTTTATGCGTGCATGCTATGAAATGTAACTTACAGGAAGGTTTTGTTAGAATAAACAAACAAAATGCAATTTCCCCCTATATATAAGGGTGTTCTTCTATTGAATAATACAACGTATTATTATTATCCTCCACTTAACATTGTATCAGTGCCATAACCTATGAGCTCTGGTCTCCCACTCGCTGCCTGTCTACCACTCGTCTCGGTCCATCTTCCTCCTCTCCTGCTCGCCTCTAGCCAGCCCCCCTCTCTTTCTCTCCGCGTCCCCTTCTTTGCAACGCCGATCGTCGCTCGACTCACTCTCGTACGATCGGCGTTGAGCTTCCTGGATGTTTTTCCGGCAGTCTTCCGACGGTCTTATTGACTCCAAACTACTTTGGCCCTCTTATCCCCCACCTAAATTTTCTTGCGATTCCAATGGTTGGATGCTTCCTGATCTCAAATCTCGTGCTTCCTTTGTTCAAGAGGAGGACAACTCCTAACTCTCCAATGGCACTCTCCCTTCCATTCTTTGAACAGGTGTTCTTCTCTACTTCTCACCATTCTCTTGGTAGAGTTTGGTTGAAATTTGTTCTTATGTCAAATGTTGATTCCGGTAGCTCCGTGACCCCCACTGGATCTACCCGGGCTGGTCATGATCACCACTACTCTTAGATTACAACGATCTGACTTGATGACACCAACTATTTGTCTTGATCTCGCTCCATTACTCTAGTGTTAAAGACTCTGCATCTCTTTGTCTATATCGGTGGCACCACTGCCGCTCCTTCAACTTCTAGTTATTGGCCTCAATGACAGTCGAAAAACTCCCTTGTCATGTCATGGATCACTAATTCTATGCAGGAATCTATTGCTCAGAATTACCTTTTCATGGACACTGTTGCGAAGATATGGAAGCGTGCCGAGTCTACCTATTCCCGCAAGGGGAATGTGGCCCAAGTCTACCAATTATGTTGCAAGATTTTTCTTATCCGACAGAGCGATCATCCTCCTTCCTATTGCCTTGAGTTTATCCAATTGTATCAGGAGTACAAACATTTAATCTCCCTCGTTATGGTTTGCAATGAAGATGCACCCTTGCTGAGGGGACACTTGGATCATAATTGGGTATTTCAGTTCCTGCATGGGATGCACAAAGATTTTGATCAGATTACTGTTCAGATCTTGGGACGTGTTCCTATTCCTTCGCTTCCTAAAGTTTACAACGTTGACCAACAAGAGTTTGACCGAAGGCAATCCTTGAACACTACCACCCTTCCAGAAGATCCTCTTTAGTGGCTCATCAGCCCAATTTTGGAGGTCGGGTTCCTCATAATTTCAAGTCTAAACCTACAAGTAGGGATCACCTCTCTTGTAATTATTATGGCAATCCTCGTTATACTAATGATACATGCTTCAGCCTACATTACATTCCTCCTCCCAGGGACGGTTAGACTTCACATGGTGGTCGCGATCGTGGTAGAATTCCAGGGCGACCCTATCACTCTGCTCATCTGATTTAAATTCTAGAGAGTTGTCTCTCTCAGTCGTCTCCATTCTCTGCTGAAGTGATGCATGCTCTTCGTCGCTTGATGCACGACCTTACTACTAAGTCTACTATCTCTATGTCATCTTTTGCCTCGCTCTGGTACTCTAGGTACCCACTCTGCTACTCCTACTCGTTAGATTATTGATTCTGGCCAAACTGATCATATGACCGGTTCAACTTTAAGTTTTTTGTCATATTCTCCTATTTCAGGTAGAGATAAAGTGAGCATTGTTGATGACTTTTTCTCCTCCATATCTGGGAAAGGTTTCATCCCTTGTTCTTTTTTCACTTTATCTTTTATGCTTCATGTTCCAAATTTTAACTTTAGTATACTTTCTATTAGTCATATGACAAATTCTCTTCAATGTTCGGATACTTCCTTTCGTTGTCATTGTGTTTTTCAGGATCTGAAGACCGGAAAGGTGCTTGACTCTGGTTGCTTGCATAATGGCTTGTATGTTTGATTCTTCTTGTGGACTATCTTTCTGCAAGCTTTCCACTCTTCGCATACTTCCACTTTGCTTACCTGGCACAGTCGGATTGGCCATCCCTCTGTTGTGACCATGCAATGTTTTTTTCTTATTTTTTTCTTCTAGATGTTTTAAAAACCTTGTTTCTAATGCTTGTTTCTACCAAACATCATCGTATTTCTATTAATCTTCTTTCTTTACCTAGTACAATTCATTTTCATATTATTCATACTGATGTTTGGGGGCTCTGCTCCATTGCCTCTATTTCTGGATGTTTTTGGTTTATTTCCTTTATTGAATGTTTTTCTCGCGCCACCTGTGTTTCTTTGATGAAAAATAAGAATGAAGTGTTTCCTATCTTTCAAAAATTTCATAAAATGGTTTCGATTCATTTCTCTGCTACTATCAAAATTCTCCGTAATGATAATGCTCTGGAGTATGTCAGCGCTCCCTTTGCTCAATACCTTGTTGATCATGACATCCTCCATCAAACCTCCAGCGTTCACTCCCGGTCTCAGAATGAGGTTGTTGAACGAGAAAATCGTCACCTCTTGGAGGTTGCTCGATGTTTACTCTTTACTATGAACCTCCTTAAATACTATTGGGTAATGCGTTTCTTACAACTGCATACCTCATCAACCGCCTTCCATCTCCAATCTTGCGTGATCAGACCCCTTTGACTAACTTTGGGGTTCCATTGACCTCTCTTCACCCAAAAACTTTTGGTTGGTCTGTTTCTCTCACATACACTCTCCGGGATGGTCTAAATTTGACAATCGTGCTCTTAAGTGTGTGTTCATTGGATATTCTCCCACTGAGAAGGGGTATAAATATTATCATCACTAGTTTAAGAGGATTTTTTGTCACTGTGGATATCATGTTTCGTGAATCCGAACCTTATTATGTGACCTCACTTCAGGGGGGAGTCCACACTTACGGAAAAAGTGAGTTCCCCTACTCTATCCTAATCGATTCCTCCACCATACTCCATTCCTCCACATTCTCCGCCTCATGATGATACCCCAATCAGGGGAAGCTTTCTCGTAAAGAATAGGAATTAAAAGTGTACACCAGACGAAGTAAAGCTCCGAACACAGGATCATCCTACGCTACCAGCGCCAGTCCCTACTCCATCAACAGATTCCTCTGAACCTCACATTGCCCTTTGCAAATGTATCAGATTTTGCTCCCAACATTCTTACTTTGGTATTGCGGCGCTCATACACACTCCGCAGCTGCACGATTACTTCTAAATTATTCTGCCAACTAAAAACCTTCTCCAATCTATGACAACCCACACCCAAAATCTCGTTCAAATAGCGAAAAATCCACAAAAATCGACTTAGGTTTCTGATCCCTCGAAGTGAAGACGTTCAGAACATAAAACAAATAAGGGAAATCAGTAGAATTCCCAAGTATTCACTGAAATGGGAATTTTGGGCTGTTACCTGCTAGGAGAGAAGGAAAAAGGGTTAGCTGCTGAGATTAGTCTCTGAAGAGGGTTTCAAAATCCACAAGCGGCTGTTGAAATTTTTGTGGGAGGAGCAAAACGTGGGGCTAACATTCTTGAAGAAGCATGGAATTTAAGAGAGGGAGGGTTCTTGTGGTTATCTTCTAGTGAGCAAACTATCTCTGCTGGGAAGGGCTGGCTGAGAGGAGAAGGCACAAAGTCTGCTAGCCAACCTGTAGGCGGAAAAAACGATTTCCATGACTAAGAAGATCGGTCTTCGAGGTCTTCCAACAAGAATGGAGAGATCAACGATGCTTACTGGAACTGTCGAAAGGGAAATTTTCTCCTACGAGAGAAAAAGGGAATGACAACTTCAACAATTGGTTAGGAGGCGAAAGCGACACCGACTTCTGTCGTCATACAAGGCGCGAGCGATGACGGTAGACTTGATCGACAAAAGAGGAAGCCCTAATTTAAAGCTCGGGCGGAGGGAGGGAAATTATAAGCGGAAAGAAGCGACTCCCGGTTATTGCCATACAGGCTCGTGGAAATTGGAAACTTCATTCTAATTTCAATTATGTCATTCTTCTCCAGTACATTTAAATTTAAGTGACATGCCCTCGCACAAATTGAAAACGTGTCGAATAAGTGACTTCAATTTATTTATTGATTAACACGCAAAAATAAATTTTATTTTTGTGTGAAATTACTGATGAGTTTCAATCCCCTCCTCTATCGTGTCATCTGGGTAGACAAAACTGCAATTCAAGTCACACAGTTGTGTCTTGTTTGAGTAGCCTTACAACTTTTGAGGATTGAGTGCGGTGTGAGCCATTTCTATGGACGTCGCACATGTATTGCTTGACAGACCTTGTCAATACAATCGTGTTGCTATGTGTTTCTGTCGATCGAACATGTGTATCTTTTTTAATAAGGGTAAGAAAATCACATTGTCCCCTACCCAACCCTAGGAGAAATCCATGGGTCCGATTGAGCCATCAGTTAGTACGGGCTCCTCGAGACCCCTACACATCTTGAGAGGTAGCTGGTTTTTGAGGGACAACGCCGATGTTTGTAATGTTTATGTAGTACCAGCTGCCCTATCCTCTGATTGCTCTTCGAATTCACCTAACCCCCACCCTAATATTCGTTTCCTTTTGGATGAGTTTACTGACATTATACATGACGAGTTACCATCCCTGCGGTATATTCAGTATGCTATTGACGTAGTCCCAAGAGTTTCGCTCTCAAACCAGCTCCATAATCATATGAACCTGAGGAGTACGTTGAGCTCAAAAGACAGGCTTGTAACAACCCATATTTATGTATACATATAAAAAAATTATAGGATTCATGTCAAATTAAAAAAAAAGAAAAAGATGAGTGACAATTTTGAAATTAACCCTACTGGGGGTTTCCTTTTATTCCCCTCTAATAGATAGCTGACCAGCCCTCTCCCCTGATTAAAAAAACCCGCTCCCTGCCGTTTCCCTTCTCCCGCACGCGTGCAACCCGTCTCCCTATTCCGCTCGCTCCAGGCGTCGACTTCGCCTCTCCCGGACGTTGTGCCTCCCACTCGCGTGTCTTCCGCCGCCTCCTTCTCAGGCCGACAGCCTCCTGCTTCTCCTCTCCTCTCTGGCCAACAACTCTTGTCTCCCCAAGCCGACATCCATTCCCCTTCTTCTCCTCAAGGGTCGGTGTCTCTTCTTCCTCCTCCAAAGGAAACAACAAACTCTCCTTCCTCTCTCTTCCTCGGGCGACAACAACCCTATATCCCCCTCTTCCCCTTGATTTTGGCGTGTGATATCAAGAGGGACACCTAGGTTTTTTCTCGAATCCTCCTCCACTCAGATTTGGTTCCTATTGGTAAGATCCTTCATCCATTATCCGTATTCAAAATTTTCTTAATCCTCTATGAAATTATTTCTCCAAAATTACGTATACTTGTGTTTTAGGATTTTTGCCCTTTTATGATCACATAACCGTGGTTTGTTCTTGATTTCCAGCGCCGCTCCTCGAATTCAATTGGTGGGATCGCTCAAATTTCTCTCTGAATTAGGGTTTCCCTAACCTAAGCGCCGCCAAATCCTTGATTTTGACCTTATCATTGTCGATCACATGCCCCTAGCCTCGTGCTTTCCAACCAGGCTCCCACTAGCATGCCACTTCGACCTCATCGATCATACAACGCCATCGACCCCGACCATGCCTTTCCCTCCCATCGCCGCACCCTATTCATGCCCCGGACACACTCAATGACCCTCCACACCGAAGAGGGCACTTCCGCCTTTACCTCCGCAGACACATGCGCCTCTGCCTCCGTGGCCACCCATCACTTGGATCAACTCAAAGCACAGTTGGAGGGTCTCACTTACCTCCTTCGAGATCTTTTAACCACGACGCACAACTCCCTCTACTTATGTAGCCCTAAGAGACATTATCGTAATTGGTATGCCCCACTCACCTGTATAAGGGAGTGGTAGTTTCTCTTTTTTTGCATCTTTGAGATCTTGTGAGAATTGGGCTCTCCTAGGTGTGAGAGGTTCTTCGGGGTTGGTCTCAAGTGTTCAGGTTGAGTTTGTCTCGATATTTTATTCCTTTATCAGTGCCACTAACAACTTAGAACTCAAATTAGGCAATAAAGATAATACAATGGTGACAATAGCCTTTATTTTTCATCATTTAAAATCAAAGTTGCAGATGTCGGATATCAAGGACATGTCGGTTTAGGTTTTTATTGTCTTTTTTAACATGTTGGGGGATATATCGGAGATATTTCATATATCAGGTTTTAATATTTAATTATTTATATGTTTAATTTTCTATAAATATAATCATTTTTAATTTATATATATTAATGTATTAATAATTTGATATTTATTAAACTCTTAAATCCACCAAACTTATATAAACATTTTACGCTACACAAGTAATAACGGTATAACGCGTGAAATAAAGCAAGAAGTCAGGAAGTTGTCGATATCGATGGAAGATAAGGAACCTTTAGTCTATAGTTCAAAGACCATGCATAATTAAAGTCGATGATGAACGTGATCAAGGAATAAAGTCAGAGGAATGAAAAAACAACCTAGTCATTGAAAGATTTTTGGTTTATTGTCTATTAGATCATAAACACAGCAAAAACACTCAAGCTTTTATCCCACTATAGTGGGTAGGCTTTATGGATCTTTTGTCGCCATTATGCCATATCTTTAGTCATAATCTCACTGCTGCCTAAGTACATGTCTTTCCTTATAGTTTCATTCCAAGTCTTTTTTGGTCTACCCCTCTCCCGTGTAACATATCTAGTGACTAAACTCTCACAATGCCTAACAAGTGCCTTTAATGGTCTCATTTGTACTAATTGAAATAAATTAAAAAAACTAGTTGATTAAATGTCGGGATATATCGACAAATATAGTGGTCGATACCAGATATATTGGTGGATATATTCCAAAAGAATATTTTGCAAAAAAATATCAGAAACATGTTGATTTGTCAATGAAACTTTTATGTCGACCGACATGTCGACCATGTCAAGAATATCCACAACACGCTGAAAATAAATCATCAAAATTGTAATACGAATCATCTAAGAAAACATCTTAGGAAATAACTACAATTATGCATTGTATATTTTATTATTTTATCCTTCTCATGGATTCTGATTTGTGCTAGTTCACCGTATCGAGAACATGAACATGAACAAGAGCTTGCATAGCGTGAGAATAAAAGACATAACTCAGGGGACACAATACCGCCAAGCATCCGAATGCTGGGTCCTCCAAAGTACTCCCCTCTCCAAAGTGAGATCAAATGACTAACACTCTCAAGATAAAAAGAACTCACCACCTAAGATTCCTTATATAAATGGAGCTCTCCATATGAAAAAATACCTAAAGACACATACATAATTAATTCTGAATAAGTTAACCCGTAACGGCCACCACGTCTGCTTGCCAAGCGTATGCATACCCAGAATCACTATTTTTCACTTCATTTGTATAGCTTGCAAATAGTGTTTCCTTTTCCCTCACCAGAACATTTCTGAGATCTCATACTTAGCAAACCCGAAATGATGGTTTGTTTAAAGAACTTTAGCATAAATTTTGAGATTGTTTGTTGACCTAACATCGATTTTGATTTTTCTCATTAGGGTTTCAGTGATTAGAAATTTTCAAGTTATAATGAAATTAAAAGTTAAAATTTTATTTTGAATCCTTAAACAAAGACTGATATTATGCACTTATATTACTTAAACTAATACTAAAGGCAGAACTTCCTTTTCGGATCTAAAAAAACTATTATCCTAGCTTCTTAGCTTAATGATCTTTCTAGTTATTTTTTATGAACCTCCTTGCGATATTCGAAGTCATGGCTGAGGAGCCAGTTGAGTATACAGTCTCAAACCTAGAGGGGAGCACATCTTCACCAATTGAGCTGCGTGGTGGACCGATAACCCACTGGTACTAGGATCAAGACCTAAAACTCAGATATCAATGGTAGCACCCCAACCTTGTTTAACCACAAATCCGCAGTCCGACTGGGCTCCGCAATAAGAAGTAACTAAGCAACAATATCTAAATTGGTACATAGTAGGTAAAAATGAAAGTGCTAATAGAAAACTTACAATAGAATTAGTAAATCAAACTGAGGGTAAAATGATATCTCAATTTTTCAATTGTAAAACCCCAACCTACTTTAACAACAAATTTGCAGTCCCTCTGGGCCCCGTGATACGAAGTAAACTAAGCAACATTATCTAAATTGGTACATCGCAGGTAAAAATGGACGTGGTAAAAGAAAACTTACAGTAGAAGTAGTAATTGAAACTAAGGGTAAAATGATATCTCAATTAATTTGAATTCACAGAGCCAACTAGAATATAAAAATAAACCAAACATCTGAATTTTTGAATTACTTAATATTGTCTGATGCATAGAAAATCTTAAACATTAGGTTACACTGAGTTCATGAAATGAAAAAGTACAATACTGAATAAGAAAAACAACTGAACAAAAAAGTAAACTATAAAAGGAGGTTCTCAAACGCTTATCCTAGGCATAACTTCCCGCCTGTGACGCCCGTAATGAAACGCCCGAAAACGGGTCAGCCCATTGAAGAGTAAGAAATATAATTCCTCCTAGTACAACAACAACAGTACCCATATAGTCCCCAATCATTGGGTGTATGGGTGGGGGAAGATTGGAAACAGACCTAACCTTTGGCTCTATGCACAAAGTGGTTTCTCTCAGAGGAGAAAGACCTAACCTTCGACAATAAATGCAGAAAATGGCTCCTCACAGATACCACTAAAATAGTGTCCCCCTATACCATCACGTTTGCTGCAGAATCATGCGCTCAAATCAAAGCCAAAGACATCAGAGATGACAGACCCAAGAATCCATTTTGATTTATGTGCACATAACCATGCTTCCTTCATTCAACATCCAGAGCATTGGCCTTGCACAATAATAACAAAATTTTGAAAGAATATGAGCATATGCGTTTTGAAATAAGATTTTTATATCGAGGAAAAATGCACTATAATTTTATGCATACCTTTCTATCAAAATATTATAAACATAAATGTCAGTTCTAGTGTAATCATATTATGCATTATTATTCGGGGTTTAGGGTTTAGGGATATTTGGATTTCGACATATACTTGAATTCTAGGTGTTTTATGTTTATACTTCTTCAAATCTAAGTTGAGTAGCTTATTATGCACATTCTAACGATCTGCGTCTTTACTATCGAACGTAGGTGTTCTAGTGTCTCATGGACACGTACTCACATCTACCAATTTTCTGACTGGGTGTCCTCTTCCCAAACTTGAGGCTCATACGGTCTACTATGTCCTATGAGTAAGATAGTGCGCATCTATCTATCACGAGATAAAGTCTCGATCATGCCTCCTAATTAATTTTTGTTCGACTTAAGGATTGCAAATTCTATTATCGTTGTTTCTTAGATCATGTCTCCCACTAAATACTGTCTCATCCACCTAGTCAGATGATTTTATATATATTTATATGGCTAAAATGATACTTTTTTCATACTCTGCACAACATAAAATTTATTAAAGTCCTTAATATTTCATATCTTAATCTTTTATTAGTTTTAAGGGCATATGATTTCTTAATATAATGCATTTTATTATCTATACGAGAAAAAAATTCATGCAATTAACTATGTGCTATATCTAGCCAAAAGAAATTAAAGTTTCTTACCTCAACATTGTGACGCTCATAGACGTGATGCGGCGGCTTGTTTCTTTATGTGTTGAAACCCACCCGGCCCAAGTCCTTCCCAAAACCTCAAGCTAGTAGGAAGGGGGGACAGGGGTACTTAAACACCAAGAACCACCCACTGCAGGCAGTGTGAGACTAATCCAACAACGGGATAGCGGGCATATTCCGGCCCGTGGCCACATCTGGTCCTACAAAAATCCGGTCCTACACACGCCAAATCCCGCTGGACAGCTGGACATAGATCCTTTAATACACCCCCGCAGCGGGATGGCTCTGATACCATGTTGAAACCCACCCAGCCCAAGTCCTTCCCAAAACCTCAAGGTAGTAGGAAGAGGGGATGGGAGTACATAAACACCAAGGACCACCCACTGCAGACGGTGTGTGACTAATCCAACCACGGGATAGGGGATATTCCGGGCCGTGGCCACATCGGGTCCTACGGAAATCCGGTCCCACACACTCCAAATCCCTCCCGACATAGATCCTTTAACAATAAGAAATACTCTGAAGGTCTAAAGTTCTCCGATTGTCAACGAGGTTTACCTCTTCAAATCTTTTCAAAACCCTAAAATGAATAAATCAAACATATACACATTCTTCCTAAAATCATAGGGACACTAATTCATTACGAGGGGGGGGGGGGTAATCTACCACTTCTCTAGTGGTGGAGGCTTGTTATTTCTGAAACGGAAATGCCCTCGCCTAAGCTTGGAGCTTCTGAACCAACCACGTTGATGCCGAACCAAACCCTAATTTAAAATTTCATAAGCCTTAGTGGAAAGTTCTATAAGGGAGGTTATACAAATATTGATTGAAAATGAAAGGGGAAAACACGATACCTGTGCAAAAACGAAAGGAAAGGTCGATCAACCACAAATCTCTATTGTGGAGTCTCGATTAGGGCTCCTGAAATTTATGAAATTGGGAATCCATTGTCTAAAATGTTTGAAATTTGGAGAAAATGAGAAGGATTCAGTTACCTACAAGGAGAGATTGATTCAAGAGAAGAGGAAGAACTAAAGGGGGCCTTACCTTGCTGGAAGAGGAGGGGCTCCAGCCGACAGTCCAGTGCACAAAAAATGAAGGAAGACCACTACCTAAGTCGTCGATGGCTGCTAGTGTGGGACGAAGTGGTCAACGAGTCTCCACGAGCGTAAGGAGATGGCGTTGAGTGTTTCTGGAGGAGTCGATGCAGCCCGCGCTTTCTATCGGCGATGGAAATGAGAGGGGGAGGCATCGTCGGTTGTCTGGAGTGAGAATCAGAGAGCCCTAATGTCATGCGTGAGACGCGCTGGGAGCGTTAACAAGGGGAGGGACTTGCGACAATTTTTCCTTTATATAGAGCACATATTGGAGTTTAAGTAAACGCGTGAAGGCTAGGGCCTCAGTTACGAAAGGAAACCGTAATGAAGGGGTGTGGGGGGGGGGGGAATTAATTTGAACGTGGATGACTCATGGCCAAAAGAAGGAACACTTTCCTGTTTACTAGTTCGCCATAGCACCGTTAATACACTAGTGTTAAGAGATTTCAGTCTTCATACAACAACAACGCTCAAGCTTTTATCCCACTATAGTGGGTCGGCTATATGGATCCTTTGTCGTCATTGTACCTATCTTTAGTCATGATCTCACTAATTGAGGGGCATGGAGATTTCAATCTTCATGCCCCTCAAAAATTGTGTCGAGATAAATACTAATAATTTCACTAAATTATAGTTTAATGCACAAAATTAACCATATTACGTTGTACCTTGACGTCGCTTGCTCAATCAACTCCGTTCGCGATCAGACCCTGAAATTAGATTATTTGTGTAGAAAAAAGAGCTCCAACACTTGGAAAAATTGTGAATCTTTGCATATACTTCTTGTGTGTATATACAAGTATGAATACATATATATAGGGAGAGAAGGGAGAGAAGAGAGAGAAAAGTCTCAATTTCAAGATGCGGGGCTATTACAAGAAGAGGAAGAAGGCCTATGATGTGTCATTATATGGTCTTTACATATTCTTTTTCTAACACTCCCCCGTAAGCTGGAGCGTACAGGTCGTAGACACCCAGCTTGGACAAGAACTGATAAAATAGAGCACTCGACAAGGACTTAGTGAGAAAATCAGCAACTTGGTCAGTAGCCGGAACATGTTTCAGTTCCAGCTTATTCATTTGAACTTTTTCCCGAATGAAGTGACAGTCAATTTCAATGTGTTTCGTTGTTTCATGAAAGACAAGATTCTTAGATATGTGAATCGTAGCTTGAGACAGAGTAAGGTGGTTGGTGAGGAAAGTTTTACTCTCATTCTTAGGAGACTCTCGATATGTGATACAATCGTAGTACTCTTGGCCAAAGAATCAATTACAGCTTGTTTTTTACTGTGTCAGGTAATAATGTGTCCTCCGAAGTAAGTACAAAATCTTCTGATGAAACACCGATCATCCAGGGAACCAACATTAGCAGCATCTGAATATGCAAGCAACGTTGGAGTAGAGGAAGAGGAAGTTTTGTATACCAGTCCTTGACCAAAAGCATTTTTCGGGTATCGCAGAATACGTTCGGCGACCTGTAGATGTGATGCCCGAGGAGAATGCATAAACCGTCTGACAACCCCAACAACAAAGGATATGTCAGGTCTTGTGACGGTTAGATATATCAATTTTCCAAGCAGACGTCGATGGTATTCTGGATTTGGAAGAAGAAGATTTTCATCAGAGGCATGAGCACACATCTTGTGATTGACATCCATAGGAGTGTTAACCGGCTTACATCCAGAATATCCAGCATCATGAAGAAGATCGAGACAATACTTCCGTTGAGATAGGACAAGACCATCAGAACGTCTTGCGATCTCAAGGCCAAAGAAGTATCGAAGGTTCCCTAGATCTTTTGTTTGAAAAACAGAACTGAGGTGTTGTTTAACTACTTGGATTCTTTTTGAATAATCTCCTGTGATTAGGATGTCATTGACATACACCAAAAGAATAACCGTTCCTGTTGTGTTATATCTAGTCAACAGAGAAAAATCCGTCGAGCTCCGAGTAAAGCCAACCTCCCGAACAGCCATGCTAAACTTATCGAACCATGCCCGAGGAGATTGTTTGAGAACATAAATCGACTTCTTAAGGAGACAAACTTGGGACTCTCTCGTGGTCTCAAACCCGGGAGGCTGTCGCATGTAGACAGTTTCTTGGAGATCGACATTTAAAAAGCATTCTTGATATCAAGTTGATGTAAGGGTCATTGATGATGCACGGCTACGGAGAGGACATGAACCGTGTTGAGCTTGGCCACTGGAGAGAATGTTTTCTCATAATCTAGACCCTATTGTTTAGTAAATCCACGCGCCACCAGACGGGCGTTAAGTCGATCAATCGTCCCATCAAGAGCATGCTTGATGACAAAGACTCATTTACATCCAACAACAGTCTGTCCTAGAGGAAGAGGAACCAGATCCCACGTCTGATCCCAGAGGGCCGTCATTTCTTCGTCCATGACCGCCCGCCAGCCCGGATGTTGAAAATCCTCATGCACAGAGTTAAGGGCCGAAATAAACGATAATGAGGTAACAAAGGTTTGAAGCACCAGGTTCAGGCGATGTAAGGATACATAATTTTTCGGAGGATGGTCTTTGGAGGGAGAAGCAGGGTCGACAGATCGCATAGTGTCAGAGGTTGAAGCCGACTGCAGCGCGGCGACAGAGCTGGAAGGTCATCGAGTATAGACACAAAGAAGGGGGGGGAGGAGACCCGGAGCTGAGAAGGAGAGGAGAGGAGATGGTGGTGGAGATGGAGCTGGTGGTGGTGGGGAGGCGTAACTGGGATGATAGGTCTTGGTAAGGGTGGTAGCGGTGGAGAGGACGGTGGAGTGAAGAAAAGCGGTTTATCTTCCAGAAAGGTAACATCAGCCAAAACAGTCACTTTGCAGGTAGTGGGAGTGAAGCAAACCTACTATTTCTGAGTACGAGAATAACCAACGAATATATGTTTGGCCGCCCGAAGATCGAACTTGTCGGTGGTAGGACCAAGTAAATGAACATTGCAGGTACAACCAAATCTTCGAGGTGTTAGAGGGAATGGAGGTGTGGAAGGAAAGAGGAGGCTGAATGGGGTGGCGTTGTCGAGCAGGGAGGAGGGAAAACGGTTAATGAGATAGCACGCCATCAAAACCACAAAGTGTCAGTTTGTCTTGGGAACATGCATTTGTATCATGAGAGTGCGAGCAACATCAAGAAGATGTCAGTTTTTACGCTCAGTCACACTTTTTTGTTGGGGAGTATATGCACATGACGTTTGATGAATATTCCTGAACTCAGAACAGAGGTTATCGAACTGATGACAAGTGTATTCTCGAGCATTATCCGTCCAGATTGTTTTTATTTTGTCGGAGAATTGAGTACGAGTCTCAAGAATAAAAGCCTGAAATACACAAGGAAGCTCGGAGAAGAGCTCCGGATACAATGAGGAAGATAAGAGGAACGATGTTGTTTCCCCCAAAATACAAGAATTACAAGTAAAAGTAGGAAGATGAAATCAAGCGGGGCCTTTTTTAGAACGGGAAGAAGAGCATGCCCAAGACGACGATGTCAGTCAACAGAGAAGACAGAGGAGAGAATGGTGGGAGAGACATCAAAAAGGTAGAGACAGTTGTGCAGTCGTCTTTTACCAATGATACTCTGCGTCTGTCGCTCCTGCATCAGAAACGAAGAAGATGTGAATGTGACTGAACAATCCAAATTGGTAGTGAGATGACTAACAAAAAGTAAATTAAATGGTGAGTCCGGGCCATGGAGAGCCGAGCGAAGAGAAATAGAGGGATTTAGAGGTATATCAGCAGAGCCGGAGACAAGAGCGGTGTTGTCATTGGCTACAGTGATAAACTTGGGATGCGTAGAATCTAAGTGTTGAGGCGGCTTCAAGGAGGTGACATGATGAGTAGCACCTGAGTCCACTATCCAACGCGGACTAGTGGAAAGACAAGTGATACCTTTATGAGAGACGGAGGCAACAGAGGCAGGTGTGTGGTGGAGCAATCCTTGAAGTTGTTTGAGCTGGAGGTGGACTTCATCAAGATCATCACGAGTGGCAGATGGGCTGAGGGCGACAACAGAAGCATTGGGACGATGAGGCAGACCATGTTTGCAATAGCAGGTTGCCTCAAGATGTCCATCCTTGCCATAGAAAGAGTACTTAGGCCTTGACCGGCCATTTCGGCCCCTCCCCCAAGAGCCTGTACAGCCTCCACGAGTTGAGGGAGTAATGGAGCAGAAGATTGTTGGAGAAGAGTCGCTGAAGGGGTCCGATAACATCAGGAGGTCGTGAAACCTTTAACAGCATGAAGTACACATCAGAGAATGATGAAATATCAACAGAGGAGATGATCTGAGCCCGAACACTATGAAGATGAGGCGGGACACGAGCCATCATCTTGACAATACCAACATCATCCTTTTGAGCACGCTGGACAGCTAGATCCGTAGTCGGGGGCTGATGCTGAATCCAGGCCTCGACCAGCGACTTGGATCGAGCAACAAAAGATGTTAAGTCTGCAGCTCTGCCAGAGTCAAGGGACTGAAGATCGGTGATGATGTCGTACAGATGTTGGAGACTATCCTTGCCAGAGTATAGTGAATGGAGCTCATCCCACATCGCCTTGGCCGTCTCATGATACATGACCATGCGGTAAGGTTCGCCATCAAGGGAGTTGAGAAGCCAAGTCTGAACACGACCATCGTCACGCAACCAGTCATCAGTAGGTGCAGAAGGAGTATCCTTAGTTAGATGATGAAGAAGTCCCTTGGACTGAATTACCCGGCGGACAAAATGCGCCCATTAAACAAAGTTTTTCTTCCCAGTAAGGGAGATGGTGGTGATTCTCAACTCGTCACGCAGCTCAGGAGCCAAGACCAAATGGGCTGAAGGAGAAGAATCACTAGAGGAATCTATGACAACACTGCCTGGTGGATAGGAGAGGCGGCTAAAGTCAAGCCGGGTAATCTGCCAAGCAGGCAAAGGGGACAGACTACCGCGAACAGGAACAGAGGCAACAACAGAAGGGCTGACGGACTGGCAATACACAGGCGGCACAAGAACAACGACTAGGAAAAGAACTCCACGAGCAGTAAACAAGAATGCCAGCGAGCAGAAGTCGAGAAGCAACCAGTAGGAGACGAAACCACAGCAAGCTGATACGACTTCAACGCGGTTTGAAGTCGGCTAACCGACAAGGACACAACGGACTGAGCAACGAACAGAGAAGAGATTGCGGCAGGTTGAGAAGCAGCGAGCCGAGAAGAGACCGCGACAGACTGAGCACCGAATAGAGAGGAGACCGTGGCGGGATGAAGAGCTGCGAGCTGAGAAGAGACCGCGACAGCCTGAGGAGCAGCGAGATGAGAAACGGACAGAGAAGAGACCGCGGCTGGCCGAGGAGCAACGAGCTAAGAAGAGACCGCGACGGACTGAGTACCTAATAGAGAGGAGACCGCAGAGGGATGAAGAGCAACGAGCAGAGAAGAGTCCGCGACAGGCTGAGCAACAACGAGCTGAGAAGAGACCGCGGTGGAGGGACTAGTGGTCGCGTCAAGCAAGGGAATGACCGCGGCGACTAGAGGCAAGAACATACTTCAACGGCTAAAGAGACAGCCCGTGGAATCAAGAAAGCAGCGAACAGGATGAGACCGAACCGAGCAGACTGTGGCAGACACAGAACAGGCCACACGGTGGGATCCAGCAGCGAAGTTTGTAAAAACGAGGAGATCCGAACCCAAAAGAGGAGGAAGCAGCACAAGGAGAACCTTGCGGTCAGAAAAATTCTATCCGCCGAAGGTTGCGGATAGGAAACCGCACAAAGGGTTGCAGTTAGAAACTTTCTATCCAGGATTGCGGATAGAAAACTGCACTGAGTTGCTGTTAGAAAATTAGAGACCGAGCAGAGGGATCGAGCCTCTGATACCATGTAGAAAATAAAGCACAAACACTTGGAAAAATTGTGAACCTTTGCATATACTTCTTGTGTATGTAAATACAAGTATGAATACATATATATAGGGAGAGAAGAGAGAGAATAGTCCCAATTTCAAGATGTGGGACTATTACAAGAAGAGGAAAAAGGCCTATGATGGGCCATTATATGGACCTTTACATATTTTTCTAACAATTTGTAATAATATTTACAGATGCTACAAAACTAGAGGCGAAGATAAACAGAGCCTTATTGTGACTACAAGAGATGGGGTGCTTGATGGGGGAGCTCCAAAACCCTTGAACCTATGGGAACTAGAAGAACTAGAGAGGAAGCGAAACTCACGATACTTTTTGTCTATCTTCATTTATGGCCTAAGGGGTCAGAGTTACATAATGACATGGACCGTAAATAAGCCTAAATATAAAAGCTAACCAAAATATTAAAATACCCCTGAGAAGATGAGTGATATTGAGAAGCTGAGTCCAAATGTGTATTTGGTTCATGTTTTCATCCATTGCACTATCAGTTGTACTATTATTTTGATTATATATGTTGGATGATATTATTATTCGTGCGATTAATTAACAATATATTATTAAGGTTTAAAATGTTACGCCTTTATTGCACTCTTTTATTAAGAGTGAATTTAAAATACACTCTTAATAAAAGATGCCTAAAATACGACTTCTAATAACACATGAAATCCCACTCGTAAAATATGACTGCAATATTGTAGATTGACATAACGATAAGTAACAATATCATGAATGTTCATATTTTTCTTTCTTAGCATTTGTTGTTAGTTGTCTTCTTGTTTTGATACTATAATCTTCTGTGTCTACTTTTTATTTTCTTCAATTGCAGTGATTTGATAACAGAGACTGCTAATGGCTCTTCTGGCAAGAGGAAGTACAGTACTCTGGTAAATTCTTTTCTTAATTTTTGTGTTAATATTTATTTGCATCCAACTATCTATTCAGTTTATTACTCATGAATGTTAGACGGATCTTTATATATATTTGCATGCACGTAGTTTGGAATAATGGAAAGATCCACGGCGTGCCAACCCAATGTTATTGCATGCATGCATGCATGTTTATAGCTACATGGACAACACCCCTGGATCTCATTACTTCCATAAGTCTTGTTTTCCATTCTTGTTGCAGTGATAATGAATAATTGTAAATAGTTTTGGGACAACCATGAACATCACTTCTGTTGCTCAACAGGTATCTCTAAGTGGTCATTTGTTTGATCAACTGTTAATTAATGAAGCTTTGGATATTGTTGAAGCTGCCGGGGGATCTTTTTGCATGGTCAAATGTGAAGTTGGACAAAGTACAAATGCCATGTCCTACTCAGAACTAGAAGTAAGTTGAATATTGCAAATCACACTTATTAATTTCCATCAGAGTTTTTATGGCTATTAACTGTCCTCTAAATCTGTAAAGTTAATGGTTTTAAAAAACTATGTGATGCACATTAATGCTGTTGATTTCTCTTGTTTGTTTTCACAGAAATTCTGCAAAAAATGATGTAATACTGCAGGGAGTATAGACCTGCACAAGATATTCTTCTTTAACATGGAAATATTTCTGGATCTTTTTGATTCATGAACCAGAGATGAACTACATCTTGATAGTTAATAATGCGCTTGGACATACAAAATGGGTAATATTAAATTACATCTTGGATTATCCATAAATGGTTGAGCATGCCACAATTTTCTGGAAGCAGAAAATAAGTTCGACATATTATCCAGACAAACACCACCTTACAGAGAAATATGCACGGCCTTTTCATTCTAGCTTATTTTTAAATAGTGTTTAAATATCATTTTAGGTTTCTTTATATACCCCATTGTGAGATGAATACTTCATTCTCTTATCATTCCTCTATTCTGATACGGTATGAGAGCATCCCTAGACCTAACCACTTGTTTCAATTTCACAAAGTTGACGTCCACTTCGCTTTACTCACTTGATCAATTGGCACATAATTATGAATTTGCTTGGGATAGATGTGTTGTTTGGGCCGGGTCAGTTTGAAATTGTGGTAATAAACACATTTGTGTGTGCTTTGCCCATGTTTAGAACTTCCATTGTCGCGTTTTTAGCCCAAACTCTTTTTTTTAGGTTCAAGGCCTTTACAATCACAACGATGGACTACACTAGGAAAATAGCGTTCATGTTCACAATCGTCGCAAATAGAACGTGATTTCCACAATTACATTCACAACTACCACCATTCTCCCGCACCTCTCGCGGGCCGGGACATCTCCTGCATGCACGTAGTATGAACATCTTAACTCACTCCTGTCATTCTCTCTTAGCACTACGGACTGACGATGATGTTCAGCCAAACTCTATCACACCACAAACAGAGTACACTATAACCAGTAGTGGAAGAAGTACTAGTGGAAGACTGTCACATAGTACAACACTCAAGACTTTATCTCACTAACTGTCACATCGTAAATCACAAAAATTTAAGAGTAATAGGATAAAACAAAGTATCTACAACAATGGCATGATGGCCCCATAGTTCAAGTACAACTGTCTATAGAATGTTTGAGGGCTTACAAGTAAACATGCCAAGCGGGATAAAATCTAATATATAACATGATATACAACTATAAACCTATTGAGCTAACTATAAGATTGATTATATTGCTAAGACTGGCAACGGTCATCAACATGTCTTCTATCTCCACGTCAAGTTCACATCGAGTCCACGCCATAGTGTTGAGAACACGTAGTGTTTCGACTACATTACCATCGACGGAGGTCTCTGCCTAAAACATTTCAATGAGAGTGTCAGTGAAACTAGACTTAGTGGACTTCCCACTCCTCCAAGACCTAACGCTCAAAGGAAGGGAAATACCACGCTGCAGAAAGTGACAGACAGTATGTCTGCAATAATAATAAACGACAATACTAAAAAGCATAGTAAAGAAATAAAAGTACGACTAGCAGGCTATCAATATATGTGCATATCAATTAAGCAATATTTATAACTTACTGTTTCGAACCTAGAGGTGTCCAGACTCACGCACCCGACGATGCTAACTACTAACAATAAGAAAGAGATATCATCTAAAAGAAATAATGTTAGTAGTAAGAAAAATACCCAACTATACACTACACATCATCATCATCAAAATAATCAGTGCACATAACTACGACTGTGATCACTTATTTAAATTTAACAAATGCATAGTGCCGAGACGCAAGCACCCGATCGAAATTGAGTACAAACTAACGACTGTGATCACTTATTCGTGGGGTCGCTAAGCCCTCAGGCACCATCGTCATGGACAAATGGTGGCAGTGGCACGTCCTGGTCACTTCTAGGGTATTTAAGCACAATCATCCTTAGGCATTACGTACGTCTTTTCGAGCCCGTACTTGTTCTTCACCCATACTGGCAGTATAAACAAAGGAACCAATGCATAACTCAGGTCAAATTCCAGGTGGCTAATGTAACGGCCCAAAATACGCCACAATTTAAATCATTATTTCTGAGTGAGTTTTTCACATACTTATACGCAGCAGTATAATAAAAGGAGTGTACCAGTGAAAACATAACATCACAATTCATTAATATACAGAATACATATATACATTGTCTAAATGTCATGCACAAGAGTGTCTACATATATTACACTACCACTATCCAACAAAGGAACAAGAAATAAACTCATGCTAACCCGTGGACGAGCTACGTCTTCAACTGGCCTTTGCTCTGCCTCTACCTGGGCCCGTCTAGCGGGGTCTGGCACGCTGGTGCTCGGTTCCTAAAAAATTAGGAATCAATTAGTTATGAAACTAAGTGAATCCTTACCCTTACCTGTAACTTCGCACTGCAATCAGACAAGAAATTCAACAGCAATGAAATTCATATGAACATGTTACTAAGCTAGGAACAGGTAAAGTCAACATCTCTATCTCTGATATCAATTCATATTTCAGTTGTACTGCTTTTATCAATTTCCTTTTATTCATAATTCGTTTCTCGAAATACTTAGGGCTATTCGAATATCTCAAATATCCGGGTCCGTTGACCCTTCATATCATTATCCACTTTAGGGCGCTTCTACGTGTTACAGGATTCAACGCCTCCTACTCGGATTCATATCATAATTTGTAGGAGTTCGACCCCCCTATGAGGTGTGAGAGTTCTACCCCCCTCACGAGGTGTAGGAGTCTGAAACATCCCCCCCTACTAGGCCGACCCTTAGTATTTCGATGCGTCGACGCGTTCTCCATTTTAATTCAATTTCAATCATTTCGATTCGTTCAATTTAATTCAAAATAGGATTTATTTGTATTTGGTTCCCCTCAGAATTCTATCACTCGCTAAGTCACGTTAGCGTTTTCGGCGATTCATATATTTAGTGATATCAAACAACTGAAAAGTTCACAAAAGCGGAAAAAGCAGTAAGAACTCACCCCAACTCTTCTTTTGTCCTTGTCCGTCGTTGTAACATCCATAATCTGACGCGACATTTATTTTTAAATTGTAGGGTCGAGTCACAACGGATTTTGATCGTGACAGCACGTCGTCAAGGTACAATGATATTATACGTATAATTCGCGTCCGTTAATTTGATAAGTGTGTTAGTCATAATGATAGTGTAACATATTTTATTTTAGTGACGAAGGCGCGACAAATTAATGTGTGGAATAGGAGTAAATGAGAATTTTTTACTTTGGGGTGCCAATAGCCGGTCTCAATTTACCCCCTCTTCATACGGTTATCAAAAACCGCATAGCCCGTTAAATAAAATCCCGCAACTCTATTCCCGTAACCCATTTCCTCACGGGAGAAGAAAAAAAAAACGCAGCCGGCTGTTCCGTCTCCCGCACGCAGCGACGCCGAGCCGTCGTGCCTCCCGCAAGCTTTCCTCCAGCCGATACTCCTCCGAAACTCCTCTCCGACCACTCCTTCCTCTACGAGCGCCGGTGGACATTCCTTTTCTTTCCTTGGCCGTGGAAGTGTCAGATTCAACCCTAACCGAAGGAGTTTGAGTTTTGTTTTGGTTCCGGTGAGAGGATCTCTTCCTTTTCTCGATTTCTGCTTGGAGATCTTTCGTTTTGGAAACTAGTTTAACCTAGGTTTTCATTTTTGATTGCCCTATTTTAGGTTTTGGTGTTCGTGGTTCACCACGGAATTTGTGTGGAACGCATTGAGAGGCTCAATTGCTATACGTAAAGGTAATATACGAAGTTTAACACATGTATTTTTGTAACACTAGATGTTTTGGAGATTTTCCAACGGAAACCCTAAAAGGGGAACAATTATGAAAATAGGCTTGCCTTAAATTGCAGGACTCTAGTAGGTTTGAGGCAGCACTCTGAGTTTTCCATACAGTAGAATTTCCCTCGGAAGAGCTAATGTCGCCGCGCCGAGTGTACGAGCGCCGCAACACCACTGTAAGGAAATTCTAATTTCTTTTAGTTAGACATATCAATTAATTATATTTTTATACGCATGCGTATGTTTCGTACAAACATCATAACCATGCATAGAAAAGTGTGGCAGAAGGAAAATAATTGTGGAAACGCGTATGATAACGCCCTTTTCCATAACCACGTTAGTAAAGTCATGAACAGTTATTTAGGTACGAAACTTTACCTGTGTTCGTAAGTTTGGAGATTGTCCAACCAAGAGCGCGAAGGTCCCTTCAAGTCGACCACGAGAAAGTCAAGGGTCGCTCAGTAGTACACCAGAAAAGATATCCCATGCAGAGTAGCGTCAGACCAAAAAGGTCAGTAGCACACCAGTCTTTTCGTGCTTGGTAGAGGCGCACTACCTTCCTCATAGGGCATATGGTATCCTATGAGTTATAGAGTCTTGAGAGTTGACTCCCCTTGAGACAGTTAGTAGATTCGAGACCGTGTCCGCGCGACACTAGAACAATTGAGTTCGTCAGATGGTCTCGGGTCGTCAGTTTCAGTTGTGCGTTAGGAGCTACTCTGCCTAGAGCCTTCCCAGTAAATGTGTAGGCTAGAAGCCACCTAGAACTCAAGTACAGACTTGACGTGAGACAGTACACCAGTTAGTGAACGTCAGGACTTGGGTAAATGAACGAAAAGTCATGAATATAGAACTATAGTGTGTTGACCAGGAAGTATAGGAAAAGCATGCATAACATATAACATAAAATGTTTTCAGTGCACGAAACTATTTTTAAAGACATGCATTCATATATAAATCTGTTTTAGTGTCACTAAGAGGAATTGTTTTTCTTTACTCTGACCTTTCGTGCGCAATGTTTTTCAGGTGACGCAGGTGGGAAACTACGTCTAGGATGAACGTTATGGTGACGTCAGTTTGTAGTACTTTTCTCATTCAGTTTACTTTATTTCAGCATGTACTTGTAGATGTGGACAATGTACCTGGTTAATATTTTATATATCATGTGTATCAGACTATTATTGTTATACAAATTTTCTGTTATTACAATTCTACTCTTGTTTAGTGGCTCTGTGAATCCAGATATCAGGTATGTGGTTACCCTTAGTTTATTTTCTTTTAACTTCCGCTGTAGGTCTTAAATTGCTTAGTATAGACTTTTATTACCTGCTCCTACTAGTTTTAATACTGTTTCTTAGTTTTCTTTATATCGCTGACCCGGCCGGACGGCTGATTTCTGAAATACTGGGAAGCGGTGTTACAAATTGGTATCAGAGCCAGGTTTAGGATCCTTGGACCCTAGAAGGTTTTCACAGATCCATAGGATTGTGTAAGAGTAAACTCTTGTTAGTAGAGTATTTTAAGTTGCGTTTAAGCCTTAGTTTTCGCAAGAGTACGAAATAAAGTTGTTAAGCCAGATTTTGCAGATGTTTGATAGATAATCAGATTTCTTTTATATGTTCTATCAGGCAACTCGAGTAAGTGAACCGGGTGAATCTTCACGTCAGGACCCTGTTCCTAATGCGACTATGGGAGATGTTGCCATGCCGCAGGTACCACCAGTTCCAGCAGCTACAGAGGGCACTGACATAGCGTCTCAGATTGCCAAGGCAGTTACTGTTGCCTTGATGGAGTTTCAGAGAGGATTGGCTGCAGGGTTTCCAGTTCCAGTACAAGTACCAGCCCCTGCACCAGCTCCTGCCCCAGCACCCGTGGAGATGACCCTGGAGCGTTACTTGAGGAACTTTAGAGAGCTACAACCTTCGAACTACAGTGGGGACGAGAACCCGATGGACACAGATGATTGGGTAGCAAACACCAGAGACCTGCTGGATGTTTTGGAGTGCCCAGAGAACAAGAAGGTTCCTCTGGCAGTTTTCCTCCTCCGAGATGAGGCAAAGGTCTGGTGGGACAAGTGCCGGGCAGATGACCCCGCAGGTAGATGGTTATGAAATTTCCTATTTTTTTTTTTTTGGAAGTGATACGTTATTTTTATATTGTATGACCATACTTTTGGTCAGGTCGTACGCCAGACATGTTTACGTGGGGCGAATTTTCTAGAGCCCTTGTAAGTTGGTTCGTGCCTCCTTCTGCACGACGAAGTCTCCAGGAGAAGTATCTTACGATTTTCCAGGGGGACAGGACTGTTGCTGAGTACGAGCGAGAGCTTACCCATCTGGCTCGATATGCGGTCGTGATGCATGGAGACCAGACTGAGAAGTGCAGCCGTTTTGTGGATGATTTACGTGACTCGTTGAGGCAGCCGCTAATGACGATGGTCAACGCTGATTACAGGAGCTTAGTGGATACGGCTCGCAGGCTGGAGGCTGACCAGCAGAAGGTCCAAAAGCGAAGTAATTTCCGTGCGAAGCGATCTCAGGATTCGCATCAGTCGCAGCAGAGCAGGAATGACCAGGGGAAGAACTGGAACAAGAAGCAGAAGCCTGATGCGAGGAAGAATGGTCAATCTGGTGACAGGAGAAGGGACTACCCCCTTTGTCCCAAGTGTCAGCGTCGCCATCCAGGAGAGTGTTTGGCCAGCGCAGGTGTGTGTTACAAGTGTCGTCAACCTGGACACATAGCTCGTTTTGTCAGGAAGGTGGTTCGAATCAGGTAATCAACCTTGTTATATTTTTTTACATTTATGAAATTTCTGTAGATGACAAATATATTTTGTTCCTGCAGTCGAAGTATGAGGTTGGTGGCCCTAGCAGAGTAGACAAGGGCAAAGCTTTGATGATTACTGATGGAAGACCACAGCATGGTCGAGACTTAGTGCAGCCCAGAGCGTATGGGTTGGGTCAGCATGAGGCAAAGAATCAGGAGGATGTAGTGACTGGTAAGTGTTGATTTGCTTAACAAGTTTATTTAATCCTCCGTAGTGACACATTTATTTTTTCCATCCTTCATAAATCATTCATGTAGGTATCCTTATGATTCGTAATTTACCCTCTAAGATTCTGTTTGATACGGGTGTCTCGCACTTGTTTATCGCAGAATCTCTAGTATGTAAGCTGAAGTTAGAAGTCTTCCCAGAGACAGTACCGCTGGAAGTCATGATGCCGAATGGATCCCTTCTGCAGACCAGAGATAAGTACAGGGTACCAGTGCAGTTTAGTGATACCGAGATTGTCGTGGAAGCTTTGCAGCTACCTATAGCAGGATTCGACCTGATTTTTGGAATGGACTGGCTTTCAGCAGTCAACGCCAGAATTGACTGTAGGGCGAAGTAGATACAGTTTGATGACCCCAATCAGACTGCGTTTTCTTTTCAGGGCTTGAAAGGAGTTGTGAAGATGATTATCTCCGCAGTCCAAGCTAGAAGGTGCATCAATAAAGGTTGTGAAACCTTCGTAGTACTGATGAATGCAGAGGCTAAGGCTGACTTGTCAGAGGTACCAGTGGTGCAGGAGTTCCCCGATGTTTTTTCGGAAGAGCTCCCTGGTGCCCCTCCAGATAGAGAGAGTTCCTGATAGATTTGCAGCCCAGGGCTACACCAGTAGCCAAATCCCCCTATCGGATGGCTCCAAGGGAACTAGCAGAGTTGAAGAGTCAGTTGCAGGAGTTGCTTGATTTGGGTTTTATACACCCCAATACTTCTCCTTTGAGTGCTCCAGTACTTTTTGTGAAGAAGAAAGATGGTAGTCTGAGACTGTGCATAGATTACCGTGAGTTGAACAAGCTGACAATAAAGAACAAATACCCGATTCCCAGGATTGATGATTTGTTCGAACAGTTGGTGGGCTCGTGCACTTTTTCCAAGTTAGATTTGAGGTCGGGCTACCATCAGTTGAAGATTCGGGACGTAGATGTTTAGAAGACGGCTTTCAGTACCAGATATGGTCACTTCGAGTTCGTGGTCTTGCCGTTTGGGCTGACCAATGCCCCTTCAGTATTTATGGATCTGATGAACATGGTATTTCAGGAGTACTTGGATCGTTTTGTCATTGTCTTCATAGATGATATCTTGGTGTTCTCTAAGAGTGCAGAAGATCATGACGCACACCTCATGATTGTTTTGAGCACCCTCAGGAAGAACCAGTTGTATGCCAAGTTTTCAAAGTGTGAGTTCTGACTTTCAGAGATTGCATTCTTAGGCCACGTCATCAGTCAGCAAGGAGTTAGTGTCGATCCGAAGAAGATAGAGGTCATTAAGAACTGACCAAGGCCGACGGCAGTTCCAGAGGTTCGCAGCGTTTTGGGTCTTGCTGGTTACTACAGGAGATTCATCAGAGATTTTTCAAAGATAGCCTTACCACTGACTTCCCTCACCAGGAAGGGTAAGTGATTGGATTGGACAGTTGAGTGTGAATTGGCTTTTGAGGATTTAAAGAGCAGATTGATGACCGCACCGATCTTGAGTTTACCTTCAGGGCCTGACGGGTTTCAGAGTTATAGCGACGCATCAGGTCAGGGTTTGGGATGTGTTCTCGTGCAGCATGGAAAGGTCGTAGCTTATGCCTCGAGACAGTTAAAGGTTCATGAGAGGAACTATCCAGTGCATAACTTGGAGCTTGCAGCAGTCATACATGCTCTGAAGATTTGGAGGCACTATCTCTATGGCGTTTTTCGTGAGATTTTCACTGATCATAAGAGCCTCAAGTATATCTTTGATCAACGAGAACTCAATTTGAGGCAGCGCAGATGGTTAGAGTTTCTATCAGACTACGACGTAGACATTCAGTACCATCCAGGAAAGGCGAACGTTGTAGCTGATGCCCTTATCCGTAGAGGTTCGTGTTTCTTCCTCACTCAGCAGGAGGAGTTAGTGCGAGAGCTGGAGAGACTGGACATTACCGTTGTGCCACGCAGTAGTTTTGGTTCTGCAAGGTTGAGTTGGATGGAGATTACCCGCGATATCAAGGATAGAATCAGGACAGCTCTACTGTTGGATCCAAAGATGGCAGAGATTTGGAGCTCAGTGCAGACATGTCAGAAGGAGAGATACAGTATTCAGGATGATATACTATTGTTTGATGGCAGAGTGTGTATCCTCAATGTTAGTCACCTTCGCGAGGATATTCTATTTGAGGCACACAATTCCAGATATTCTATACATCCGGGTTGCACGAAGATGTATGCAGATATCAAGAAGTTAGTCTGGTGGCCAGGTTTGAAGTGTGATGTTGCAGATTACGTAGGGAAGTGCGAGACGTACAAGTTGGTTAAGGCCGAGTGCCAAAGGTCTGGAGGCAAGTTGCAGCCACTTCCCATTCCTGAGTGGACATTCGAGGATATATCCATGGATTTCATCCATGGTCTGCCGAGATCGCAGAGTGGGAATGACTCCTTATGGGTTATAGTTGATCGGATTTCTAAGGTCGCTCATTTCATTCCTCTTAGGAAGACGGATCAAGGTCCGAAGCTGGCACAATTATATTTAGACGAGATAGTTCGAATTCACAGTGTTCCCAAGACTATAGTTTCAGACCGAGATGGCAGGTTTACCTCCAGGGAGTGGCGATACGTACATGAGAGGTTGGGTACCAGATTAAATTTCAGCACCGCATTCCATCCCCAGACAGATGGACAGATTGAGCGCACAAATAGGACTTTGGAGGATCTGCTGCGGATGTGCATTTTGGATTTTGGAGGAAAGTGGGAGAAGTATATTACCCTTGTGTAGTTCTCCTACAACAACAGTTTTCAGACGAGTATTGGGATGACACCGTTCGAGGCCCTCTATGGCAGACGCTGTCGGACACCGTTGTGTTGGGCTGAAAGTGAGGAAAGATCCACTATCAGGGAGTCATGGATTGATAAGACCACTGATAGGATCAAGCTTATTCAGGAGCGTATGAAGACAACTCAGGATCGCCAGGCCAAGTATCATGATCAGAAGCACATGTCAGTAGAGTTCAGTGTTGGAGACTACGTTTATGTGAAGGTCAGACCAGTCAGAGGAGTTTCTAGAATAAAGCGGATGAAAAAGCTGATCCCCAGATTCGTTGGTCTTTTTGAGGTGTGGAAAGAATTGGTGAGGTTGCTTACAGATTGGCCTTATCTGAGGAAATGAGTGGTGTACATGATGTATTCCACGTCTCCTATCTGAGGAGAGCAGTCAGAGATTCCAGTCAGATCATCAGTACCGAGTAAGCATCAATTGAGACAGATCTTAGTATTGGGGTTAGATCAGTCAGAATAGTGGATTCAAGGATTCAGAAGCTCAGAAATAGAGAGATTCGCATGGTCAATGTCCTTTGGATGAACTGTGGCCGTCCAGGGTATACTTGGGAGCGAGAGGATGAGCTTCAGAGCAATGCAGACTATTCTTTATTCTTCGATTCAGGTATGGTTACAATTTTCGAGGACGGAAATTTTTGTTAGGAGTGGAGATTTGTAACATCCATAATCTGACGCGACATTTATTTTAAAATTGTAGGGTCGAGTCGCGACGGATTTTGATCGTGACAGCATGTCGTCAAGGTACAATGATATTATACGTATAATTCGCGTCCGTTAATTTAAGAAGTGTGCTAGTCATAATGATAGTGTAACACATTTTATTTTAGTGACGAATGCGCGACAAATTAATGTGTGGAATGAGAGTAAATGAGAATTTTTACTTTGGGTGCCAATAGCCGGTCTCAAATTACCCCCCTCTTCATACGGTTATCAAAAACCGCATAGCCCGTTAAATAAAATCCCGCAACTCTATTCCCGTAACCCATTTCCTCACGGGAGAAGAAAAAAAAACAGCATCCGGGTGTTCTGTCTCCCGCACGCAGCGACGCCGAGCCGTCGTGCCTCCGGCAAGCTTTCCGCCGGCCGATACTCCTCCGGAACTCCTCTCCGACCACTCCTCCTTCCTCTACGAGCGCCGGTGGACATTCCTTTTCCTTCCTTGGCCGTGGAAGTGCCGGATTCAACCCTAGCCGAAGGAGTTTGAGTTTTGTTTTGGTTCTGGTGAGTGGATCTCTTCCTTTTCTCGATTTCTGCTTGGAGATCTTTCGTTTTGAAAATTAGTTTAACCTAGGTTTTCATTTTTGATTGCCCTATTTTAGGTTTTGGTGTTCGTGGTTCACCACGGAATTTGTGTGGAACGCATTGAGAGCCTCAATCGATATACGTAAAGGTAATATACGAAGTTTAACACATGTATTTTTGTAACCCTATATGTTTTGGAGATTTTCCAACGGAAACCCTAAAAGAGGAACAATTATGAAAATAGGCTTGCCTTAAATTACAGGACTCTAGTAGGTTCGAGACAGCACTCTGAGTTTTCCATACAGTAGAATTTCCTTCGGAAGAGCTAATGTCATCGCGCCGAGTGTACGAGCGCCGCAACACCACTGTAAGGAAATTCTAATTTCTTTTAGTTAGACATATCAAGTAATTATATTTTTATACGCATGAGTAGGTTTCGTACAAACATCATAACCATGCATGGAAAATAATCGTGGAAACGCGTATGATAACGCCCTTTTCCATAACCACGTTAGTAAAGTCATGAACAGTTATTTTGGTACGAAACTTTACCCGTGTACGTAAGTTTGGAGATTGTCCAACCAAGGGCGCGAAGGTCCCTTCAAGTCGACCACGAGAAAGTCAAGGGTTGCTCAGTAGTACACCAGAAAAGATATCCCATGCAGAGTAGCGTCAGACCAAAAAGGTCAGTAGCACACCAGTCTTTTTGTGCTTGGTAGAGGCGCACTACCTTCCTCATAGGGCATATGGTATCCTATGAGTTACAGAGTCTTGGGAGTTGACTCCCCTTGAGACAGTTAGTAGATTCGAGACCGTGTCCGCGCGACACTAGAACAATTGAGTTCGTCAGATGGTCTCGGGTCGTCAGTTTCAGTTGCGCGTTAGGAGCTACTCTGCCTAGAGCCTTCCCAGTAAATGTGTAGACTAGAAGCCACCTAGAACTCAAGTACAGACTTGACGTGAGACAGTACACCAGTTAGTGAACGTCAGGACTTGGGTAAATGAACGGAAAGTCATGAATATAGAACTATAGTGTGTTGAGCAGGAAGTATAGGAAAAACATGCATAACATATAGCATAAAATGTTTTCAGTCCACGAGACTATTTTTAAAGACATGCATGCATTCATATGTAAATCTGTTTTAGCGTCACTAAGGGGAATTGTTTTTCTTTACTCTGACCCTTCGTGGGCAATGTTTTTCAAGTGACCCAGGTGGAAAACTACATCTAGGATGAGCGTTATGGTGGCGTCAGTTTGTAGTACTTTTCTCATTCAGTTTACTCTATTTCAGCATGTACTTGTAGATGTGGACAATGTACCTGTTTAATATTTTATATATAACGTGTATCAGACTATTTTTGTTATACAGATTTTCAGTTATTACAATTATACTCTTGTTTAGTGGCTCTGTGAATCCAGATATCAGTTATGTGGTTACTCTTAGTTTATTTTTTTTAACTTCCGTTGTAGGTCTTAAATTGCTTAGTATAGACTTTTATTAGCTGCTGCTATTAGTTTTAATATTGTTTTCTAGTTTTCTTTATATCGCTGACCCGGCCGGACGGCTGATTTCTGAAATACTGGGAAGGGGTGTTACAGTCGAAGGGTTCACGTCACGTCTATCACCGGACGTCATTCTCTGCAGTATCAAAATATCATTTACTTTAGGGTTGCGACATAAATAATTACGAGCTGACTCCTACGACGGTCACAACTACGACCTCTAAGTGTTGTCTAGGCAAAGGATGAGCGTGGGTGATTCAAAAAGGAGGTGCAACATCAGCCAACAAAAGGTTTCAAATACCCACGATAGTCGATCCAAAATGCTCCAATGCACAGCCTCAAGGGTTGTCACGATGGCAACACCAAGGGCTGCGAATAGCAGCTCAAAGCAAGATATAAATTCCATCTAAAACAGTCGGACAGTTAACACAAAGTAGTCCAACAGCACAACCGTCAGCCCTCAACAACACAGCCGACAAACAAGGTTTGCAAGGAGGTCAATATAAAACCCTAACCCCAGCTCTCCCAAAATTATTTCAAATCAAGGTTTAGGGTTTGGAAAATAATAAAAAAACTTCTTATTTTTAAAAACAAATGAATCAAAACCCAAAACCCTACGATTTTTCTCCATCATCAATCCGTACACAAACTTCATAGAAGAAGTAAAAGGGTTGAAGAGAAAGAGATTATCGTCCCAACAAAGGAGAAATCGTACGAAACAGAGGAGATTTGAGACGACTAGGGCAATCGGCGCAGGTGCGGCTCCAGCAGTTCATTCCGTCGAAAATGAAGAAGAACGAACAAGCACGATATCATAAAGCACGAGAATATCCACCGCTAAACCCAGGCAACCGGTCACACCTATCGGTCCAACCGGTTTCAAATTAAAACAACCTTGTTACTTAAATTAAAACAGCCAAGCCAACCCACCGGTTCACCCATAACATAGCCACCATCCACCCAATTCCAACCAAAATTCACTTTGGCTCATATCAAAATCGGCCAACTCAATCCATTCAATTAAAACAAAGCGGTTGTCACAAAAATATAATATCAAACGGAAAACCCGAACATGAAAATAAAGTGCGTCGTCAAGTCAGCACCGAATTGTTCTTTCATCATCAGGGATAGTTACATAGTTATTTGTTTTTTTATACAAAAATTTTATATCTATCTACGTTCGAGTCTTACAGCTGACACCTACTCAAATCACAAACTAGGCTAGGGCGCACGTTGTCGATTTTGCCGCATGATTTAATATCATTTAGCTATGTACAATCATTGTTATTTCGATCGCGCGCATCAAAATAATTATTCATCGCGCGATCACAGTTATTTCGATCGCGCACACAATTATAATTTATCGAAAATGTCGCACCTCAAGACTAGCGAAGAGGGGTCACAAGGACCCACTCTACACGATCCACGACCACCACGAGTACGACTATGCTCGGGGATTCGTGGGTCGCCGGAAAGACGAGTTTTTTTTGCGGGCAAACTTCTTTAATAAGAAACATATATGGGTTGCATGCCCCCCATTTAGGCTTAGAAAAATGGGATAAAGCAATATTAAAAGCTAATAAGTGGCTGCCCCCCATCGAGGCATTAAATAAATTGAATAATAGCGGGTGGTACATAAATATTAAGATGGTTGCATGTAGGGTCCCATCATCTAGCTTGTTTCACGTTAAGATCATGATAGCAAGCTTGGTCTACATAAAGATTATGGTGGTTGTCTTTGTCCTCGTGAGGATCATGATTGTCGTCCGTCCCATGGAGGTTGAACTCCGCTTCGTTTGCCGGTTCATTGTATGCACGACGTTGGTAGATGTTTCCCCAATGCGGGTTTGCGGCAACTTGATTGATAACATTAGGCCTAGTATAAATCCGGCCCTAGGCTTATCTAATGATTATGGTTACAATTTCTTGCCTGACAATTCAGCATAAAGTTCAGAATCTCTGAATCATTTCTTCCTTCTAAATCTAGCCTTCTTTTTTTGTTTTCCTAAGTTAATTTACTTTAATTTGAGCATCGATTGGCGAAGTTACTGATTATATGTCACTTTATGTGGTTTCAACTTTCAACAGATCAGCGCTGATGACATGACCATCCTACACCAAATATGTGATGCTCTATCATCGCTTGCAAACCCAAGTCATAAAGATAGTGGAACTTCCATTAAAGATAAAGAGCTCTCTTTAACAGTTAACAAAGTTAGTGAAAGAATGGAGAGAGAATTTAATGGTTCTATCAAAAGGACCGCAGTTTTGATATTGGGTGCTGGCCGCGTTTGCCAACCAGCTGCTGAACTTTTGGCATCAGCTGGGGATCTCTATTCCGATTCTTTCAAAAGATTTGAGAATGATGATGATCAAGTAGACAAAGAATTTGAAGTTATTGTGGCATCTCTTTACCAAAAGGATGCAGAGGAGGTATGATTTTAACATATGTAGTACTCAATATATAGATGTTTATTGTTGATTGAGATTCTTTAACATTAGTATTGGAAGTTATTGACATTCCTTTCTCAGGACATTGATTTGTCAGAAATAGGGCGGACCACTTTAGTAATACCTCATACACCCACATTGTTTTTTTACATGTTTTTATCTATTGCATTATGTGAGCAGACACGAACATGTTTCTTTACCACTAAGCACCACTAAATTTGGCGTCATCCTTTTCTTCATTCTCTTTCCACTTCTCCTTTGAGAACTGTTAGAAGATTGTTGAATCAGTTTCAAATGTCAATATGGTTATCATTAGTACAATATCGCAGATAACAAAAAACCTTTTTTATTACTTACTTTATCTTTATTTTTCTCCTTGCCTAGACAATTGAAGGTATACCAAATGCAAAAGCTGTTCAGCTTGATGTAATGGATGATGAAAACCTTTCTATGTGTATATCCCAGGTAATCTCTTTCAGGCACCATTTGGGCTTATTTATTTTTCAAAATAATAAGGCCTTCGATGGATGAAAGTTAGCATAATATTGTGTAGGAGATAAAAAGAAGAAGAAATAAGTCTTTCTATGTGTATATCCCAGGTAATCTCTTTCAAGCAACATTTGGGCTTATTTCTTCTTCTTTTTGTCTCTTTCCTTTATTTCCGCCTCTCCCTCAGCCGGTATTTTTAATCACTTAGTACTTTGATTTAGGAAGAGGTGGTGGAATGAGCTTCTATGTCTGAAAGAAAGTTTTGAATTTGCTTGAACACTTCCCAAAGTCAACAATTTATGTTATCCAAATTGCCTGAAGACAAGCTATTTATCTTTTAGATTCTGGCATTCAATTATTTTTTGTTGTTGTTGCTTTGAATTTATTTCACGAATTGTTAGGTGTTATAGGATTGAATGCTAACTATTAACATAAACAATAGGAATATATATACATGTACAAGAAGGGGTGCTTACAACACCCAAGGTGAGGCTAAGCTAACTCTGCCACAAGAATGTACACTATATCTAACACCCCCTCCCCTCCGCAAACTCACGGGGGATCATACACCTAGAGTTTGGACAGTAGATAGACATGCTGGGTCTTCGTCTGCGGCTTTGTCATCAAATATGCAATCTGCTGCTTTGAAAGAACAAAGGAAGGAGCAAGGGTGTCACAGTCATAGTGCTAACGTAGGAAGAAAGCATTCACCTCGATATGCTTGGAAAGTGAGTGCTTCACCGAGTTTAGAGTAATCTGAATGGAACTGGTGTTATCACAGTAGAGTGGAGTGAGATCTGGAGAAGAGACACTAAGGTTCTCACGAAGCCAACGGAGCTAAATAATATCCTCAGCAGTGGTAGTCATTGCCCAAAGCTCAGCCTCAGTGTTGGAACAAGAAGCATCAGTCCGTTTCTTGGACTTTCATGCAATAAGTGAAGAACCCAAGAACAAACAGAAATTAGTGACAGGGCGACGGTCAACAAGATCACTAGCCCAGGTAGCATCCGAGTAAGCACGAAGATGTAGAGAACTACTGCTGGAGAAGAAGAGATCAAGAGAAGTCGTTGCCCGAAGATAGTGCAGGAGTCGCAGCAGGTGACCCTAACGCACAGAGGTGGGGGCACTGACAAACTGGCTCAACACATGAACAACATGGGCAATGTCGGGCCGAGTAATGGTGAGGTAGACAAGGCTCCCAACGAGGTGACAGTAGCGAGTAGGATCATAGAGTGGAACCCCATCATCCGGACGTAGCTGAAGGTGAAGCTCTATAGGGGTGCTCATTATGCGAGAGTCAGAGAGAACAGCTCGAGCTAGGAGATCTGATGTGTAACACTGCTAAGAGAGCTGAAAATCGTGGTCTGCAGAGATGCTCTCAAAGCCCAAGAAGTAGCTCAGCTGTCCAAGGTCAGTCATCTGAAACTGCTGTTGAAGGTTATGCTTGACAAAGGACATATGAGAAGGATCATCACCAGTAATAATCATATCATCCACATAAAGTAACAAAACGAGAGAAGTGCACGAACAGAGCTGGATCGTGTGAACATGCTGGAAACTGGCGACTGTAATGACTGAGCTGAAACGTGCAAATCACGCGCCGGGTATTCTTCACGTCGAATTGTGACAAAGACCAATGGAGAACAGTTGCAACTGCAATAACAGTATGAACCGTAGTCATGTGAGCGACATGAGCAAAAGTCTCATCATAGTCTCTCTCCTGTTCCTGCTGAAAATCGTGAGCAACTAGTCGAGCCTTGTACCTCTCCATAGACCATCAGAGCGAGTCTTGACCTTAAAAACCACTTGCAGATAATAAGAACAACACCAGTTGGAAGAGGAACATGGTCCCACGTATGAGGGTGCTCAAGAGCCTCCAACTCAGCAGGCATAACAACATGCCACTCAGGTATCTAGGTAGCCTCACGGTAGGAATTCGGCTTTGGAGTACTACATGCAGTAGCAGGAAGAGCAGGTAGGTCCAGCGGTAGGGTAGCAAGGCTATGGTGATCGGGAGGACGTCTCTCACAAGGTGGGTTGCGGCGCACGGGAGGATCATCCACATGATTCTCACTGAAAGAGACAGACACTGAGTCTATGTGCACTGAAGGCGAGAGAATTGAAGGAGGGCGACGAGTATAGTGATTGGGAAGAGGAGGGACACGATCCCAAGTGGACAACTCATCATAGGGAGAAGTGTGTAACAGAGAGGAGTGAGGAGGTGACAGAGTAGACAATGACAATGGAAGAGGAGGTGTCAGAGTAGACCGCGGTAAGGGAAGAGGAGATGGACATATCGAAGGAGAGGATACATGTGGCTGGGAGATGGGAAGAGTGAAAAACTGCACGTCAGAGGGAGTAACAAATGAGTGTGAATTCGAGTGGACAGAGAACTCTAAGAAAGGGTTAGACTCGTCAAAAGTGACATCACGTGAGATGCGAAATCGGCGTGCAACAGGGTCATAACATCGATAGTCTTTGTGCTCAGTACTGTATTCAAGAAAGACACATGGAACAGACTGAGCAGAATGTTTGGTACGCTCATAAGGAGGGAGTAGAGCATAACACCGACAACCAAAAACTCGAAGATGAGTGTACCGTTGGGGTCGAGAGTACAAACACTCACCAGGACTCTGGCCCTAAAGGAAAATGGAAGGTTGTAGGTTAATAAGACAGACAACGATCGAAACAACCTCAGCCCAAAAGTAAGGAGGAACATGGGAAGAGATAAGAAGGGTGTGGGCTGTCTCAATAATGTAATGATGCTTCTTTTCAACGGTGTCATTCTGAGCATGAGCACCGGGGCAGACAAGCTGAGGGAGAGTGTTGTGGGTAGCTAGCAGATCTTGAAAAACATGAAAGAGGTACTCCCCCCTGAATCAAAACAGAAAATACGTATGGAAGCATAGAACTGTGTGCGCACCATAGCAGAAAAGGTAACATAAATATAAAAAACTCAGAGTGAGAATGCATAAAGTACACCCAACTATGACGTGAATAATCATCAACAAAGATAACATAATACCAGTGTCCGCCCTTGGATACAAAAGGTGTGGGACCCCATACATCAGAATGAAGTAGATCAAACGGACGCTAAGACCTGAACTCGCTAGACTGATAGGGGGTTTTAGTTGTTTGCCAAGCTTACAACCCTTACAGTAATGTGACTGATCAACGAAAACATGACCAAGGAAATCATGACTGATGAGGGAAGCGAGACGAGAGCCACTGGGATGACCAAGACGGTGATGTCACTGAGAGAAACCCGTCGAAGGAAGACATAGCGTAGAAGCAACCGGTGGTGATAGAGAGGATGGAAGATGAAGGCGTTCAAGAACGTACACACCACTACTGCGACAACCATCTCCAAGGAGTGTCCTTGTCAGGCGATCTTGCATACGACACGCAAACTCATCAAAAATAATACGACAGTGAGATGTGAGTTGACTAGCGGATATAAGGTTCACGGATAACTTGGGTATGAAGGAGGCCACAACTAGTGATGAGGTGAATGATTCCATCTTATACTATAATACTAAGGGCAGAGGAGACGGGCTGACAGGGCAAGAGGTGTGTGGCATAATATGTCATGTGAAAGGAGGCTCCAGAGTCAACCAGTCGGAGGGGGAGATACCTGCAGGGGCGGAGACAGCCGACTGAGAGACAGAGACGTCGGAAGCATCATGTGAGAGCACATAAGCAGGGAGCGCGGCAATGGATCGTGAGAGAGCTGCTGGGCAAGCTCAGAAACAGGGAGTGACTATGTCAGAGCAAAAAAATGAGTTGAGGGAGCACCAGAGGAACGCCGCTGACCAGACTGCATAGCCCTCTGAAGTTGCGGCACTCAGATTTGACATGACCAAGACACTGACAGTACTTCCAGCGGATAAGCGGATGACTAGGAGCACCAGACTGAGCAGCAAAGGACATGTGAGACGACGTCATCGAACCAATAGAGGATGGAGAAGTCACCTAGGTCAAGAGAGCTCTCGAGAGAGAGAGGACGGAGAAGACCAACGAGGTCTGGCAACTGCAGGTGACAGCGGAGGAGACCGGAGGAGTCCGGCTGCTGTAGGAGGCAGCAGAGGAGGTCTGGCGGCTGCTGGAGACAGCGGAGAAGGCCGGCTGAGGAGGGTCGACGGCTGCAGGAGGCAGCAGTGGAGGTCTGGCGGCTGCAAGAGGCAGCGGAGGAGGTCAGGCGGTTGCAGGAGGCAGCAGAAGAGGCCGACGAAGGAGATCCGGCGGTAGCAACAATCAGAAGTAGGCGGAAGCAGCGATCAAATGCGGGAATTTGTGCATTGAATCGATTGTGGGAGCCAAATCGATTGCGGATGCTGGAGTCGGGAGGCAAATCAGGAGAAAACAGCAACCGGGAGGAGACGAGGTCTGGTGCGGAAGTCGGTATGGAGCCGAATCGGGAGAGATCACTGCAGTTTATAGGATCCGGAGCGAGAAGCGAAAGGTGTTTGAAAACCCTAGAATTCTGATACCATGATAGGATTGAATGATTGAATGGTAACTATTAACATAAACAATAAGAATATATACATGTACAAGAGGGGGTGCTTACAACACCCAAGGTGAGTCTAAGCTAACTCTACCACAAGATGTACAATGTATCTAACAAGGTGTGCCATTTCATCGGCCAATGATTTGGACGAGACTTCTCAAATTAACACTGCTATCTAAATAATCTGCTTTCCTGTGAAAATGTTCTACATGCTAATAATGGAACTTGATAAATCTTGCATTTTTTCTCTTTTACTGCAATAGTCGTTTCCACTGCTTTATAGTGGCTTCTTAATTTAGATTTCTTATCAGGTTTATTGCTTTCTATGGGAGGAAAGGTGCATGATGGGTACTGTAGAGAAAAACTCAATCTTGTATATATTTTCTCAATTATGAAATACAATGTATGAATACACATTTATAGGAGGGAGAAAGAGAGAAGAGACTCCTATACAAGATGTGGGATTAAAGAGGAGAAAAGAAGAAATACAAATAAATGAGCCTATTTACATGGGTTTTTCCAACACTCCCCCGCAAGCTGGAGCGTACAAGTCATATGCACCAAGCTTGGACAAACACTGGTAGAATAGGGTACCAGGAACATGCTTCAATTCTATCTTCTTCATTTGGACTTTCTCCCGGATAAAATGACAGTCAACTTCAATACGTTTCGTTCTTTCATGAAAGACTGGATTCTTCGCAATATGTATAGCCGCTTGGTTGTCACATAACAAGATGGCAGGTGAGAGAAGTTTACCCCTAGATCGGCTCGGAGACTTTCAAGTCGTGTAAGCTCAGAGACAACAGACGTCATTGATCGGTATTCTGCTTCAGCTGATGATCGAGCAACCACTGCTTGTTTCTTACTCCGCCAGGTAACGAGATGTCCTCCAAAACAGGTAGAAAAACCACTGGTTGATCGACGATCATCCAAGGAATCGACATAGTTTGCATCAGGGTACGCAACCAATGTTAGAGTAGAGGATGAGGTTTTGTATACCAAATCTTGACCCGGGGCTATTTTAAGGTATCTAAGAATATGTTCAACAGCTTAAAGGTGAGATGTTAGCGGAGCATGCATAAATCTGCTGACCACCCAACAACGAAGGAAATATTCAGTTTTGTGACTGTTAGATAGATCAATTTTTCAACCAGTCGTCGATAGTATTCCGGATTTTGAAGAGAAAGGTCTGTATCAGAAGAATGTGCACACAACTTATGATTCGCGTCCATCGGAGTAGTAGTAGGCTTGTATCCCTAGTAACCAGCATCTTGAAGGAGATCCAAGCAGTATTTCGTTTGAGAGATGACGAGTCCATCTGGTCGTCTTGTGACCTCAATACCAAGGAAGTAACGAAGATGTCCTAGATCCTTGGTTTGAAAGACGGAGCTGAGGTGTTATTTGACTGTTTGGATGCCCTTTGAATCGTCTCCAGTGATCAATATATCATCAATATAAACCAACAGACGAACAGTTCCCGTTGATGACGTGTGAATTGTGAGAAGTCAGCTGAACTTCGAGTGAAGCCGACTTGCCGGACGGCCTTACTAAACTTATCAAATCATGCCCGAGGGGATTGTTTGAGACCATAGATGAACTTCTTGAGATGACAAACTCGGGACTCCCCCGTGGTCTCAAACCCGGGCGGTTGCTGCATGAAAACTGTTTCCTAGAGGTCGTTGTTGAGGAAAACATTTTTTATGTCCAGTTGGTGTAATGACCATTGTCGATACACAGCTACCGAGAGAAGAACCCGAATGGTGTTCAGCTTGGCCACAGGTGAGAATGACTCATCATAATCGAGGCTTTGCTGCTGTGTGAAGCCATGAGTCACCAGACGGGCCTTCAGACGGTCAATCTTTCCATCAAGAGCATGCTTGATCACAAAGACCCATTTACACCCAGCAAGTGTCTGACCGGTAGGTAATGGTACCAAGGTCCAGGTCTGGTTAGCTTAGAGAGTCGTCATCTCTTCTTCCATAGCCTCCTACCAACCAGGATTTTGGAGAGTCTCCTGCACAGAGCTAGGTACAGAAATCGAGGATAATAAAGTGTCAAAAGTCTGAAGTTGTGGAGAAAGACGATGTAAGGATACATAATTCGTCGTGGGATGAGCTGTAGATTCTGGTGCCGGATTAGCGGGACTCGGAGCATCAGAGGTCGAGGCAGACTGCAGTGGGGCACTGGAGGCAGGATGGCGACAAGTGTAGACCCGAATAACAGGAAGTTTGGCAGCAGCGGGGCCTGGGCCGTAGGTCTTGGTGGTAGAGGAGTAGAAACGAGAATAACAAGACGTAAGACAGTTGGTGGTGGAAATATAGGATCTGAAGCAGAGAAGAAATGGAGATCCTCCCGAAAGGTAACATCGGCAGAAACTTTCACCTTTCGGGTAGCCGATGAGTAGCAGACGTAGCCTTTCTGTGTCCTTGAGTAACCAACAAAGACGTGTTTGGCAGCCCAGGGGTCCAATTTGTCCAAAGTTGGACCAAGGTTGTGAACATAGCAAGTGCACCCAAAGATGCGGGGTGTGAGAGAGAATTCTAGAGTTGATGGGAACATGAATCTGAATGGAGTGGCATTGTGGAGGATAAGGGAAGGAAGACGGTTAATCAGATAGCAAGTCGTCGAAAGTGCAAAGTTCCAATAAGTTTTGGGAACGTGCATTTGCAGCATGATGGAGCGGGCCACATCAAGAATGTGTCGATTCTTCTGCTCAACGTCTCTGTTTTATTGGGGGGTATAGGCACATGAAGTTTGGTGAAAGAGTTGCAAATTCGTGGCTACTGTATTCACGAGCATTGTCCGTGCAAAGAGTTTTGATGTTGGTGGAGAATTGCGTTTGGGTCTCAAGAAGAAATGCCTGAAAAACACGATGAAGCTCAGAGCGATCACGAAGTAGATATAGCCATGTCATTCGCGAATAATCATCAATAAACGTCAGAAAATATCGATAAGCAGAAATGCTAGTAACTTTGTACAGACCCCAAATTTCAGAGTGTACCAAAATAAAGGGAGCAGTGCTCCTAGTACATTTAGATAAAAAAGATGAACGAGGTTGCTTGCCTAACACGCATGATTCACACTGAAAAGAAGGTAAAGATACATCGGGTAGAGCCTTCTGGAGGACCGGTAAAGGGGCATGGCCAAGACAGTGATGCCAATCGACGGAGGAGACTGAAGAGAGGATAGCGGGAGATTCATCAAGGAGGTAGAACCCGTTCTGCAGTCATCCCTTACCAATGATAGTCCGCGTCTTGTGATCTTGTATCAGAAAAGAAGAAGAGGTAAATGTTACAGAGCAGTTCAAATAATTAGTCAAGCGACCAACAAAAAGCAAATTGAACGGGGAGCCCGAAACATGAAAAGCCGAGCGTAGAGAGAGAAGAAGTGAGAGGGATGTCAGCTGATCCAGACACAGGAACAGTGTTCCCATTGGCCACTGTGATGCACTTAGGATGAGGAGAATTCAGGTATTGATGTGGCCGCAGGGAGCTGATGTGATGGGTGGCACCCGAATCCACTATCCAGCGCGGACTAGTGGAGAGACAAGTGATACCTTCTTGGGAGATGGAAGCAGCAGAGGCAACAGAGGCAGGTGGGTGACTGAACAGACCCTGGAGCTGTTGGAGCTGAAGGAGGACCTCTTCAAGGTCAGTACGAGCAGAGGAGTCGGTAGCAGCAATAGTAGCCTGTGGACGAGGTGGAAGCCCATTCTTGCGATAACATGTGGCTTCAAGGCGATCATCCTTCCCGCAAAAGGAACACTTTGGGCGAGGCCGGCCTCCCAGTCCGCGGCCCCGAGAGCCAGAACGCCCCCCGCGGTAAGGAGGAGGGGAAGGCAGCAGGGGTGCAGAAGTATGCTGCAGGAGAGTTGGGGACGGAGGAGCAAAACTATCAGGGGGCGGTGAGACCTTGAGCAGCATAGAACACACGTCTGATAGTGAGGGAGTAGCCACCGAGGAGAGGATCTGGGCCCGAACACTGTGAAGATGAGGTGGAACACGATCCATCATCATGGCCACACCGACGGCTTCTTTCTGAGCCCGTTGTGCTGCAAGATCCAACGTAGGAGGTTGATGTTGGATCCATGCTTCGACTAAAGTCTTGTCCCGAGCAACAAAAGAGGTGAGGTCGGTGTCCCCGCCAGCATCAAGGGACTGGAGATCAGTGATACATGGCATAAAGGTGTTCTCATCCCACATTGTCTTGGTCGTTTCGTGATACATGGCCATGCGGTAGGGTTCAGTATCAAGAGAGTTCAGGATCCATGTCTGAACCCAGCCATCGTTGCGCAACCAATTGTCAGTTGGAGGAGCAGGAGGCGCTTGGGTTAAGTGATGGAGAAAACCTTTGGATTGTAGTACGCGGCGAACAGAATGTACCCACTCCACGAAGTTCTTCTTCTCTGCTAGCGAAATGGTAGTGATCCGCAACTCATCACGGAGTTCAGGGGCTGAGGCCGGGCGGTTTGCCGAGGAAGAGGCCGTCTGTCCGGTTGACTCTGGAGAGGTCGTCATGGTTAGACGAGTAGGAGGCTAGGTCGGCGGATAGGGAGAACTGCGACCCGGCAGGAGACTGCACGGTCTGAGTGACCAGCGACAAGACAAAGTGGCCGCCGCGACCAGAAAATAGAGCGGATAGTTGGCAGAGGCCGCACGGTCACGGTGATAGCACACCAGCGGCAATGAGGATGCCACAACCAGTATGTGGAGCCCGCAGAGGAGAGGAGAGACCGCTAGCGACAAGATAGGTCGCAGCGACTAGTCGGTGAAGAGGTTAGCAGAGAAGCCCGCGCGGTCAAGATGAGTCCACCAGCGGCAAGGAGAGATGCCACGACCTAGATGCGAACTTTGCCGAGAATAGAAGAAACCGCAGCGACAAGCGAGGTAAAGCGTAACGAGACGGGAAAAAAGAACTCGGCGGATAGACCAGAAAACCGCAGCGAGCAAGAGACGGAACTTACGGCTAGAAGAGAGACCGTGGCGAGAAGAGAGACCGCGACGACTTTAGAGAAGTCGCGACAAGCGGGAAGTGAAAGAAACGCGAGAAGAAGGCCGCACGGATAGCAAGGGAGACCGCGCGGGCAGAGAAAGAAACAAGATAGGGTGGACCCCACGTGTGAGAGAGGTTATACAAGAGAGGTAGGAGGAGGAGGAGGAGGAGACGTGGAAGCCACGAGAGATACAGAGTAAGGGAAGCGGTTAGAAGGACCTTGTCCGCGCGGGAAGCCGAGGTTACGGAGACAGCGACTAGAAATAGACTGGCCGCACGACACTGCAGCTAAGCTGGAGAAGGGGAAGCCGGGAGAACAGACGTTTCCAAACAGACAGGCCGGACCATTTCCCTCTGTTACCATGTAGAGAAAAACTCAACCTTGTATATATTTTCTCAATTATGAAATATAATGTATGAATACACATTTATAGGAGGGAGAAAGAGAGAAGAGAGTCTTATACAAGATGTGGAACTAAAGATGAAAAAAGAAGAAATACAAATAAATGAGCCTATTTACATGGGCTTTTCCGTATCAATTCCATTATTAGTTGAAATATTTGCCATTTAAACTTTTCGTCCAGCCAGTAGAGAATCATTATCTTCAGAGGCTAGCAAATCTTTCACAAATTCTGTGACATCTATAAATTTTCTATATTTTCAAAAATGTCTGGTTGTATTATGCACCCTATAAGAACCTAAGGATTTAGCTTTGCTGTTCTCTACTTTATTATCTTTTCATGTGGAAACTTTTCCATTAGAAATGTACAGATATGCCAGCAGAACTCATCCATTCTGAATAATTTCACACGTACAGGTTGAAATCGTACTAAGTCTATTACCTCCCAGCTTTCATACCAGAATAGCAAAGTGCTGCATAGAGGTACTTCACAAGAATTCAAATGAAGTGTTTATTTTTCAACCTTCTGAATTGGCATTTATGTTTTCTCAGTGCTACATAAAGTTCTGCTGATTTTTGTGGACATTTCATGTATTACTCTTATTATTCTTTCTGCATATATACATTCCTCTGTTCGTAGTCTTCACATGCTTTTGTACAGTTATCAATTGCATGCTAATATAGTCCTACTGAAAGACATGAGAATTTGGGTGGAAATGGTCTTCATCGTGAACGCGGTGAAGTGCTTCTTATGATCCTTTTTTTGTTGTTGTCATGCCATTAGTTTTCCATTCAAGTACCTGTTATGGGCCTTCTTATATTACTTATTTCTTAATAAATTGCTTTCATCTCGCATTTCTATTTCGTCGTTTTTGTTCAAGTCAGTCGTTATTTTCTTTGTTGTTATTTTATTTCATTTGTCGTTCTTTCCTTTTTTTGTGTCGATTGTAAGTCTATTTAAGGGACCCCTTGAGTCCTGTATAAGCATGCAAGAGTAAATATGTTTTTTTTTGTTCGGTGAGATATTGGTAGCTCTCTCCTCTAACGAGCAAGCCCCGCTTAGGCATCCCCGATTTCGGCTCCACGGTATCCTCCTCCGCCGTCGTCATATTTGCCTCCAACACTTCCTCCGACTAGGCCCATAACAACTTGGTATCAAAGGGCTCAGTCCTCTTCCGCACGCCATTCCTCTGTCGTCACCCGCAGCATCGGTCGTTCCTTCAAAGACAAACCACCGACCACGTCTCCATCTAAAACGAAGTCACTGTCTTCCTCCTATCAGAACCATCCCAGCATCGACATCTTTCGCACTTATTCCTCGCCTCCAGCAGCGGATCCCTCAACGCCACATTTCCCTCTCCCAGACAACCCACCGAAACGAAGCTCTCCATCAAAGGCCTTATGTCGCGTCTCTCCATCGCATCCAGCAGCAGATCCCTCGACGCCTTCAAGCCGGAAGTCAACCCAACTGTTCGTCGACTACAGAAAGCTGAACAAGCTCGCGACGTTGCACAAGTACCCTATTCTCATCATCCAGGAGTTGTTGGATGAACTGCATGGTGCTTGCTATTTCTCCAAGCTGGACTTACGCTCGGGCCACCACCAGATTCGCGTGCGAGCAGAAGACATGCCAAAGACGGCCTTTCGGACACATGATGGCCACTACGAGTTCTTTGTTATGTCGTTTGGCCTGACGAACGCCCCGACCACCTTCCAGTCCACCATGTACGACGTGTTCCGCCCACACTTGCGTAAGTTCGTCCTGGTTTTCTTTGACGACATTTTGGTTTACTGTTCTTCTTGGTAGCTCCACCTGGCCCACCTCGTCGCTGTCCTCCGCCTCCTTGCCACCCACCAGCTCGTGGCCCATCGGAAGAAATGTACTTTCAGACAGCCTCAGGTCGAGTACCTGGGTCACATCATCTCCACTGAAGAAATCTCCATGTACCCGCAAAAGATCGATGTTCTACTGCACCGGCTGACGTCGGCGAGCCGTCGCGACGTGCGGGGATTCTTGGGACTCACCGGCTACTACTACCGCTTCATCCGCAGCTACGGGGCTTTGGAACGGCCACTAACAGACCTCCTAAAGAAGGAGGTTCCCTTCCTGTGGTATGTGACCGCCCAAGAGGCCTTCTACAGCTTGTAGCGCGCTCTCGTGGCGGCACCGTTCCTGAGCATGTCTGATTATTCCCAGCCGTTTGTCGTGGAGTGTGACGCCTCCGGGAGGGGCGTCGGCGACGTCCTCATGCAAGAGGGCCGCCCCATCGCCTGCTACAACAAGGCCTTCACCGACCAGCGGAAGGTGGCTTCCGCCTATGACAACGAGCTGCGTGCATTGGTGCTAGCAGTTCAGCATTGGCGCCAGTATTTGCTTGGGTGGCCCTTCACCGTCAGAACCGACCACCACAGCTTGAAGAATCTATGGAGCCAGAAGGTCTCCACCCCGGCCCAGTAGCTCTGGATAGCCAAGCTCTTTTGCTACCAATTCTCGATTGAGTACAAGACCGGGCGCACGAACTCGTTTGGGGACGCCTTGTCCTGACACGAGCATGGTGGCACCTTGGCGACGATCTCTCTTTGCCAGTGGCGGACATTCTTGTCATGGCGTCGCGGCGTCGCCTAGGCGTCCCGGCGCCCAATTGTAAACAAGGCGTTTGGCGCCTTTTTTTTACAAAAAATATGGGAATAGACTGCGGTTTATATATAAACCGCAGTCTATTTTATGAATCCGAGAATATACTGCGGTTATTTTAAAACCGCAGTTTATCCCATGAACCAGAGCATCGACTGCGGTTTATATATAAACCGCGGTTATTGTAGGGGAAGTGTAGCATAGACTGCGGTTTATATATAGACCGCAGTCGATTGTAGGGGCAGTGTAGAATAGACTGCGGTTCCTATATAAACCGCAGTCTATTTTAGGGGCAGTGTAGAATAGACAGCGGTTCGTATATAAACCGCAGTCTATTCGTACATCGACTGCGGTTTTGAAAACACCGCAGTCTATGCCATCAAGCCGAGCATATACTGCGGTTATTTTAAAACCGCAGTGTATTCCTTCCAGAGAATAGACTGCGGTTAGTACAATAACCGCAGTTTAGGTTGCAGAATAGACTGCGGGTTATATAATAACCGCAGTCTATTCTACCCTGAACAATAGAAGAGACTGCGGTTTATGCATAAACCGCAGTCTTTACTATCTATTTTTAACCGTGAGCCGTAAAAATCTTGTGTTTCCCCGAGTTTTTGGTTCTTCTTTTTACAGTCGCTGCGCTTTGCGAGAAACCCTAAAGGCGATTTTGTCAAGTTTCTGCTCTCCTTTGCTTCGAACGATTCTTCTTCGACAAAACTAATATTCTCACTTAGGTATACTATTTCTTAATACCTTTTCTCGGTTTTTGAACTTTTGATTTCTATGCTCTTTGCTAAACTGCTAATGTTTTTATTATTATTAGTTTATTACTTTATTAGTAGACTAGTAGTACTTGTAATATAGACATGTAATATAAACATTGTGTTTTTATTATTATTATACATTTATACATGTCTAAACCTCCTGAGTAACATACTAACATATTAACATACTAACATATATATATTTATATGTGTGAACTGTGATTGTGTGGTACTGTGGTAGTAAGTTGTAACTAGTAGCTCAATATCATTGCGGTTTTGTATGAATTTTGTTTAGGTTTTTTTGTATGGTTTAGGTTTTTTTAGGGTTTTACAGGAAAATGTCGGATAAGGGATCTTCATCGAGGTCAACAAGAGGCTTCACGAAAATGAATGAACTGAATAAGCTTAGGCTAGAGGGGAGGAAGCTTATTATTTCTTTCTGTGATGATGGCCGCATTATTCTCGGGCCTGAAGCAAATAAATTGATGAGTTATATGAGATCTCTTGTGAAGTGTTATGTGCCAATTACATATGTTGCATGGAGGGATGTTGATAAACAAATTAAAGATCAAATATGGGCAGAATTAAATGTACGTAACCTTGTTATGACTTATGAGTGATTACATATCTTTGGTGTTTTAGTTAATTTTTAATTGATATTGTATATTATTTTCAGATTTATTTTGATAATATTGATGGTCATTACAAGGCATTAATGAAAAGCATAGGTGAAAGTTGGAGGACTTGGAAATCCAAACTTTTTATCAATTATGTAAAAAATATTGATTTGGAGCATCGATACAATGTTCCTGTCAAATATAGTTTTATTACTGCCGAATACTGGAGAGTTTTTGTCGACCATCGCACTACTACAGAATATATGGTTGTGTTTTTAACTTCTTATTAAATTCAATGTTTTATATCATTTTTAACTTTATAACTTATAAGCAAATTAAGTATTAACGCATATTTATTTTTGTAGGAGAAAAGTAAGGTTAATACCGAGAGAGCAAAAACACGAAAGACCTTTCATACTACTTCCAGAATGAGTTATTCTGGATTACAAAAAAGAATGATATTAGCTCTCTACTTCTCTCTCGTTTTTTGTATTTTAAAATTTGGTTTCTCAATTATTTGTATGATAATTTATTTTCATTTTATTGTCAAGGTTGAACAAGGTGAAACTGCACCAATTTCACGTGCGGAGTTATGGAAAGCCGGTCATAAAAGAAAGACTGGTGAATACATTAGTAAAGATGCAGCTGAATTGACATCTAAAATAGTAAGTGTAAATGAATCATTTCGTCATTTGTAATTTATCGATAGTAATATTTTTTGAGAAGTATATTTTCTTATCTGCAATTATGTTCCAATATTTATTACTTTTGTTCAGGACGAGTTGTCTAGCCAAGAGTCACAGAGTGCTGAAACAGTGTCACAGGGAAGAAATGACATCCGTGCAGAGTTAGAGCTGGTGGCAAGTTTTCCACCATTACAAGATTTTTCAAGAATGATAGGCGGAGTGAGAGGACACCAATAGCTCGTATTGAAGATGTTGAAGCTATAATACAAGAAAGATTGAGCCAACAACAAGAATTATGGATCCAAAAAGAACAAGCGCAACAAAAATTATGGAGCCAAAAAAAAGAAGCGCAACAAGCCGAGATTAGTACTATGAAGAATCAAATTGAAGAGCTTATGCGCATGTTTAGTGTTAGAACTGGAATAAGTTCTGCACTTTCAGTTGCACAAGTATTATTATGTTTAAATATTTATACTTTTATGAAATGTTATCTTCTCTTTTTGTTGCGCAGGTAAGTAACTATTTTTTTGTTACTTTTTGGTTTCTCAGTCTCAGCCAGAGTATGAATTTAGGTCACATGAACCTGAGAATAGTCAGAGTAGACATGAACAATTGTCTTGCACGGTATTATAATTTATAATATTATTTTTGACTTTTATGTAATCAATGAATTCAATATTGATGTCCACATTCCACAATATTAATTCTTTTATTTCCACAGGCTAGTGAGACTGAGACTATAAATGAATTCATTGATATCTTGTCCAGTTTTATAAGTAAGATGGAGAATGAAGATAAAATAATATCTCTAGTGTTAGATTCAACAGTATTTGGGAGTGTTGAATCAACATGTACGTACTTTGAAAATTCAGAGTTGTATGATTTTCTAAATATGAAAATGATTGGAGCTAACATCATATTAGCATGTATTTGGTGAGTATTGTGCATCTGACTACTGAGTATCAAATATTATAAAATTAAGAATTTTTATTAATATATAAATTGATTTTGAATTTACTTGTTTTTGCAGGTACATAAACTCACAATTAAAGAAATTTACATACAATACTGGTGTATATTTTCATAATCCACATTCCATTTTTGTTATTAATGATGACTATGCCAAAGAACATTCAAAAACACGAGTTGAAGATCTAAAAATCAGGCTTAGCATGCTTAGTCAACTCCAATCAAATTCTTTATTATTTGTGCCCTATAATAGATTGTAAGTAAAAATCTTTGTATCAAATATCAATGATTATTACTATTTTTTATTCTAATTAAGTTATTAATTATTTCATTTGTTTCACAGAGAACATTGGATGTTGGCTATTATTGATTATAATAATTATACAGTTTATTGGCTTGATCCCATAAATAATGACATTCGTGATGATATTAAAAATGTCATTACAAAGTAAGTTTATTAATGAGTTATTTACTTACTTTCCTAGTTATTTACATTTTACTATAAACTAATTCTTTTTATATTTTATGAAGAGCACTTAAAGATTTATCAAAAGAGCGGCGTAGCAGTTTTCAAAAAATAAAACTTACAAAGTTGATTCCGATAAGTTTTAGAATTATAGCATATATGAGTATGTATTGTAATTTAAACATTTGTAATTAAAATACTTACCAATTGTTTATTTATGTTACTTTGTAGTGCTCAAAACAACCAGATAGTGTGCAATGTGGGTATTATATCATGTGCTACATGATTGATATAGTTCATGCTCTTAAAATTAGGTCAATGTCATCATTGGTGAAGGTATGTGACGTTACTGTCTAGTGCATGTAGATTGATAATAATTATGTTGAATTAATTTTAACCATTTTTGTTTTATTGCAGATCTATCAAGGAGTGACACAATTTTCGCAAGAGAAAAGATATAATTTAGAAATAAGATTTGTCATTATATAATCACTTATTGTGTTTCATGAATCATGATTTGATTGACAAATGACAAATGTATTTTTGTATTGCTAGATTTATCATGGAGTGTCTTGTTTATACTATAGAACTATAGAAGTAGAACTAATGATTGAATGAAAATGGTCTTATGGTCTTGTTGACTCTTCTAAATGAGCATGTCTTTGAGATTTCTTTAGCCGTTATTTATTTCGTTGTCCCGACCTAACTCTGCAATCTGTAGGTCCTGTTTGTGAAAGATGAAAGACCAAAACAACAACACTCTTGCTTCATCCATTGGTAGCAATGACCTTGATCCAAAAACGGATCCTAAACGAAAAGCAAAGTCAAATGATCCTGGTTGCAAGTATGGTCATTGGCCCAACCTAGAAGATAAAAATACAGTTAAATGTAATTTGTGTGGTAGATTGATAAAGGGTGGTATCAAAAGGTTGAAGCAACACTTATGTGGCGGGTATGAAGATGTATCCAAGTGTTTGAAGAATACTTCTAAAATAGCAGCTGAGATGTATTCAACTTTAAATGCTAAAAAAAAGGACAATGTGCATCTGACTGTTGATGATGACACTGAGAGTGACCAAGAAAGAGAGCCAACAGGGTCACAAAATGTATCTCCGGCATTATCTACAGCTAAAACGTCATTTGTCCCAAGTTCTAGGACAAGTGCCAAAAAAAGGAAAGTAATTCACTTGCCACAAAAAAGGGGGCCTATGGATGCTCATGTGAGGCGTGCTCCTGAAGATGTAGTAGATGATAGACGTGCAAAAGGTCCTGCACAAACTACTATCGAGAGATGTTTTAGAACACCTGAAGAGAAAAAGAGAGTTGATAGTTATGTTGTTGATTGGATCTATGAATGTGAAATTTCATTCAATGCCGCAAAGGCACGAAGTTTTGAAGTCATGCTTGAAGCAGTTGGACAGTATGGGCCTGGTTATAAAGACCCTAGTTATCATGATTTGAGAGTCTCATTGCTAAAAAATACAAAAGATAAAGTTATGGAGATGAAGACAAACTATCAAGCGTACTGGAGGAGATATGGTTGCACACTTATGTCAGATGGTTGGACAGACAGGAGAGGGAGACATTTGATCAATTTTCTAGTCAACTGTCCAGAAGGATCCTATTTTATGAGTTCCGTAGATGCATCCAGTCATATTCAAGATGCTACAATGTTATCAGAGTTGCTTGATAGTAAGATTAGAGAGATAGGAGCAGAGTGTGTTGTTCAGGTAATTTTTTTGGTTTCATTAATTTAGTAATTTTCATATTTCAAGTTTAATAGTCTACAGCTTTCAATAATTATAAATGTCTGCACTCTGCAGGTGGTGACTGACAATGTTTTTAATTACAATGCAGCTGGTAAAATTTTAATGGAAAAAAACCTACATTATTCTGGACTCCTTGTGCAGCTCATTGCATTGATCTCATGCTAGAGGATATAGGCAAGCTACAATAAAACAAAACAGTGATAAGAAAGGCAAGAATGATTACAAATTTCATCTACAGACACACTCGTTTACTTGATGCAATAAGGACTACTATAGGCGGTGATCTAGTGAGGCATTCAGTAACTAGATTTGCAACATCATTCCTTACTCTACAAAGTGTGCTTAAGCATGAGGAGAAGCTGAAATTATTCTTTGTGTCGCACTCGTGGAATGCCGCTAATTTGGCAAAAACTGAAGCCGGAAAACAGATTGTTGAAATAATACTTTCAACCAATTTTTGGAATGGAGTAAGAGATTGCCTAAAAGGAGAAAAACCACTGATTGCAGTTTTGCGATTAGTAGATGGAGATGAAAGGCCGGCTATGCCTGAAGTATATGCTGCAATGGAAGAAGCCAAACAAAAGATCAAACAACATTTTGATAACAAAGAAAGATTATTTAAAGAGATTATTGAGATTGTTGAAAATAGATGGACAAATCAAATGGAGCAAAAATTGTATAGGGCGGCTTTGTTTCTAAATTCAAGCAAATATTTTGAATATGAGAAACAAAATAATGATGATGCCTGGAAATTTCAAGATGCTTTCAATGATGTTATTGCAAGACTAGTGTCCGATCAAGAATTGGAAGACAAGATTGCCGAGCAAGGTACTAACTACAAAGCATCTAGAAATAGTTTTGGAAAGTCTATGGCTATTAGGCAACGAACCACCTTAAATCCAAGTAAGTATTGTTTACATTTTTATTTTTTCTTAAATTATTTATATGTCAAATAATTTATATTTGTCTTAAATGAATAGTGGACTGGTGGGGTGCACATGGAGGACCAAATGTTGACCTTACAAAGGTAGCATTGCGCATAATTGGCTTATGTTGTTCTTCTTCTAGTTGTGAGCGCAATTGGAGTACTTTTGAGTTTGTAAGTATACAAATATTCAATAAAAATTTTCATATTTTATATTTACTAATTTACCAATAAGTTTGAAATTATCTTGATTCAGATTCACACAAAAAAGAAATAGATTGCAACATCAAAGGCTTAGTGATTTTATATACATCCAATATAATCGTCATTTACAAGCACGATTTCAAGAAAGACGTGAAAAGGGAAGAAATTACAACCCTTTGGTGCTTGATGAGCTCGACTGGAGTAGTGAGTGAATGGTGAACAAACCAGAGGAAGCTCTAGTTTTTGATGATGATAATCTCACATGGGATGCTGTAGAGAGAGCTCTTGGAACTGGGGCTCGAAATTTACGAAGTGGAGTTGGAACTAATCTTCAAATAAATGAACTAATATCTCAAGGGGATGGAGATTTAGATCATTTTGTAGTTGCCAGTGATAATGAAGATATTTATGATAATTATGGGCAAATGACGAGTACCTCCATCCAACCAAACACCTGCAATGTCAATGACGACTATGATATTTTTGTGTTCCCTTTTTTGTTATTGCTTTATCTGAAGTCTGTCTTGAGTCTTGACCATTGATTGTCACTGTTTTTTTTTACTGTTACATGCTTACTGTTTCATGGTATTTGAGAATTGAGATAGGTCATAGGTATGAATGTATTGAGGTTTGAGAATTGAGGATTTGAGATATCATGAATTCATGATTCATGAATACATGATATTGGTAGTTGGAACATTTGTGCTTGCTACTTGCCTACTTTTTGTCATATGATCATATCATGTGTTGAGAATTGAGATATGAGGATATCATGAATTCATGAATCATGATATCAGAAGATTCAGAAGTTATGCTTAGTTAGTTGCTAACTGCTATGCTTAGTTAGTTGCTTAATGCTAACTGTCCATAATCCATATATCAGAAGCTATTTTTAGTTGCTTACTGCTAACTGCTAGTCTGCTATGAAGAAAAAAAAAATCTCTAGCTGTGTTTGTACTTGGTAAATATTATATTAAAAAAAATGGAGCTTTAGACTGCGGTTATTATAATAACCGCAGTCTAAAGTATGGTAGGCACATTACAGACTGCGGTTATTATTATAACCGCTGTCTATATAGGACTTTTGACTGCGGTTATTCTAATAACCGCAGTCGATAGTCAGAAGATATATACTGCGGTTATTCTATTAACCGCAGTATATAGCTCATATACTGCGGTTATTAAACAGCTGCAGTGTATAGCATGTATACTATAAACTGCGGTTATTATAAAACTGCAGTCTATACTATGTGTACTATAAACTGCCGTTATTATAAAACCGCAGTCTATAGCATGTATACTATATACTGCGGTTATTATAAAACTGCAGTCTATACTATGTGTACTATAAATTGCGGTTATTATAAAACCGCAGTGTATATTATGTGTACTATAAACTGTGGTTTGTATAATAACCGCAGTCTATATCCTCCAGAGTATAGACTGCGGTTATTATAATAACCGCAGTCTATATACTGCCTTTTTTTAAAAAAAAAATGGCGTCTTGCGACTTGCTCGTCTTAGTGTCGCCTAGGCGTCCTCCTTGACGCCTAAGCGTCAAGGCGCCCAGCGCTCGCCTTGGTTCGCCTTGACGCCGAGACAAGAATGGTGGTGGATGCAGCGGTCCTCTAGGAAGAGGTACGGGCAGATCCCCGTTATGGCCACATGATCGACGAGCTACGGGGTATGCGAGATGCGCAACCTCCCTTTCGACTAGTGGGCGACAGACTCTATTTTCGCAACCTCCTGGTCCTCGCAGCATCATCACCATGGATATCGCGCCTACTGGAGGAGTTTCATTCCACACCGACAGTGGGGCACTCAGGGGCCTACCTGACCTACCATCAGTTGGCATCCACCCTCTACTAGAAAGACATGATGAGGACAGTACAGCAGTTCGTGGCCGACTAATTAGTTTATCAAAGGACAAATACCAGACACTCGCCCCCGCTGGCCTGCTGCAGCCTCTGCCGGTGCCCGGTCGGGTTTGGGAGGACTGGATTTCATTATCCGCCTTCCACGCTCCCAGGGGTACGACTGCCTACTTGTGGTGGTTGAACACCTATACACGTACGGGCACGTCATACCCGTCAAGCACCCTTATACGGCGAGCTCAAAGGCCCGGGTCTTCATTGGCGAGATCGTCCGCCTACACGGGTTTCCCCGCTCCATTGTTAGCGGTTGTGACCCATTCTTCATGAGTACTTTCTGGCAAGAATTGTTCCGCTTACAGGGGACGAAGCTACGATTCAGTGCGGCATATCACCCTCAGTCTGACAAACAGACGGAGGTCCTCAATCGCTGTGTGGGCACCTACCTTCGCTGCTTTGCTACCGAGCAGCCCCATCAGTAGACCCAGTGGGTGGTATGGGCAGAACTGTAGTACAACACAACCTACCAATCGACGGCAGGCATCACGCCTTTCCAGACAGTTTATAGGCGGCCGCCCCCGACTATACTAGTTGGTCACGCGCGGAATGTCAGGTTCGAGTTTTGGCAGAGGACCTACAAGATTGGGATGAGGCCCTACGACAGTTGAAGCATCTCCGTCGCGCCCAGGAGAGAATGACCCGATAGGCCAACCGACACCGCCGCGAGGTTCTCCTCTCATCGGGCGAGCATGTGTTCGTCAAGTTGCGTCCGCTCCGCCAAAGTTCCTTGATCGGTCGCCTCCACCCCAAGCTCTCTGTGCGGTATTTTGACTCCTTCCTAGTCATGGTAAAGGTAGGCGAGTTGGCATACTGCTTGCAGCTCCCACCCGACAGTCAAATCCATCCAGTATTTCATGTGTCGCAATTGAAGCGGGCGTTGGGGAACAACCCCTCTATGACATCCTTCCTGAAGACCTGAGTAGCGTAGTCGCCCCACGTTATGAGCCTGAAGCCGTGTTGGGAAGCCGCACTGAGCAGGTTCAAGGTCAACCCGTGAGGCAGGTGTTACAACCACTGGTTATCTATTTTATTATTATATGCATTCAAGTCAACTTATATGTCGTGTCATGTCTCATCGAGTCAAGTCGTGTTTTAATATTTTAATGATTTCATGTATTTACGGGTGTGCCACCCGGGGGTTCTATAAATAGACCCTCAGTGTCTTGATGAGGGGATCAATGAATGAAGTCTAGTTCTTGTCTTTTGTTGTGAGATCTTGGTGGCTCTCTACTCCAACGAGCAACCCCTCCTAGGCAGCCGCGGTTCCGGCTCCTCGGTATCCCCCCACTACCGTCATCATCTCCACCTCCGACCACTACTCCGGCTAGTTACCGCTATTACGGAAGTAGGCTCGTAACAACTTTGATATTAGAGGGACCCCACCACCATTCCCTTCCCCACTGCCCGCGTCCCCCGTAGACAACATCCAGAGCAGCCGTAGGCAGCATCCAGAGCAGCCGCGCCTCCTTCCTCATCTGCATCTGCATCCAGAACAGCGCAGTCAGCGAAAAGCCACAACCGTTCTCCTCGTATTCCGTCGAGCCAAACTATCCAGAACAGCCGCACCTCCGTCAAGCCCCAGCCATCCAGAACAGTCACACCTTCGTCGAGCCAGTCACCTCCTCCAGCGGGATCGACTCCCTTGTCCCAGCCTACACGTCAAGGACTTCCTGTGCGGGATCCTCGCCGACAAGCCGTGCCTCTTACTTGCCAACATCAACGAAAAGGTCGAGCACCGCCGCGCCCTTTTGCACCCTGCTGCTGCGTCGAGGCCAGCGGTTGAGGTCCCGACATCTTCCGCCCATCAAGCCCCGCACGCCGGCCTGCATCCATTTTTGTCTCGCACCCTGATGTCTCGAGCCCTGCCCCAGTATACTCCATCTTCCTGCACGTCGCCCTGCCTCTGCTCATTTCGAGCCCCGTGCACCGCTCTCCTTTTCATCGCTCGAGCCCCACAACTTCCACGCCATTTATTTTTTCTTTATTACTACAACTGCTAGCTACCTTCTTTATTACCGCCTTGTTCTGTCTCACGCCTATCTCATGCCCCTTCTATATTTAAAACTTCATTCACATCTTTTCTTTTTCATTATTCCTGCGGCTTATTCACATCAAACCCATCAAAACGCCAACCTTTTAATTGATTACTGTTTCAGTAATTAATTAACGTTATTTTATCCTCACAATGTTATCGATGATAATCTCATCTTATGATTCAGAGGCTACTCGACTCTCTCATGAGATACATCGCCTCGGCGCTGTCATTTTGATCCTCTTCGAAGACAAACTTGCTAAAAACCCAGCTCCACTTACCCTGATCAACTCGACGCATCTCTTGCCGACACTTGCTTCGCCGGCCCCCGCTCCGCCAACCTCGAGGGAACCGTTCATGCCTCGGGTCACCTCACCGCCTACATATCTGTCCCTTCCGCCGGTCGTCGCTTCCCCGACCTACTTGTTGCTGCTGCTTCTCACCGCTCCACTGACCTTGCCGCAGTCATTACTTACGTCGCTCGTCTTTCCAACAGCATCGTCGCTACTCACCGACGTCGCCACCATCGTTACACGATAATAGGCACTGTTCTGGCGGGAGATCAAGCTGCCAGATGCTCTAGTCACCACGTGGAGTTCGAGCTTGAGGGCAAGCTCGATTTCAAGGGTGGATGAGATGTTACAGATCGGTTACAACTCAACCACTGGTTATCTATTTTATTATTATATGCATTCAAGTCAACTTATAGGTCGTGTCATGTGACATCGAGTCAAGTCGTGTTTTAATATTTTAATGTTTTCATGTATTTACGGGTGTGCCACCCGGGGGTTCTATAAATACACCCTTAGTGTCTTGTATGAGGGGATGAATGAATGAAGTCTAGTTCTTGTCTCTTATTGTGAGATCTTGGTGGCTCTCTCCTCCAACAAGCAACCCCTCCTAGGCCGCCGCGGTTTCGGCTCCACGGTATCCCCCCACTACCGCCATCATCTCCGCCTCCGACCACTACTCCGACGAGTTACCGCTATTACGGAAGTAGGCTCGTAACAGCAGGTTCTCATTCAGTGGAAGGGACAAGTCAAGGATAAGGCGACATGGACCTTGGCGGAAGAAGTGAAGGCCTAGTTTCCTGATTTTGACCATGAGGATAAGGTCGTTGAGAACCCCATGGTAGTTGATACGAACGAGGCGGATCCGGTCGAAGGAAGGTATTTCACGTGCGTCTATTTTACGCGCGCGCGAGGGGACAGAGGCGGCATGAGCCCGCGCAGCACTTGGCAGGCCTAGTATCTATTTATCTTTTGTGTTTTATTTCATAGCGTCTATTTGTGTTGTACGGCCGATCGGCCTTTTTGGTCTCTCCCTATATAAGGGAGATATGTGGACTGATTATTAATGCTTGGATTTTATTTGTGATTTCAAATTGAGGAGGGAAGAAACCGACCCAGCAGTTCCCTTGTGTTTTCCCTAGATGCACATCCCCCCCCCCCCTCTCGCATCCGCCTAGCGACGGCTCGCCCCCGCTCGACATCCACACCGACGGTCCTCCTTTCCTCCACCGCACCGCAACAACCATCTATCAGTTTCAACTTCTCATGGCACATGTCATGCTCTCTCCAGATCGGCAGATCGTCATCTTCATCGCCAGACTTTGCGATCACCTGTGAATTGATGTCGAGTTTGAGGTTCGTTCAGACTTAGTGACTGCTATGAGTCTAGCTAGGATATGTAAACGTCGCCTCCAACTAGCGCATGAGGCCTATCCGCCCACCGACATAGGCATTCAGCAAGGCTCTGGAGATTTGGGTACTATAGGCATTCACCAGTTCAAACCCTATGTTAGGACCTCGGGGGTTTGAGAAGGGCATGTGGTCAAATACCCTTGTATGGACTTGAAATTTGGGTACTATAGTCATAGGGTTGGTATGAGTTCTTGGAAATTTTAATGAGAATTTTGGAGCAATTATTTTGGTACTTCCTTTGTTATGCAAGTGTTAGCCCTTATTTGGTTAATTATTATTTTTGACCTCCCTGACCATAGGAAATTTGTGTAATTTGGGAATAGGGAGTTTTGGGTCATTAACTTCACACATGAATTTTATTACAATTTGTAGATGCATATTTACAGTACTTACTTCACAAGCTCTTAAAAATGGAAACTTGTTCAATATTTTATTCAGAGCTCATTATTTGTTGAGAAATTATGAAACTTGATCAGTAGTGAATCTAGGTCAACATGCTCTGGAGATTTTGTTACAATTTTTAAATGAATAATTTTTGTACTTAGTGCATTAAAGTACCAATTGGGATTATTGTTCAAAATTAGGTTTAGAGTTCTGTGTTCACTGGAAAAGTATAAAACTTAGTCTAGAGTGTTTATTGATCATTATGTATATGTTTGGGTTTTCTCAGAATTTTTGGAAGTATTCTTGCTGTACTTGGCTCTTAAAAATGATTATTGTAGGTTATATTTAAAATTAGGGTTAGAGGCCTAAACCTTGCGGACAAATTGGGAGCTTTGGCAGAGGACCTACAAGATTGGGATGAGGCCCTACGACAGTTGAAGCATCTCCGTCACGCCCAGGAGAGAATGACCCGATGGGCCAACCGACACCGCCGCGAGGTTCTCCTCTCATCGGGCGAGCATGTGTTCGTCAAGTTGCGTCCGCTCCGCCAAAGTTCCTTGACCGGTCGCCTCCACCCCAAGCTCTCTGTGCGGTATTTTGACTCCTTCCTAGTCATGGTAAAGGTAGGCGAGTTGGCATACTGCTTGCAGCTCCCACCCGACAGTCAAATCCATCCAGTATTTCATGTGTCGCAATTGAAGCGGGCGTTGGGGAACAACCCCTCTATGACATCCTTCCTGAAGACCTGAGTAGCGTAGTCGCCCCACGTTATGAGCCTGAAGCCGTGTTGGGAAGCCGCACTGAGCAGGTTCAAGGCCAACCCGTGAGGCAGGTGTTACAGATCGGTTACAACTCAACCACTGGTTATCTATTTTATTATTATATGCATTCAAGTCAACTTATATGTCGTGTCATGTCTCATCGAGTCAAGTCGTGTTTTAATATTTTAATGATTTCATGTATTTACGGGTGTGCCGCCCGGGGGTTCTATAAATAGACCCTCAGTGTCTTGTATGAGGGGATCAAATAATGAAGTCTAGTTCTTGTCTTTTGTTGTGAGATCTTGGTAGCTCTCTCCTCCAACGAGCAACCCCTCCTAGGCAGCCGCGGTTTCGGCTCCACGGTATCCCCCCACTACCGTCATCATCTCCGCCTCCGACCACTACTCCGGCTAGTTACCGCTATTACGGAAGTAGGCTCGTAACAACTTTGATATTAGAGGGACCCCACCACCATTCCCTTCCCCACTGCCCGCGTCCCCCGTAGACAACATCCAGAGCAGCCGTAGGCAGCATCCAGAGCAGCCGCGTCTCCTTCCTCATCTGCATCTGCATCCAGAACAGCGCAGTCAGCGAAAAGCCACAATCGTTCTCCTCGTATTCCGTCGAGCCAAACCATCCAGAACAGCCGCACCTCCGTCAAGCCCCAGCCATCCAGAACAGTCACACCTTCGTCGAGCCAGTCACCTCCTCCAGCGGGATCGACTCCCTCGTCCCAGCCTACACGTCAAGGACTTCCTGTGCGGGATCCTCGCCGACAAGCCGTGCCTCTTACTTGCCAACATCAACGAAAAGGTCGAGCGCCGCCGCGCCCTTTTGCACCCTGCTGCTGCGTCGAGGCCAGCGGTTGAGGTCCCGACATCTTCCGCCCATCAAGCCCCGCACGCCGGCCTGCATCCATTTTTGTCTCACACCCTGATGTCTCGAGCCCTGCCCCAGTATACTCCATCTTCCTGCACGTCGCCCTGCCTTTGCTCATTTCGAGCCCCGTGCACCACTCTCCTTTTCATCGCTCGAGCCCCACAACTTCTCTATTTATTAAACCCATCGTTGTTCCCGTGGACCCCACGCCATTTATTTTTTCTTTATTACTACAACTGCTAGCTACCTTCTTTATTACCGCCTTGTTCTGTCTCACGCCTATCTCATGCCCCTTCTATATTTAAAACTTCATTCACATCTTTTCTTTTTCATTATTCCTGCGGCTTATGCACATCAAACCCATCAAAACGCCAACCTTTTAATTGATTACTGTTTCAGTAATTAATGTTGAGAACTAAGGTCCAGCGGGATTGGGTGTTGAGAACTAAGGTCCAGCGGGATTGGGTGTGTGTGGGACCGCATATTTGGGCTTCCCCATCGCGTTCCAGGTCTGGGTGTTGACCCCGGTGGGCCCCCCGTGTGGCGGAATATCCCCGCCATCCCGTGGTTGGATTAGTCTCACATTGCCTGCAGCGGGTGGTCCTTGGTGTTTATGTACCCCCATCCCCCCTTCCTACTACCTCGGGGTTTTGGGAAGATGTGTGGTGACGGGTGGTTTCCACATGGTATCAGAGCGAGGTTGTCCTGCTGCGGGGGTGTGTTGAGATTATATTAGCCAGCAGGACACGTGTGTGTGGGACCGCATGTTTGGGCTTTCCCCATCGCGTTCCAGGTCTGGGTGTTGACCCCGGTGGGCCCCCTTGTGTGGCGGAATATCCCCGCGGTCCTGTGGTTGAGGTTAGTCTCACATCGCCTGCAGTAGGCGATCCTTTGTGTTCATGTACCCCCGTCCCCCCTTACCATCACCTCGGGGTTTTGGGAAGATGTGTGGTGACGGGTGGTTTCCACATGGTATCAGAGCCATCCCGCTGCGGGGGTGTGTTGAGAACTAAGGTCCAGCGGGATTGGGTGTGAGTGGGACCGCATATTTGGGCTTCCCCATCGCGTTCCAGGTCTGGGTGTTGACCCCGGTGGGCCCCCCGTGTGGCGGAATATCCCCGCCATCCCGTGGTTGGATTAGTCCCACATTGCCTGCAGCGGGTGGTCCTTGGTGTTTATGTACCCCCATCCCCCCTTCCTACTACCTTGGGGTTTTGGGAAGATGTGTGGTGACGGGTGGTTTCCACAATTAATTAACGTTATTTTATCCTCACAATGTTATCGACGATAATCTCATCTTATGATTCAGAGGCTACTCGACTCTCTCATGAGATACATCGCCTCGGCGCTGCCATTTTGATCCTCTTCGAAGACAAACTTGCTAAAAACCCAGCTCCACTTACCCTGATCAACTCGACGCATCTCTTGCCGACACTTGCTTCGTCGGCCCCCGCTCCGCCAACCTCGAGGGAACCGTTCATGCCTCGGGTCACCTCACCGCCTACATATCTGTCCCTTCCGCCGGTCGTCGCTTCCCCGACCTACTTGTTGCTGCTGCTTCTCACCGCTCCACTGACCTTGCCGCAGTCATTACTTACGTCGCTCGTCTTACCAACAGCGTCGTCGCTACTCACCGACGTCGCCACCATCGTTACACGATAATAGGCATTGTTCTGGCAAGAGATCAAGCTGCCAGATGCTCTAGTCACCACGTGGAGTTCGAGCTTGAGGGCAAGCTCGATTTCAAGGGTGGATGAGATGTTACAGATCGGTTACAACTCAACCACTGGTTATCTATTTTATTATTATATGCATTCAAGTCAACTTATAGGTCGTGTCATGTGACATCGAGTCAAGTCGTGTTTTAATATTTTAATGTTTTCATGTATTTACGGGTGTGCCACCCGGGGGTTCTATAAATACACCCTTAGTGTCTTGTATGAGGGGATGAATGAATGAAGTCTTGTTCTTGTCTCTTGTTGTGAGACCTTGGTGGCTCTCTCCTCCAACAAGCAACCCCTCCTAGGCCGCCGCGGTTCCGGCTCCACGGTATCCCCCCACTACCGCCATCATCTCCGCCTCCGACCACTACTCCGACGAGTTACCGCTATTACGGAAGTAGGCTCGTAACAGCAGGTTCTCATACAGTGGAAGGGACAAATCAAGGATAAGGTGACATGGACCTTGGCGGAAGAAGTGAAGGCCTAGTTTCCTGATTTTGACCATGAGGATAAGGTCGTTGAGAACCCCATGGTAGTTGATACGAACGAGGCAGATCCGGTCGAAGGAAGGTATTTCACGTGCGTCTATATTACGCGCGCGCGAGGGACAGAGGCGGCATGAGCCCGCGCAGCACTTGGCAGGCCTAGTATCTATTTATCTTTTGTGTTTTATTTCATAGCGTCTATTTGTGTTGTACGGCCGATCGGCCTTTTTGGTCTCTCCCTATATAAGGGAGATATGTGGACTGATTATTAATGCTTGGATTTTATTTGTGATTTGAAATTGAGGAGGGGAGAAACCGACCCAGCAGTTCCCTCGTGCTTTCCCTAGATGCACATCCCCCCCCCCCCTCTCGCATCCGCCTAGCGACGGCTCGCCCCCGCTCGACATCCACACCGACGGTCCTCCTTTCCTCCACCGCACCGCAACAACCATCTATCAGTTTCAACTTCTCATGGCACATGTCATGCTCTCTCCAGATCGGCAGATCGTCATCTTCATCGCCAGACTTTACGATCACCTGTGAATTGATGTCGAGTTTGAGGCTCGTTCAGACTTAGTGATTGCTATGAGTCTAGCTAGGATATGTAAACGTCGCCTCCAACTAGCGCAGGAGGCCTATCCGCCCACCGACATAGGCATTCAGCAAGGCTGTACCCCCCCCCCCCCCCCCCCACACACACACACACACACCAGTTCGTCCACCATCTCGAGCTCATATGATGGAACAGCGTGCGCAGGACTTATGTTACAACTGTGACGAACAATACATCTGTGGCCACAGGTGCAAATTTCTTTTATACCGACACGTTGCTGACTCTGATGATGAAAGCGTCAGATGAGGCAACCATCTTGTCGATCTCTCTCGAGCATGAGGTCAATCTCTCTTTCCAAGGCGGGAGAGATGTTATGGACATTATTATATTATTTATTTCTTAATAAATTGCTTTCATGTCAAATTCCTATTTGGTCGTTTATGTCCAAGTCTATCGTTATTTTATTTCCGTAGGCGTTCTTTCCTTTTTTGTTTCGATTGTAAGTCTACTTAAGGGACCCCTTGGGTCTTGAATTGGCATGCAAGAATAAATTTGTTTTTGTTTCCCTTGTTTGGTAAGATATTGGTAGATCTCTCTTCTAACGAGCAAGTCCTGCTTTGGCAGCCGCGGTTTCAGCTTTCACTATATTCTCTTCCGTCGTCGTCATCTTCGCCTCTGACACTTCTTCCGACTAGGCCCATAACAGTACTTAATTCATGACAAAATTGAATAATATTATCATTGAAATTGTTGTTAGTATAATCATGATACGCCTATGTCATTCAAATATTTAAGTTATTTTACCCCAAGTTTTATATAAAGTTAGATGCCTATCATCTAGCTTTTGTTGTATTTAGTCTCACATCTTCGATTACATATTTTGTCCCATCCTCCTGAACTCTTAATGAAGAGGGGAATCCCGATGTAATAAATTAGTGATTTTGTAATAATAATTATTTTATTCTCACATGGTATCAGAGCACGATGGTGTCGACCCTGTGCCACTTGGTGAACCAGATTCGTTTGAAGGCTCAAGACTCTATAATCTACGCCCTCAGACACGGAAGACTAATTAGTTTCAATTTAGCTAATGGTTAAATTGTTCAAAACTTTGTTCTTGCTTATTATCTAAGATAATATTTTATTTGGGTTGAACCAACATGGACAAGCCATAAGTCCTCTTGGTTCATGTTAGTTTGAGTTTTTATTTTATTTTAGTTTAATTCCGACACTTTTATTTGGCCAAAGATGTTGGATGGACAATATTTTATCTTTATGTTGAACCGTTGTGAGAGAATGTTGTAACACTATTTATATCTCCTTTTAGAGATGAAAACCTAATGAAAGTTATTTTTGAGATTTTCAAATTCAGCCTCCTCTTGGATGTGCCGCCTCTTCCCTCTCTCCTAGAGGAATGATTTGGTCCTCTCTCCCTTTGGTTGAGTGGCCTCCCTCTCCGGTGTGTCTCCGGTGGGATCCGTGGTACTGTGATGTTCCATAACCCCTTTGTGAGATTCATTGGGCAAGTCGTTTCCATCTCTCTTTCTTGGTGTGAACTTCTACATCTTGCTAGTAATTTTGGTGGAATGAAAGTTGTGTCATCTACAAAATATTTGAAATAATCGCTTGCAATTCCTACGTGAGATTATCCCCTTTATTTTTATGGATTTCAAAAGACGATTTGAATCTTTTGATTTTCTTCTTGTTGGGGCAATAATTTACTTGATCTGAATCTGATAATTTGAATCGTATTCTTCTCTTGCAAGTTTTCATTGTACTAAAGATCATGTTGTTGTTAGTGATGTTATTTTGATGCAAAGGTGTTAATCATGTTCTTGTTGAGAAAATCTGAATTTTGTAACATTCAAATTCATTAGGAAAAAGATCTAGATCAACATAAAATTTTAGATCATTGGAAAAAGTTCTACATCAATTCTCGACACTAGGTGCGTCGACTTACGTTGATCTAAGAATCGAACTCGACGTTACGTCGAGTAGTTCTCGATGCTAGGTGCGTCAAACTGTGTTTGACGTTGCGTCGACATGAACTCGACGTTACGTCGAATTGACTCCCCTTGCGTCGACTTGCGTTGATAAGCACTCGACGCTTCCGTCGATAAGAATCCCATCGAAACCTAGACTTACGTCAAACTTTAAGATCTACATCACAGCAAGATGAAATTTTTCGTTGCTCTCTCTCTCACAAAAACTTATCCAGCTTCATTTGAATCTCCCGACCCTATGAGTTCTTCCTAACGAGCTTGCCAAGTGCAAACAGTCTTCTTGAATGCTCTCTACGAATCTCACCAGTTGCTCGCTGATCTCACTCTCTGCCGATCTCGCCAGCTGCTTGCTGATTTCGTTGGTTGCTTGTCGATCTCACTCTCTATTGATATCGTCAATCCTCCTCCCCCTCCTCTTTTATAGAGGTTCGTTAGGTGATCTCGGCCTATGATCCATTTCGGCGAGCTCGTTGATACGAAATACCTTCTGTGATCTATGACTTCTTCAACTCGACCTACATGCAGTTGCAACCTTCATGCGAGCTCCATGCGATCTCGCTGCAACCTTGTTGCAATCTCGTTGATACGACCTTGTCGTGTTCTCTCTGATGCAACCTTGCTGCGATCTCATTGTTACGACCTTACTACGATCACACTGATACGACCTTGCTATGATCACACTGATACGACCTTGTTGTGATCACACTGATACGACCTTGCTGCGATCACACTGATATGGCCTTGTTGCGATCTTTGTCGATACGACCTTGCCGTGAGTTCTTTGATACGACCTTTTTTCGACATTTTCTGCACCTGAGTCCTTTCTGCAAGCTCACTGATACGAAACACCTTTGCGCTTTCTGAGCCCACCGACTCTCCATCTAACTTACTGTCACGCTCTCCGACAGTTGAGCCCGACTTCATCACCGTACTTCTCACATCTCTCACTTGCATTGAATTATGTGCTCTCCATCGCTCCCTCCTGCTCCCACTACAACGCTCCTACCTTCACACTCCTTACCAGTGTGTTTGGCAATCTCGAAACAATTTGCAAATTAATTAGACCAAATTATCTCGATTGGAGTCTCTCTTTTACCCTACACCCCCCCCCCCCCCCCCCTCTTATACTAACTGGGATGTCAATGATGCTCTTGTTCGAACATGGCTTGCAATCAATCTCTCTGATGAGTGTTTGTCTATCATCTGTAATTATGAAACTGTGAAGGCTGTTTGAGACCATCTTGCCACCTTTACTCCAAGGGTCCCAAAACCTCGCATATTCACTATCTACTCGGATTTCTTCATTCTACCCACACTCTCTACTGATGTTGCATACTAGGAAATTTTATCCTTTATGCAGAACTTCACTAACATCGATCTTTCTTTATTGGCCATGCAACCCAGCAGAAACACTTTCTGGAACTCCTTGTGGTGTCATATCTAACAGTCTTTCAGACTTCTATGAGATGATACGCCAACAAATCTTGGGAGAAGCTGACACTCCCACTTTGGATTCCACGACCACTCGCATCTTTGTTGTTACCACTCTTCTGCGTCGACCTCCAATAGTACACCTCCACCCTTGGACAATTATGCTCATGCAGCTGATCATGAAGTACAATGTCGTCATGGGGAACGCACTGGATGCCGTAAGGGGAACTACTGATATGAGCCTTCTCTGCCCCCATCCTCTCCGCCGCTAGAGTCCAACTGATTGTTTTTTTATGGATATTGAGAATTTGATCTGTGCTTCCAATTAATCTGCCTCTGCTACTTCAGGGAGCACATATGTCGCTACATATGGTAAGTGGATCATTGACTCGGGTGCCACCAATCATATGATTGAGAACTCCCTTGTCTTCTCTCACCTTGAGAAGCATAACCGGTTACCACTGGTATTTAGGTTGATGGATCTCTTGCTCCAGTTTGTGGAACCAGATTTTCTACTACCACCTCTCATCTTCAGCTGGACGACACTCTATACATTCCAAATTTCCATTACAATTTTGTATCTATCAGTGCCCTCCAAACAATTACAAAGTTCTATCTCATTTTCTCCTATGTTATTTCCAGGACATTCAATTGAAGAAAATGATTGCCACTGGGACTGAATATGACGCCCTCTACTACCTGGATGGTCTTGCCACTTTCTCTATGTATTCCATCTCTACTTCTCTACTTTAGTGACATCACCGTTTTGGTCATCCTCTGTTATTTCTTCTCGACCAGTTCCTGCCAACTTTTCAGTTATCCTCTATTTTTGGTGTAAAGCTTGCCAATATGACAAACATCATCATACTACTTTTTCTGCCAAACTTTGTAAGACCATTTTTGTCGATTTGACCTTTTGTTCTTTATGACATATGAGGCCCTTGTCCCACATGCTTGTTTGGTGGCAGAAGTTTGTATTTTGTTACTTCTATTGGTGATTTCTCTTGATGTATTAGGTATCTTTTAAAGGAATGGTCTGAACTCTTCTCTATTTTCTACACTTTTTTTAATTAAATCCACACTTAGTTTGGTTAACTCCTAAAACTTATTTATACAAATAATGTGAAGGAATATGTGAGCCAATAGTTCTCCTCTTTTCTTATCTCTAATGGTATTATTCATCAGACCAGTTGTGTGTGTGCATTCCAATAAAATGGAGTGGAAGAAAGGAAAAAAATCGTCATCTCTTTGATGTTGCTCTAAATCTCTTATGTCAGATTAATGTTCCCCGCTCCTATTAGGGTCATGCGATTCTCTTTTCTAGTTTTTTCAAGGCAAGACACTTGTTTCTCTTCTTCATTTGGATGATACTCGATTTCCCCTCACTTCTCGTGTGTTTGGTTATACAATTTTTGTCCGCATTTTCACCTCTGGTCGGGACAAACTCTCCGCTCGCCCGGCCCAGTGTATCTTCTTACGGCACTCTCTTATAAGGAATGCCATTGTTTTGACCTTATCACCAGATGTCAATATGTTTATGTTGATGTTAACTTCTTTGAGTTTGCCCCTTATTTCTCCAAGGATTGTGGATTTCTTACTCTCGAGATCAATCATCCTCTCTCTACCATCTCTCCTACATTTGTTTTATGCTTTCCTATCATCCATGCCTCTCCACCGGATATCCCACAATTGACACCACCTCTTACAAATCTACCTCCTATTTTCCATTTTCCTTATCATTTTTGTTGATTTTTTTACCCTTCCCTGATGTAGGGGTAGGCTGTGAGCGATACTAGTATCCTAAAAATGCACTCTTGAATGGAATGCGACACAATGCAAATTTGACGTAGGGATCCAATTATAGTAATGAATATTTAAGTTGCAAGAGATAATTTAAGTAAGGCCAAAATAATTCTTTAAGGAAAAGCAAGCTTAGTCTTTCCTCTGCGTGGAGGGCCAAAGAAAGAACGCTTGATGAATTGCTCCTGCAAAGCACAAGAATATCTCAAAGCAAACAACTACTCAATGGGAGATTCAATCAAACATGAAATCACATTACCATATATTAATGTTGAATAAAATGTTCCATACAACAAAGTAAATACTCACTAAGCAAGGGGACATCCGTCGAGTGGCTATCCAGTGATTTTGTGCTGGTTGGTGGCTGTCCGGGGAGGAAAAAACTGTTGTATGGTGGCTGAAATCCGACAATGAAAGGGGAGAGATCTGAATCTAGGGACAGTTTTTTGGATCGGATAGAGTTCAGCAGTAGGGGAGTGTAAGGGGCTTTAAGGGGGCTACTGGGAATGCTTATTGGAGTTAAAATGGGGAAAAAATGTTGTTGGGTAGTGATATAGAAGGGGGCTGGCTGGATTTCTGGACAGTGGAGCGTTATGCACAGAGTTTAGGGTGAGGAGTGTTCAAGAGGGCCTCTATGGAATGCCTGGTGGAGGGCTTTTGCACAGGGAATAGTGCAAGGAGTTGTGATTTTTTTCTGGGCGGGATGGAGAAGACACCAAGCCGACGGCTGGAAAAGGGCGTCAGTTTAGGGGTTGGGAGGGGGAAAAATGAAGATTAGGGATCAAGGATACATTGGGGATGAAGAAAACCACCCAAGAGTCGTTGCCTAGGGTCTCTCTGAGTCGTCACCTAGGGCCTCACAGAGTCGTTACCTAGGGCCTCTCTGAGTCGTCACCTAGGGCCTCGCAAAGTCGTCACCATGAGGGGATCGCCGGATTCCAAGAATAGTCTTCTCCAAAATCTGTAATGAACCAAATGACAGTCCCTGCTTCTATTTATAATAAATAACATTAGGGCACCCTAACATCAATAATTACGATTGACCGATAGTGTCAGGTTCCCGATTACACTAAATAATGACTTAAATTACATAAGTTATATATGAAAAGACATTTAATGAAAATTCTGGACGCATCCGCAGAGTCGGATCATCGATCCCAAGATGCCACATGTGGTAGGTAGCCAATCGGCCTCGAACGGTCCCGAAACTCGTCCTTCGTTGCGGGTCCGCGCCTCCATTCCACATCACTCCCTTTCTTTGCTTCTTCCACTCTAGAGATCTGACATCATCTCCTAGATCAACTCTCTCCTCTTCAGACAATTCCTTCAACTCAGCAGATTCAGACCTGAATGTTCTCATTGCTCTGTGGAAGTGGGTAAGGGGGAGTACACAATGTCCTATTATTAATGTTGCATCTTATGTCAATCTCAGTCCTTTATGCAACAAGTTTTTTGGGTCACCTTCCAGCACAACTGTATCAACTACCTATCATGAAGCTCTTTGTATACTGTTCTAGAAATTGACTATGAACGAGGAAATCTCTGTCCTGGCATTGTGGTGTACATGGACTCTTGTTTTTATCCCATCTGGTAGAGATATTGTTGGTTGTCGTTGGGTCTATGTCATTAAGTTTCTCGTTGATGACTTTGTGGATAGATACAAGGCTTGTTTTGTTGTCAAGTGGTTTAACTGGATATATAGTGTTGATTTCTTGGATACCTCTCTAGTTTTTTGTATCAATACTATGTGGGTACTCTTCTCTATTGTAGTCAACAAAAATTGGTAAATGTCTTAACTTGATGTCATAAATACCTTTATATATGGTGACTTGCACGAATAAGTCTATATGTTGTAGCAACCTCTTGTTATGATGCTTGGGGGGGGGGGGGTATCATGTGTGTAAGTTTAGGAAGACCAGACCATCTATGCTTTAAACAAAATCCATAGGCATGGTTTGACAAATTCAACCAGATCATCTCTGCCATTAGTTTCTCCGGAAACAATGTCAATCACTCTTTATATGGAAGATCGGGCAAAGACGGCTTATTCTTATTGTCTACGTAAATGATATTATTCTTATCTGAGATGATTCCTCTGTGTAGAAATAGCCCGAAACTTATGTATATTAATTGAGTATGTAAATACAAAGAGAGTATACAAATATATAGGAGAGAAAGAGAGGAAACAAATCCTATACAAGATGTGGGACTAAAGGAGAAGAAGCATAAATGGGCCAACAAACATGGGCCCAATACAAGGGTTATTCTAACACTCCCCCGCAAGCTGGAGCGTACAAATCGTATGCACCAAGCTTGGACAAGCATTGATAGAAGGATGCTGTGGGAAGAGCCTTTGTGAGGGCATCTGCAACTTGTTCCGTCCCTGGAACATGCTTTAAATCGAGCTTCTTCATTTGAACTTTCTCTCGAACGAAGTGGCAATCGACTTCAATGTGCTTCGTTCTTTCGTGGAAGACTGGGTTCTTGGCGATATGTATAGCCGCTTGGCTATCACAAAGAAGTAGAGCAGGAGAAGGTAATTTTACACCCAGATCAGTGAGAAGACTTTCAAGTCATGTGAGTTCGGATACAACAGATGCCATTGCGCGGTATTCTGCCTCAGCCGATGAGCGAGCAACGACCGCTTGTTTCTTGCTTCTCCATGTAACCAAATGTCCCCCAAAGTATGTGCAGAAACCACTAGTAGACCGCCGGTCATCAAGAGAGCCTGCATAGTCCGCATCAGAGTATGCCACTAAGGTAGGAGCAGACGAGGAAGTCCGTTACACAAGTCCTTGACTCGGGGCTGTTTTTAAGTACCTCAGAATGCGTTCAACCGCCAGAAGATGAGACTTGCGAGGAGAGTGCATGTAGCGACTGACAAGACCAACAGCAAAGGAAATATCTTGTCTGGTAACAGTAAGATAGATCAACTTTCCAACAAGTCGTCGATAATATTCAGGGTTCTGGAGAAGAAGATCTGAGTCAGAAGCCTGAGCACACAGCTTGTGGTTTACATCCATGGGGGTATCACATGGCTTACACCCTAAGAGACCAGTATCATGAAGAAGATCAATACAGTACTTTCGTTGAGATAGAATAAGGCCGTCCGGTCGTCTGGCAACCTCAAGACCCAGAAAATATCGCAGAGTTTCCAGGTCCTTTGTCTGAAAGACCGAGTTCAGATGAGCTTTGACGGCATGTATCCTTTGTGAGTCATCTCCCGTGATGATGATGTCGTCAACATATACTAATAGAAGGACCGTCCCTGATGGTCGGTGACGAGTGAAGAGCGAGAAGTCAGCCGAGCTTCGACTAAAGTCGACAGCTCGAAGTACTTTACTGAATTTCTCAAACCAGGCCCGTGGAGATTGTTTGAGACCATACAGAGCCTTACGAAGGCGGCAAACCTGAGACTCCCCCGTGGTCTCAAACCCGGGCGGTTGTTGCATGTAGACCGTCTCCTGGAGATCCCCATTTAAGAAAGCATTCTTGACATCGAGCTGAAAGAGAGGCCACTGGCGATGAACAGCGACAGAGAGGAGGACCCGAACGGTATTGAGCTTGGCGACCGGAGAAAAGGTTTCCTCATAGTCGAGCCCCTGTTGTTGAGTGAAGCCGCGAGCGACAAGGCGAGCCTTCAAACGGTCGATCGTCCCATCAGCAGCATGTTTGATGACAAAGACCCACTTGCACTCTACCGGTTTCTGACCCGGAGGGAGGGGGCAACGGTCCATGTCTGGTTAGCCCAGAGAGCAGACATCTCCTCTTCCATGGCTGCCCGCCATCCCGGATGTTGAAGCGCCTCCTGTACAGAGTTAGGAATAGAAATCGAAGAGAGAGAAGTAGCAAAGGTGTGCAGAGGTGGAGAAAGGCGATGAAGAGAGACGTAGGCCTCCATAGGATGGGCAGTGGAGGGCGTTACCTGATCAGAGGGACGCGAAGTGTCCACGGCAGAGATCGGCGGCAGAGGGGCAACGGAACTAGGAGGGCGACGAGTGTAGACCCGGATAACTGGTGGTTTGGTGGTAGAGGGAGCGGGGGGAGGGGAGAGCGGTGGTGGTGGTGGAGTAGCAGGAATAACGGGACGGGGTAAGGACGACGGAAGAGGAGGCGGTGGTAGAGCAGTTGGGGATGGAGCAGGAAAGAACGGTTCGTCTTCCCGGAAGGTAACGTCAGCAGAAACAGTGACCTTGCAGGTAGTGGGTGAGTAACAAACATAGCCCTTTTGGGTGTGGGAGTAGCCAACAAAGATGTGTTTCGCCGCCCTGGGATCCAATTTATCTGAGGAGGGCCCGAGGCAGTGGGCATAGCAGGTGCTTCCGAAGATACGGGGCGAGAGAGGGAAAGCCGGAGTGCAGGGAAACAATATGCTGAAGGGAGTCCCATAATTGAGGACAGAGGAAGGGAGGCGATTGATGAGAAAGCAGGCAGTGGAGACCGCAAAGTTCCAGTAGGCTTTAGGAACATGCATTTGGATCATGAGGGAGCGGGCAACATCCAATAAATGGCGGTTCTTGCGTTCGGCAACCCCATTTTGTTGCGGGGTATACGCGCAAGAGGTTTGATGGAGAATCCCGTATTCCGAACATAAGGTGGTAAAGTCGTGGCTTGTGTATTCACGAGCATTATCAGTACGGAGAGTTTTGAGGGTGGTATTGAATTGCGTCCGGGTCTCGAGGACAAATGCCCGAAACACCCGGGGAAGCTCGGAGCGTTCTCGAAGTAAGTAGAGCCACGTGGTGCGTGAATGATCATCAATAAAAGTGAGAAAATAACGATAACCACGTATACTAGGAATCCGAAATGGTCCCCAAATATCCGAATGAACAAGATCAAAAGGAGCCGCACTCCGAGTACAATGCGAAGGAAATGAAGAACGTGATTGTTTGCCGAGAATACATGAATCCCACTGAAAAGAAGTAAAAGAAAGGTCTGGAAGAGTCCGCTGGAGAACTGGCAGAGGGGCATGACCAAGTCGGCGATGCCAGGCAGTGGAGGAGACGGAAGACAGCGATCGGAGAGGCATCGAGAAGGTAGAGCCCATTCCGCAGCTGGCCTTTACCAATGGTAGTCCGCGTCCGCCGATCCTGTATAACAAAGGAAGAGGAAGTGAATATAACAGAACAATCCAGGTCACTCGTAAGACGCCCAACAGAGAGTAAGTTAAAAGGGGAACTCAGAACATGAAGAGCCGAGCGAAGAGGGAGGGATGGGTGGATAGAAAGATCGGCCGAGCCGGAGACAGGAACCAGCGCCCCATTGGCCACGGTGATGGACTTCGGATAAGGAGAATCCGAGTACTGGGCAGGCCGTTGCGAAGTGATGTGATGAGTAGCGCCAGAGTCCATAATCCAACCCGGGTTGTGGGAGAGACAAGCAGTACCTGTGTGGGAGACGGAGGCGACGGAGGCCGAGAGGGGGGTTGAGCAGCCCCTGGAGATGCTGGAGCTGAAGACGGACGGTCTCGAGATCCGGAGGAGTAGCGTCAGTAACAGCAGAAGCCGTCGGGCGAGGGGGGTAGCCGAGTTTCTTGTAACAAGTCGCCTCAAGATGGCCATCCTTCCCGCAGAAGGAGCACTTTGGCCGGCCATGGCCTCCACGGCCACGGCCTCCACGGCCACGACCCCGCGAGCCCGACCGTCCCCCCCGAGTAGAAGGGGGGGAGAGGGTAAGAGCGGAGGGGTATGCTGAAGGAGAGCCGGTGGAGAAGGAGCCGGAGGATCTGGAGGAGGCGAGACCCGGAGAATCATGGAGCAGACATCTGAAAAGGAGGGTGTAGTAGGAGCGGCCAGGACCTGAGCACGAAGACTGTGAAGATGAGAAGGAAGTCGAGCCATAAGGATGGCAATGCAAGCAGCTTCCTTCTGAGCCAGCTGAGCAGCAGGATCAGTGGTCGGCGGCTGGTGCTGGATCCAGGCTTCAGCAAGCGTTTTAGCCCGAGCGACAAACGAGGTCATATCTGTGGCGCCGTCAGTGTCGAGAGTGAAGAGATCAGTGAGGATGTCATAAAGATGCTGGAGGCTGTCGCGGCCAGAATACAAGGAATGAAGCTCATCCCACATAGCCTTGGCGGTGTCGTGGTACATAGCCATTTGATATGGCTCACCATCCAAGGAGTTCAGAATCCAAGTCTGAACACGGCCGTCATTACGAAGCCAATCATCCGTAATTGGAGAAGGAGGTGCCTGAGTAAGGTGCGGTAGAAGGCCCTTAGCCTGGAGAACCCGCCGAACAGAATGTACCTAAGGAATAAAGTTCTTTTTGCCAGAAAGAGAGATGGTAGTTATCCGGAGCTCGTCACGGAGTTCGACAGAACAGGCCGGGCGGTCTGGAGGACAGGCCGGATGGACAGGGGGCGGGCTGGCCGCCGAGCTGGGAGAAGTACCAGAGGAAGTCATGGAGACAGGCCGCAGCCCTTAGACGACTAGGGAAGAATGCCGCGGATAGAGACAAGCCGGGCGGACTGAGACAAGTCGCACCGGACTGAGACAAGTCGGGCGACCAGGAGACGGCAGGAGATCGCGACCAAGATGCAGGCGAGAAGGAGACAGCCCGCACGGTCAGACAGATCTTACGCGTCGGACTGAGACAAGTCGCGCCGGACTGAGACAAGTCGCGTCGGACTGAGACAAGTCGCGCGACCAGGAGAAGGCAGGAGATCGCGACCAAGATGCAGGCGAGAAGGAGACAGCCCGCACGGTCAGGCAGATCTTAGCAGCGGACAGAGAAGGAGGCCGCGACGAGTAGAGAGGCCGCGACAGACAGAAAAGAGGTCGCAGGCAAGACAGGCTGCGAACAAGCAAAGAGCGCAGGAGCGGACTGACGAGAGGCCGCGACTAGGAGAGAGGCCGCAGCGGACAGGTAAGAAGGTGGTCCCACGGAGAGAGAAAAGGCTATAAAAGCAAGAGGGGGGGTGAAGGTGGATCCACGGAGAAAAAAAAGGGCAGAAGGAAGCGGACTGAAAGGGCAGGCCGCAGGGAAGCGCGGCTAGAAAAAAACAGTCCGCGAAGAACAAGCCGCGGGAGGAAGACCGCGAGAGAAATTACACAGTGCGGTCAGACGTCGGCAGACCGCGAGAGTCGGAATCTGGCTCTGATACCATGTAGAAATAGTCCGAAACTTATGTATATTAATTGAGTATGTAAATACAAAGAGAGTATACAAATATATAGGAGAGAAAGAGAGAAAACAAATCCTATACAAGATGTGGGACTAAAGGAGAAGAAGCATAAATGGGCCAACAAACATGGGCCCAATACAAGGGTTATTCTAACACTCTGGAATAGAGATAAAAAAGAGACATCTTTGGGTATATTTTATTATTAAAGATTGGAGGCCTCCCATATACCTCTTGGCAATCAAAATTGTGAAACACAAAAACTCTATTATTCTCTCCCAAAACAAGTATGCTCTAGATCTACTCAACGAAATAAGTCATCTTGGCACAAAACTTGCTCGGAATCTTATGTCTATGGGCGCTAATAGACTATAGGATGGGACATCTCCTTTTCTACAAGATATTACTCGTTACAGGCGTCTAATTTGTAAACTCATTTATCTTACCAACCAGACCTGACATCTCCTATGTTGTTAAAAAAATCAGTTAATTTATGCATGCTCTTAAAAAATGTCATTTGGAAGCTATCTTAAAAATATTAAAATACATCAAAGTATCTATTATGGGTAACAATATCTTTGGGAAAAGTACTAATATTTCGAAGAAACGCTCATTTACTCATTCAAACATATTCTGATGCTAGCTATCCAAATGATAAAAGAGATATAAAATCCACTTCTGGATACTACACATATGTCGGAGGAAACTGACACTTAGAAAAACAAGAAACAAGCAGGATGTCTAGGTTAAGTGCAGAAACTGAATACAGAAGTTTGACTCGGACTATTTATAAGTTATAGTAGTTGAGAAGAGAACATTTCTAAAAGGTGCTAGTGAAATCTTCCAATGTTTTGTGATAATAAAATCGTCATTATATATCAAAAAATCCAACATTTCATGAAAGAACATAACATATTGAAGTTAATTGTCACTTCATCAGAGAGAAAGTTGTTAAAAAGCAAATATGCACTTTGTTTGTTATGTTATAAAGAGTTGACCAACATTTTCACAAAACTGGTTTCATCTTTTTCATATATTTTTATCAAGTTGGAAATGATTGATATATATATGCTCTAGTTTGAGAGGGATTATTGAAACTCATTTGAAAAAGTCCGGGGGGGGGGGGGGGGGGGGGGGGGGCTATTTTATTTTTTAGGTTACCTTTTGTTGTTTTAAAAATCTCATCTCTGATGGTATATTTCTCATCCTCTACTCTATATAAAGAGGGAACTGCCATGTAATAAGTTATGATTCTAGATAATCATTATTTTATTCACACACTGTTGCTAATAATTCTCATTGTTCTCTTTAACTTAACCCTAGAAATTTTCAAATTTCACTCTCTATTAGGATTAGAGCAAAGAACCAGACCGAACCGTTCGCAAATTATTCGGGTCCGGTTTGAATTTTTGAACCGTGAACATTTGATCCGGGTGTGTTCTTACATTTTATTATCCGGACCGGAACACAACCGCAACATACAAGTCTCAAGCGGTTTCAAGATTTTGACCCGATCAAACCGGAATGAAGTAGAACCGAACCGCAACAGTTTATTATTATTATTAATAGTATTATTATAATATTGTTATTATTTTATAATTTATCTATAATATTTATACTTATTATCACGAGTGATGCTGATGCAGTTTGAACCCAAACCGCAATCGCATTAAAGGAGGTCGATTTTGGACCGAACAAAACTTCACCGCATAAAAAACCGTGTGCTATGGTTTGACATTTGTGCGATTTGGAGTCAATTTTTGCAGTGCAATTTTGATTTTTATACAGTTATACAAAGTATTTTCAATTTTACTTATATTTTTTTTTTGAAATATTTTATTTAAAAAATATAGAAGAAATACAACTACTATTTATTAGTAATCATGAAAGACAACTAATTGTAGCTGAGTGTTACGGTTGAGCATGCCGACGAGACGTGCGCAAGCCAACTAAACGTCGTGGTAAGTCTACACGCGTAGGAAGACGATGAATACTATCCCACCGATCGTGGAAAAGACCGTCGAGAAGTGCACAACATAATTATTTCTATTTCGATGTTGTTTTGAGTTTTACTATTTGCAGCCCGCTTTTATTTCAATCCGCCAAGTTTTGATTTTGGTTTTAGTTGAAACCAATTGGAACCGGACCGAACCGCATGGAACCGGACCGAACCGTTAGTGACCGCTTTGCTTTTGGTTTTTGTTGAACCGGAACCGTTGACACGACGGTTCCAAAAATTATGCTTGAACCGGAACCGGATCCGGAATCGGTCAAATCAAATAAGGTTTTGGTTCTAATTTGAAGAACCGTTATCTTATTAGTTTGGTTCATGGTTTTAGTAGAACCGGAACCATAACAGCTCTATTTATGCCAGCTTGCACCGTCCGAAGAGAAGCGCCAAGCATCGACCGTCATTCTCCAACCCTTTGTCAGTGTCCACCCCCTTACACCACTGACACTTTTGCCGATGTTTTTTTTATTGCACCAAATGTAATCAACAGAGTCTGGTCTGTAGCCATTGTGATAGAGATTGTTTTGTCTTTCACTGTGTATGTAGTTGTTTGTTTATTCATTTGCATGTTCACGTGATTAAACATACATGTCCGTATTTTTGTGCTGTTTGTCTTCATAAGTCATATTGTAATGTCTAACCTTCTATACATATTTATGCAGCATGAGAAGCACCTTGTCACTGCAAGTTATGTCGATAATTCTATGTCAGCATATCACGAGAAGGCGAAAGAGGCAGGTGTTACAATTCTTTGTGAAATGGGATTAGATCCTGGCATAGGTATGTGGATTTTTGTGGTGGTGGATTGGCAGAATGTATGAATTGATGGGTTTGTGCAGACATTTTCATCAGTGTTTTTCTTATATGCTATATCATGGCACAACTTATTGAAATCATTATCAAGGAACATTTTAAGATCACTTACATTTAGTTAGGGGCATCGGCTTACATTGATGCAAGTCTACATGAAACCTTATATTTCAATTGGGGATATAAAAAAATTTATTACATTGTTAACTGTGGAAGAAAACATAATATCACTAAATAAAGGGTCTCATATAGACTCCCTCTTCTGTTGATATTCAGTTCAGACTTGGAAGAAAGAGATTTAGGTTTTTAGTCGTGAGGTTGTGACGGAATGAATTTTCTTATGAACATCTCCATGGAGTGCTTCTTTAATTTCCAATGTAGAGATCAAATCATAGGATACATTGAAGTACTGTGTCCATCAACTTATATATGTAATCCTTGACAATGCAGATCATATGATGGCAATGCGAATGATCAACCAAGCACATGCAAGAAAAGGAAAATAAGGTCATTCACCTCCTACTGCGGTGGGCTACCGTCTCCAGCTGCTGCTAACAATCCTCTGGCCTACAAGTTCAGGTATTGCCTCAAAGCTGATCTTGGTATCCAACGGCAATTCTCTTTGGCATGCCTTACCCACTAGATTCTTTTAACTTTGGTAATCCTATTGTTATCTCAATTCTTGAACCATAGAACAGAACACTCATCTATCCTTGGTAACAAAAATCTTTATCCTCATTAAAGGGTGGATTACTGCATGCTTTTGTTGTCAATTGTAGAGGAGCACGAAGTGAGAGAAAATAAAGATGATTTTATTTAATTCTCAACAAATGTCTTCTGTAAATACATGTAGGAGTACACATATATATAGGAAGAGAGATAGGAGTATTCCCAATTCTAAGATGTGGGACTAAACTTGATTACAAATGGGCTCCTATTTGGGCCACAAAAATGGGCCTTTCTTTTGTTACATGTCTTTCTTCAACACTCCCCCTCAAATTGGAGCATACAAATCATAAGCACCCAGCTTGGATAAAAACTAATAGTATAGTGGGCGAGGTAAGATTTTGGTGAGAATATCAGCAAGTTGTCCAGCAGCAAGAACATGTTGTAATTCTATCTTCTTCAATTGAACATTCTCTCAAATGAAATGACAATCAATTTCAATGTGTTTAGTCCTTTCATGGAAAACAAGATTCTTAGCAATATTTATTGCATATTGACTGTCGCAAAACAGAGTGGCCGGTGAGGAAATCTTGACTCCTAAATCACCTTGGAGACCTTCAAGCCATGTAAGCTCCGATACAACAGTTGTCGTGGAATAATATTCGGCTTCAGCAGATGAGCAAGTAACTACAGACTGTTTCTTACTGCGCCGGGTAATAAATGTCCTCCAAAATAAGTGCAGTATCCACTTGTGGAATGACGATCATCTAATGAACTAGCATAATCAGTGTTAGAATATGCAATCAGAGATAAAGGAGATGAAGAGGGCTTGTATGCAAGTCCTTGTCCGGGAGCAGTCTTCAAGTATCAAAGAATACGCTCAATTGCCTGGAGATGAGAGATTCGTGACTCATGCTTGAATCGACTGACAAATCCAACAACAAATGATATATCAGGTCTCATAACAGTGAGATATACCAACTTTGACACAAGACGACGATAATACTCTGGGTTCGGAAGGAGAAGATCAGAGTTTGGGGCATGAGCGCAGAGCTTATGATTGATGTCCATGGGAGTATCGACAGGCTTGCATCCAAAGTAGCTCGGATCATGAAGCAAGTCAAAGAAGTACTTTGTTTGAGATAAAACAAGGCAATCAGGTCGCCGAGCCACCTCGAGTCCCAGAAAATATCGAAGATTTCCCAAGTCTTTCATTCGAAATACAGTCGTCAGATGTTGTTTGATCACTGTGCCTGCTGGAAGATGACGAGTGAATAGAGAGAAATCGGCTGAACTTCGAGTGAACCCAACAACACTAACAGTCTAACTGAACTTATCAAACCATGTCCGAGGAGACTGTTTGAGATCATAAAGCACTTCGACAAGAGGAGATCAAAAGGCGAATGACAAAGTACTTCGACAAAAACGTTCGCCTCAAGCACTTTCTTGCAGGAGACCTCGTTATGAAGAAGGCGGATGTGGCAGGAAGGGAAGTTGTTGTTGGCAAACTGAATCCTAACTGAGAAGGACCATTCATCGTCTGAGAGGCTCTAGGCACTGGAGGTTATCACTTACAAAATCAAGAAGGAGCGTTGCTGGGAAGCACCTGGAGCGACGACGACCTGAAAAGGTTCTATCCCTAACGGTAACATGTAATGACCGCGTATCTGTAAGATTGTTTCTACTTTTTTAATAAAAGTCCTCGCCCCCTGAAACATGAGTGGATGCGAGTTGTCTTCTTTGTTCTGATCGACTCAAGTTAGCTAGAAGCAGTGAAGTCAATCTCCATGATCGGTTTGGGAAATCTGCATCCGACCTGATTCTCCTAAAAAGCCCAAGACGGATGATGGTGCGATGTGTTGGGATTTAAGCGTCCTTGTAAGACCGAGTCCCTGCATTGACGATCGAGATTAGCTCCCCCCTTGTATGTCGGCCTAACTACCCCTGATTGCACCTCTCCTCCGACTTAAGGAACTATCAGGAACAGGTCTGGACGCTAACCTCCTAAACTCGGTGAAGGATAGACCTCACGAAGTGATACCTTGTGTAAAGACGTCATCGGTCTTTGAGAAGACTAAAAGACCCGCTCTTAGCGATTATTTGTCCTGTGAAGCAGGACGCGTCTCTATTATTGTCAATGTGGGATAACCGGCCATACTTTTGGAAGCAGCTGGGCAAAGAAGCTCTGGAAGGTTCAAGTCCGTGGTAGGATGGAGGCCTCGAGTGTGTGCATCTCGTTGGACCCCCCGACTGTCGTTCCCTATCTCTAGATCCCTTCAAATTCTTTGTTGGTTGAAGTGAAGTGTTGGCCTCGAGAGTGTGTGTCTTACGAGACACCACGAGTACAACTCCATTATCCGTAGGATCGTCGTAGTCAAGCGAGAGAATCTGTCTGTTTTCCTTTTAGCAAGAGCCTCTCTGTGGTCTATTTCACAAAGTTTGCGAAAATCGAACAGATATAATGATGTGTTTTGTGCAAGTATACAGGTGTGCGACTATGCAGGTGCGAGCAGCGACATGCGAGCATGTGACTACCACCATGAAGGTGCGAGCAGTGATATGCGAGCATGCGGGTGCAATCATGCAGGTGCGAGCAATGTTGCACGATTTAGTGTGAGCTAATATGCGAGCAAAGATCGCACAACGAGCACTCAACCTCTTCGCGTCTATGAGTCTAGCGGGTATCATCAACAAGCGAGTATGCTAACAAAAAAACAAGTATAAAAGAACACAGTACAGAAAAATCTTTTGTATTATATGGTGAGCATTACAGCGCAAAAAGAGGCAATGACGCCGTGAATAAAGGTTCGTGTACAAAAGTTTCCTATGTTACCTTTCTATCTATACATGTTCGCACGTAGGAGGTCGCCAACCGACTAGAACTCGTCGTCGCCAATATCAGGCGGGTACTCCTCGTTTTCGATGACGACGTCTTCCTCATCGCCAGCGTCATCCTCGTCATCCTCATTGTCATCGCTGTCGTTGTCGCTCTCTCCTCTGCTGCTATCTTCGTTGTCGTTGGAACCAGTAGCGGAGGACAGGACGTGATCAGGAGAGTTGGACTATTCGGCAAACATGTTAAGGATAAGGTCAACCACAGTCAGGTGGTCGGCCTCCGGGCTAAGGAAGCCATCCATCCTCAGCTTGGCGAGAACGGCGTCTCTCGTTGCTCGCGCGATTCCACGGCAAATAGCGGGCATCTCATCCCCCATGGAAGCGGATTTTCTTCCCCATCCCATGAGGACTCGCCTCTAGTTGTTGCTCAGTTGGGCGAGTATCCGAGGGCCCAAGGCAAGCTTCAATGACCGCCAGGCGAGTCTCCAACTCAGTAACCCGGACTTGGGTGATCCCCAGCTCGGTCTTGGTGTCGCCGAGCTCTTGCTCGAGCTCGGAGATTTTCTTTGTCGTCTCGATCTCGCAGCCTGCGAGTATCAACAACAAATAGTCAAAATATCGATCAGCTAAAGTGGCGACTAAGGAAAAGTCGCGCAGAGAAGTACAAGCTACCTCATAGTCCTTCCATCGGGCAGACTGCATCCCCAGGTCGATCGCCTTCTGCAAGACGATCTTTAGTGCCTCCTGCGACTCGAGGAGCCTCCTCGCCGTATAATGGCCCAGCTCGGTAGCTCGCAGGAGCGCGCGAGCTGTCTGTTTGCGAGCACATCTGCGCTGATATCCGGCAGCGACTCGACATCGACTCGCCTATAGAGCGCGAAAGCGACATCGTAAGTCTCCCCCTTATCCTCCCAGTCTTCCGACCAGGCGGATAAGTTGGTGCTCAGAGTCACCTTGTGCTCGCTTTCAACCCAAGATACCAGCGAGCATCCGAAGGCGTCCTTGCCGTTGCGCCCGAGGTTGTAGTTCAGATGGAAGTACGGCGCCCCGACATCCACCGGCGACTCCCTCCAATCGAAGTGTTCGTGGGAGATCTTTGCACGCTTCCTTGCGTGGTCAGGGGACTTGACTTTCTCCTTCCCCTTGTCCATCTTACTTTGCGAGGAGCCCTCCTTGTCGCCAGATCGCAACTGGCCCTTAGAACCCGCGGGAGGCGGGATCTCTTCAACATCAGCAGACGGGTTCAATGAATTTGTATCTGAGTTTTACACTTGCCAGCATGTTAAGGCAGATCATAGAAGGTCTGGAGGTAAGTTAACACCTTTGGATATTCCCAGCTAGAAGTGGGAGAGTATTTCAATGAATTTCATTACCGGTTTGCCGAGGTCTCCCCGATGGCATGATGTTGTATGAGTCATTGTCGACAGATTAACAAAGTGTGATCACTTTGTGTCTTTTAAAATTAGTTATTTCACGGAAAAGATATCAGAGCTTTATTTGGACGAGGTTATCAGATTGCATGGTGTGTCGGTGAGTATTGTGTCAGATCCAGATTCTAGATATATGTCCCGTTTCTGGCGAAGCTTGCAGGGAGCTTTGGGTACAGACTTCAGATATTCTACTGTTTATCATCCGCAGACAAATGGTCAAACGGAAAAAGTAAATCAGATTTTGGAAGATATAATTAAATGCTATATCTTGGACCTGGTGGGGCCTGAGACAAGCGTCTCAGACTTATGGAGTTTTCCTACAACAACAGTTATCAGGAAAGCTTGCAGATGGCGCCTTTTGAAGCCTTGTATGAGAGGTGTTGTCGAACTCTCTTGTTTTGTGCTGAAGTCGGTGAGAGGCCGTTGTTAGGTCCAGAGGCCTTGGAAGAGATAAGCATGACGGTAACGCTTACCTGTGAGAAGCTTCGTTTGACTCAAGAGCGTTATGAGAAGTATGCTAATCGGCGTAGGGTTGAACTGGAATTCGCAGTTGGGGACATGATTTTCTTAAAGGTTTCTCCGATGTCAGGTGTTAAGAGATTTGGGAAGAACCATAAGTTGGATCCTAGGTATGTGGGGTCTTTCCACATCGTTGAGCGCATCAGAGTGTCGTCTTATAAGCTGGAGTTGCCTTCTACTTTCTCTGTTCTTCACGATGTGTTTCATGTGAGCCGGTTGCGGAAGTGTTTGCGCAGTGAGCGTCATGTCTTTAACTCGGTCTCCCAGTTGCAGCCCAATCTTTCTTATATTGAAGAACTTGTCCGTATCTTGGAGACGCAGGGTCGAGTGTCGAGGAGAAAGACAATCCCATGGTGAAAGTTCTTTGGTGGAATCAGGACGTCAGGAGTGCAACCTGTGAATTGGAGTCTGCTATGAAAGAATCTCATCCACATCTGTTCTCCTAGTTTTCTCTGGTAAGGGTTTTATCCTGCGAAGTTAGTTGTCTTTCTTTTTCTCGGAGAGTCGAGTTGCGTTCTAAGTTTCAAGATAAAACTTCTTTTAGGAGGGGCGACTGTAACGCCCCTGAATTTTCGATAATTAATTTAGACGCGTAATAATACGTAAGGGCATTACGTTAGTTCAAGAGTTTCGATGTGTCTGCAATTCTTCTTAGACAGCAACTATGTAAGGTAATAACAAAGAATTTTTAATTTATTTTATTAAAATTCCCCCTATAAAAGTCGAACCCCTTAGAAATTAGGTTTCTGGATATCCTTCTTCTCTTTTCCGCCGAACCCGATCACGCGACAGAGGAGAAGTCGGACTTTCGGAAGTCTACCGCCCGCTGTCGCCAGAGCTAGAGTGCAGGAAATCGTCCTCGGAGTAGAGATTCAGACTGCTCTCATCGAGACCTTCATGCGTACGGTGAGTTTTTCAGGTTTCGTGAATTTTTGGAGTTGGAGCGAGTAGACCTAACCTTCGTTTTCACCCCAAAACTTTCTTATTCTTCTCTTTGGACATTTCTCTCGGCCAATCCGTGGCGTGGGGTGTTGTAGAGGCAATTTCGTTCGAGATTGAGGCAAGTGGCGGTCTACCCCTCTTGCTTTGTTGTTATTGTTCTTCTCCCTTCTTTTCTTTCTCGTCAAGATCCATGAGGAACTTGTTTTGTCTCTTTGGTGTTCTAATTTTAATTTGGAGATTTGTAAATTCGGTCTATGCAGATTCGTCGAATGTTCCCGAGAAGTCAAGTTAATTCGTCGAGTATTCTCGTGTAATCTAAGCAGGATTCGTCGAGAGGATAAGTAGGATTCGTCGAGAGGATAAGTAGAATTCATCGAGTATTCTCGTGCAGTTTAGTAGAATTCGTTGAGTGAACTAGGGAGACCGAGTAGAATTCATCGAGTGAACAGTGAGTTCGTCGAGTGTTCTTGTGAAGCCTAGCCGAATTTGTCAAATGAACTCGTGAGGCCGAGTCGAATTCGTCGAGTGTTCCCGAGTAATTATTTGAGTTGATCAAGTAGAATTCGTCGAGTGTACTCGTGAAGTCTAGTAGAATTCGTCGAGTGAACTCGTGAGATCGAGTAGAATTCGTCGAGTGAACTATGGGTTTGTAGATTGTTATCGTGTACTCTAGCCGAATTTGTCGAGTGAACAGTAGATTCGCTAAGTATACCCTTAGAAATTTCTGAATTTTTTTTCCTTGCGTCGCTGTGACAATCCAATGCTAAGTCTTGGGTCTTTTATTCCATTTTTTATTGTATTTGGATTTATTATTGGAATTTGGGTTGACAGTGGACAAAGGACCACCATCTTAATGTCCGTGTGAATCATCACGTCTGACGACTTTATTATTTGGACTTTTGGTTGGCAGTGGATAAAGTACCCCCACCTCAGTGTCATGTTTCTTTGGATGTGTTGGTTTGATGATTTGTGTTGGAAAGATAGTCATCACCTCAGTATCGTTTTACGTCCGGCATCGACGATTAACCCTTCCAGCTAATAAATGTTATTACAAACTATATATATACCTTGGACTCAATAAGAATCCTTTTCACACTTAGTGCACTTTTTTCTCCGTATGCCCGCTTTGTGTCGAGCTAATCATTTTCCTTACCCTTATGTTATTGATTTTTGTGGTTTTGCAGCTTTTCAGTGAGATTGGTAACTCACTTATCTTATTTAAACTTTTGATTTATGTTCATGTCGCATTTTGCATTCTTGTGTTGAGACATTCTTTCTTTTGAATGCCTCTGGTTCAGGCAGGTAGCAGGTAGTGCCGATCGAGCTTGTTTGGTCAGTCTCCTGCAGCTGTTTCCTTCCCTCTCCCAGCTGAGGAGTGGTTGTTGTCTTTTTCTTTCTTGGTGTTAGAAGTTCAGACTTTTGTTGTTATTGCTATGAGTTCATGTCAGTTTGTCGGCGCCCATAGTATAGTTTTTTGTGCTTCAGACTGTTGTATTTCTGTCTCTGCTACTACTGCATTTTCACTATTGAAGTTTTCTCTCTCTTGGAATTTTTTATGTTAGGTTGCATGTTAGTTATTTTTCAACTAAATAAATCTGCATTTTAGCTTAAATTCATCGCATCTCTTTCAACTATATACCAACATACTTTAAGGGATCTAAAACTTTTTTTTACTTATACTAAATTTAGAAACTGCATACATTATCATGTTTATTGGATTTTTCACGTTCACATAGGGTAAATGAATGTAGTAAAATAGAGATTTCCGCTGCAAATGTATTTTCCTTATTTGCGGACTAGTTGATCCATTAAATCGAGGGACACGGTCTTGAACTTTAAAGTCAAATATCATTTTCCACCATAAAAATACATGTCTTTTATAAAGTTGATCAGAAGTTTGTTCTTGTCTGAGCGTCTGCAGTTGTCCCCTGCATGACGTGACATCACGACATGTATTTTCTCTTACTCTGATAATACTTTAAACCTCGAGAAAATGCGGGTTGTGACAGAGGCGATATTCTAGGTGCCCGGAGGCGGGTTGTCAGTTTTCGAGGCGAGCGATTTCTTCTTCTTTTTTAACTTCTTCTTGGGCGGAGGAAGGTCAGCAGCAACTTCACCCTCTCGCGGCCTTGTCGGCCATGTTGGCTCGAGGAATCCCGACAAAGCAGGAATACTCACTTGGTAGACTTCCTCGGCAGACTTCGACATCGTGTGCGAGTTCAAAAGGCGTGCCTCAAAGACCAGCCACCCTCCCTATTTATAGAGTTCAACAGACATCCATCGGTCGCGAGTAACTCAGATACTCGTTAAAGCAGCTCGCCGAATAAGTGTTGGATGTTTCTTTTCGAGCTCCTACGTCGCTATAAAAGAGCGGGGATTGTATACAACCCATATTCGTCGAGGGTGGACTCTCCCAGAGTCAGGTCAACAAGAGTCAAAGTCAACAATCAATACAAAAGTCAGAGTTAACGCACAAGATAGTAAAAAGTCTGGGCGAGTATGGCGTGCTCCCCTCTCATACTCGTCAGGTAGGCGACTAGGTCAGTTACTCACTCAACCTGAGCGAGCTCCCATAAGAAATCGCTTAGTTGTCACGGGTGGGGCTATAAATAAGACCCCCCTCCTCTTTGATTTTCCTATAAATAGTACCCCATGGGTGCAGGGAGATGTACTTCGGAATCTCGCAAAGGATCTCGACCACCTCATTTCCTAGACTTCGAACTGAGCATTTGGATCCTTTCTTCCGAGATACAGGTCGCGAGCCAGTGACTATCCATTTTAGTCGTCGACTTGACTTAGTCGCCAGCTAGAATCTACATTGTACCCTGCTCGACCATCTTTGGTTGTGGAGGGGAAGCTTCTTCTAAGCATCTGGATACGTGGTGAGACCTCCCTGCCGCAGCACTTGGGGTCCTTTTTGTTGCATGTCTGTTTCTGCGTCCTAGCCCGTTAGCCATCGAGCCCTACTGTTGAACCGATAACCTTAGACTTCCTTGATCCGAATTTTGGAGTAGGGATTTTCCCAGCTTCAACAGTGGGTGTTCGCAAAAAGGGATTAAGGGAGCTTGTTGGGCGAGATCGCAGTAATAGTGTATTGGCATGAGCCTGATTGTAGGTCGCGGGAATATGCAGGCAGGAAGAACTAGTTGAACCCGCTGGGAGAGCTGCTGGACCGGACTTGAGGAGGTCGAGTCGAGCGGATCGCAGAACCTGCTAGCAGGGCTCGCAAAACCTACTGCACCGGATGAGCAACACTGCAGAAGAAGTGCTTTGGCATGCGAATCGCAAACGACAATTGAATGTCTCACGTTAGAAGAAATCACGAGAATTGGCTAAGGCTTGCAAGGTAGCGGCGAGATCCTGAAGGCTGTAAAAAATTGTAAGTATCCCATGGACGGGGGTATTTTGTTGAGGGTTGCTTCGTGGTGGATGACGCCAAGTTGGCGAACTCGTAACAAATGGTGTCAAGCTCTGCTTTGTGGTCTGAGTGAGACTGAGGTGCTGGGAGCGATTGTTTTTGTGTGAGGTCGGGAGTGTCATCATGAGACAAAAATTGTGTGAATGTCGGGACTATTCACGCGAGAGGAGAGCTATGGAAAATTCATCCTACTTGATACCTTGTGAGAATTTGAAATATTAAATGATATTATTAATGATAGGTGTGTTATTTGAAGCTGTGAAAATATTCTTATTAATTTCATGAGAGCTCCCCTTTGTGTCTTCATATAGTATAGTATGACTTTCCTAAGACTTACTCTTTTCATTGATAGAGTAGATGAAACTGAGATTGTACTTTATACTGTATAAAGGTTGACTCTCATGCGCTAGATCGAAGGAAAATCTACTTATTTCATGTCGTACCAGGGCCATGTTTGGCAGTCAATGGTTATAAAAATCACATTGTTTTCACGACTTCTAATGGTACCCAAGCCAAAGCTGGGATTTGCACAGTGATAGTATATAAAATTGTATTGTCATGCATAAGATAGATGGCAACATACACTTTTACTAACAATTCCTTTTTTATGTACTTTCCATATTCATTTGTTTATTGAAAGGTTTAATACCCTTCAATGTTCTATAAAATGGAATTGACTGTAATAATATGATGTTTGTACTTCTTAGTTGGAGCCCAGCTGGTGCAATCAGAGCAGGGAGAAATCCAGCTTGTTATAAGTGTCTTGGGAACGTCATAAATGTTGACGGTAGGTTGTTTGCTTTTTTTATCTTAACTATACAAGAACTATAGGCTATCTATTTACTCCTCTTTTGTTTGTTAATATCCTAGTTCTACCTGTTGCAGCTACTTAATGTTTCATTATTGCAAATTTGAAAGCCATGGCTGTATTGATATCCGTTCTTAAGGCTTGCATTGTTTGATTGTGGTAAAGGCTGTTGTTTGGGATTGCGTATGCGGTTGATCGAGGGAGAAGTTCAGTAGGAGTTCGGCGTGGCCCTTTTTGGGTCCTCTTGAACCTATCTCGCTAGAGAGGTGAAACACCAAAGGAAGCTCTCTAGGGAGAGGAGCGAGCGGCGGAGTTGGCAGTTAGCAGTCAGCTAGGGCATGGGCGAGGAGGTAACGTATGACTACGACTACGCGTTGACTCCTTGCGCGTTGTCGTGTAGTGTTTGTAAGTTATCCCCCATCGTGCGTTTGTAACATCTCCGCACCTGTCGACATTAAGCTTGTTCTCGAGCTTATCGTGTAGCTGTGGGTGCAAGTGTATCAAGGGCTCTGGAAGTGGAGCCCCCACAAACGGCTTCAACAGTGATACGTGGAACACGTCGTAGATCCTGGCATCGGTTGGTAGTTTGAGACGTTAAGCCACCTTACCAATGCGTTGTAAAATCTAAAATGGCCAGTAGAACTTGGGGCCCAACTTGTAGTATGGGTTCTTGGCGATAGTCGACTGGTTATAAGGGAGGCATTTAAGCCACACCCAATCCCCGGGGCAAAGAAAAACTTGCGGTGTCCCCGATTGTAGGTGTCTACATGTGTGTATGGGCTTGGGCTTGAAGGCGCTCGCGTGCTAAGCTGAAGATTTTTTCGCAAGTATACAACTCATTGTCAGCTGCATGATTTTTCGCATGTATGGGGGGCTGCGGTTGCCGTTTCGGGTGGGTGGAGCTGAGCAGGGCTGCATGTTAAGGTCAACGGTTGCCGGGAGGGGCTGAGAATTCGACTGCAAAGGCTGAGAGAGTGAGAGGGAGTGCGGAGAGGGGACTGTAAGATGTTTACCCGAGAGTGTGCTGGAACGATGGTACGTGGAGATGATTGCATGTTGGTTGGTCGAGGAGTTGCGGGAGGGAGTGTAACGTGTTCAAGGTCGATGCAAACTGCAAAGTGAGAGAGTGAGTATGCGGAGAGCTGCATGTTTACCAGTGTGAGGAGGTGCGACGGTTCCCGACCGTAAATGAGGTGGAAGAGAGTGGCATGTATGGTTGTATGATATGACGTGTTGTAGCAGTATTCCAACCATGGAAGTCATCTTACCCAGTCCTTCGGGCGGTCCCCTCTAATGCAACGGAGGTAAATCTCGAGTGTCTGGTTGGCCACCTCGGTATGACTGTCGGACTGTAGATGGTATGGTGACGAAAGTGCAAGCTTGGTACCGTATAGTGCAAACAACTCCTGCCAAAATAGCAAAGTAAAAAATGTTGTCCCTGTCTGACAAAATGCTCTCTGGGATGTCATGCAGGCGGAGCACCTAGTCGAAGGTGTGTGCTACCCCATCCCCCATAATAGGGTGGTTCATGGCGATGAAATTTACGCCCTTGGAGAACTTTTTCACCACCACGAAAATGACTGACCGCCGCCTCGATGTGGTTAGCCCCTTGATGAAATTCATAGAATTGTGGGCCCATATCTGTGTAGGTATGGAAAGAGTTTTGATGCCCTGCCGGTAGTAGGTGGTCGGCCTTGTTGCGCTAACAGGCAAGGCAAATGGTGATGAAGTTATGTACGCCGCGTTTGAATCCCTTCCAAAAGAATTCTGCCCAAATCCGATGAAGGGTCTTGTGAACCCCTTCATGAATGGCGACGTGGGTGCCCGTCAGAATATCCGAAATTTAAGGAGTGATAGTCGGTATTTAGAGTTGATCCTTGTATAAGATGTTGTCGTCCCGTACGGCCCAAGACAAAGGTAATCACCCCTCCTCAATGAGGTGGAGAAGCTCTAGGAGGACCGGAGTGTCCTGAATTTCATAGCAAATGCGATGTAGAACTAAAGAGGTTAGTTGGGAAATGTCCAATATTAAGTGTCTCTTGGTGGTCACTGCGGGAGAGGGCACCAGCAACCCGGTTCAAGACGTTCACCTTGTACTCCACAGTCTCCACCTGAAAATCAAATCCCAGAATTTGTTGATCCAACACTGTTGTGGGGCTGTGGCAAGGCATTGTTCTGAGAGATTAGTTGAAGTGATCTGTGCAAATCAGTAAGGAATGTCCTTTTACAAAAATGGATAGAGAAGTAAGGACAACCACGGGAGCCGTGTTCGGTAAAGGCAGATACGGTGGTCCTGGCGCCGCAGAGGAGGGAGTCTCATTGGGGCAGTCGTAGTGTCACTATACTTCTGTAGAAGTGCATCGAGGTTGGAAGGATCAGCCGGTTCAGCCCGAGCGAGGAAGACTCGTCGATCATTGGGTCAGAGAGCGACCTTGCCACACGGTCTGCTATGGATCACGGCCCATGTCATCGTAAGACCATCAAAGTCCCATATAAAGGGTTGGAAAGTGTCGAGCCACTTGACACCTAACACGGCCTCAAAGCCTTGGAGGGCAATCACAAAGAAATCAACGTTAAAATGGTAATCCTCCCCAACAATAGGGACAACACGATGAATCCACGTGCAAGCCATAGTCACGTCGTTGTCCACAGACACGCTGAGGCTCTGCCGGGTATCACTTGGAGGCAAACTACTGAGCAGTGTGGTCGCTAAGAAAATTGTGTGTGTTGCCCGAGTCCATGAGAACGGCCCGCCACAGAGATTGGCAACTGGATCGTATCCCTGGAATGGTGGCCATTCATAGCATGTATCAAGGTTGTCAGGATCACGATCCGGATCATAGGATCTTATGATCCTACGATCGAAATTTTGTAAATTGATCCTGATTTTTGTAAAGCGATCCTCGATCCGACCTCAAAATGATCTCATCTAGGATCTCGATTCTGACAACCTTGGCATTGTATTGAGATCTCAGATTCTCCAGGAGCCACTTCCTCCACGTCCTCATCAGAAGGGCCCTCCACCTCAAGCCAGAAGAGGCGCTTGCACTGATCTCCACAACTGAAAGGTTCATCATAGTTGAAACAGAGTCCCCTGGCCCTGCGCTCAGCCATCTCCTATGTTCGCAGTTGATGAATGGTGGACGGCAGTCCCCCTCCTTGACCTTGCCGACTCCACTACCAGTCGGAGGAGAGGACGGGCCAAAATCCTTGAAATTCCTTCATCCGAACGATGATCCAAATACGTGTATTCCATCAACCGACGTTTCTCACAAACGCGTGCTAAACTCATGAGCGTCGTGACATCCGGAAGAGACTGGAACTCGACATCCAAACGTAGTCGCTCGTGGAGACCCGCGGTAAAGAAGGGCACCTAATGAGCCGTCGGGACGGTGGGAGCACGGGTAAGGAGCAACTGAAACTGCCCAAAGCGGAGGGTGCAGTTAGTCTTAAACTCCTCCCACCAAGCCACCGAGGTGAGTCTTCTCCCGCTGTAACTGAGAGAGCCATGATTGTGGGGAACCTATGAGATGGAAGGAAGTAACGTCAATCCAATCTTCCAACGGCGTATACTGGTCAGCAAAGAATTGTTCGCAACTGGTGAGCCAAGTCAACGGGTTCTCGTGACCGTCAAAAATCGGGAAGTTCATCTTCACAAAATAAGGGATTCTGTCGCCAACCATAAGGATTAGGAAAATTGTGTCCCACCTAGGAGGAATCCAAAGCGGCGCGTGATGGAGGTGGGAGCCGTCCGGCCTAAAGGCCTTGATTAGGGCCTTATTTTTGGTGGCTATCATATTCTGAAAAGACTCCAATATCTGAGCCAAGGTGAGGTCGTCGAGGTTTTTGTTGCCCATCGGTGTCGTCCTAGCGGAGGGAGATGCGCGAGGGGGAGTGGGCAAGAGACTCGTGTTGTTTGCAAAGAGGGGAACGAAACACCTTCAGTGGAAGCCCCCAGAATGACCTGTTGGGTCATGCATGGAGTTGTCGGATCGACTGTGTGATAAAATCTAAATAACAAGATTTTTCATTCACCAAAAAGTTAATTTACATGGGTATGATCCCCTATTTATAGGGGAAAGAAGAAAGAGAGAGAATGCAGCAGACGATGTGAGACTAAAATACAACCTGCGGACTGGGCGGACTGACACTTTCAGTCAGCACGAACTTAGTGGTTAAGGCATGCTATCCGCTGAGAAACAAGAGTTTGCATGGTTAAGGCATGATATCCGCTGAGAAACAAGAGTTCGCATGGCAAGAACTTTAATAGAAAATGTTGAGATAATAAAAAAGTTCAGAACGTTCTTTTAACAGATATAACCAAGTGCAGCAAGAAAAATCATCAACAAATGTAACGAAGTACAAACTCCCCTACCAACAGACCTAGCAGGAGGATCCCAATATCAAAATGAACAAGATCAAAAGGACGAGAAAAACTTCGTCCTTGCCTTGCTAGATAAGAAGAGCGATGATGCTTGCTAAGTTGGTAGGCTTCACAATTCAAAGAGGAGTCCTCCGAAGATAAATCTAGTAGGAGTTGATAGATGGGACGAGGAGGCGGACCAAAGCGAAAATGCCTCTGTAGAAGAGAAACAGAGGAAGCAGCAACATTGTCGAGGAAAAGAGCCCATTTCTTTCAGTCCCAGTAACAATCTTCTCCTTGGTATGCGGGACCTGAAAAAAACAAGTGTCAGGAACAGATAGTAAATTGCATAAAAAGGATGGGACGTAGAGCGTGTCTTCAAGCCGCAGAGTCGAAGTGACGTGGACTGTACCAGTCCCGCACACGGGAGATGGAGTACCATCCGCCACAAAAACCGGAGTCCAATTATGTTTGTTCAAAAAGGAGAACAAATGAGGATTGCCCGTCATGTGGTTAGTGGCTCCCAAATCAATAAGTCACTTACCCTGAGTGATCACATTAGCACTTCCTGAAGAAGAGGCAAGAGACGGACTTCTTCGTGGTGTCAGCCACAGATGAGGGAAGATGAGGATACTTGGCCCAACAACGATCAACCAGATGTCCTCTTTTTCCACAATGAGAACAGAGATGGCGAGACTGACCACGCAACAGATGCAATGCGAGCAGCAGTTGCATCAAGGGTGGGAGAGTCGGTCTCGCCAAGAATTATTTCCTTATCATATCATAAGACTCTGGAAGGTGTAGAAATAACAAACAATCAGGAGCTCCTGGAAGTGTTTGTGTTGTTCTGCAATGTCAATGGAGAATTGGCAATGTTGTAGAATTTCAGCTCCAGGAGCTTGCACCTCCTGGTAAATAGCAGCAAGAGTCAAAGTATGATGAGAAAATAGATCAGTATATAACGTGTATATGCGTGAAGTTTGAGCGCCCTTAGAGTACAGAAAGCAAGATGAGTTCAAGCAGCTTTAACTGTCTCATCATGGCGAATGATAGGCATACACTCAAAAGAGAGATTATTAGCAAGTTACGTCCTGACCAAAGCATCACTAGCATCTCAGTCATCAAAAGCAACAAACACTCAAAAGAACAAATGGAGGGTCATCAGTAAGATGGTGGTGTTTGCGTTGAGACATCGACTAGTACACAAACGAAACACTCCAGTCTGGATAATTTGGGCCTGTCAGATTGGAAGCAGTTCCAAGATTGTTGGAAGAAGTAGTAGCAGAGGTTGCAGTCTGAAGAGAAGGCGTAGATAGGGTAGAAGAAGAGAGAGACGGAGTGTCCATAGAGAAAAACGGACAGAGAAGCAAACCGTGCGAATAGAGGAAGAAACCATGGATAGAGAAAGAAACCGCGCGGATTGAGAAAGAGACCGCGAGGACAGAAAGGCAAACCACGCGGATAGAGAAGTCAAACGTGCGGATAAAGGAAGAAGCCGCGAGAGTTCGCAAGATGCGAACAGGGGACCGCAAGAGGCGAACAAGCGAGTTCGCAAGAGACGAACAACACAGTAAATGACAGAAGACTCAGCGGGCAGTTAGAAAACCGAAGTCCGTAGAGACCGCGGAAGAGCTCTGTAGGCAGTTAGGAAAAACAAACAACAAAGATCGAGTTGTCCTCTGATACCATATGAGAAAATCTAAATAATAAGATTTTTCATTCACTATAATTCTCAATTATAATTCACAAGGGGGTGCACACGCATTAATAATTCACAAGGGGATGCACATACATTAATAATTCACAACTATAATTCACAAGGGGATGCATAGCATTAATAATTCTGAAAATAGTTCGGGCGGGTCGTGATGGCACAGGCATGGGCGGAAAGAAATTCATGTCTGCTAAGACGGATGCAGAAAATGCTGAAAATAGTTCTAAAATAGTTAATTTGGAGAAAAACAGTTTTAATTATTGATACATGTGAATTTTAGATGCACATGTATTTTGTAAAAATTATGTTTTTACAGGCACTACTATAGATTTCATGCAAGTATAATTCACAAGGGGATGCACATGCATTAATAATTCTAGTACATAAATATTTAAATAGACTAGCAGTTGTCCATGATTTCAGAGAAAATGTCTGATTGTAATTATTACATAAAAGAAATATTTGACTGAAAAATAAATGTAAACATAGAACCTAGAATTTTAAGTAGATCGGGCTCGAGGACCTGGCGCCGCTGCACGAACTCTAAGGCAATTTCAAAACAAAAAAGAAAAGTCTCAAAACATTGAAATAAACAGGTGAACAGAGTAAAGTATAGAACAAGTAACAGCAGCAGAAAAGTATGAATGTATCAGTTTCTCATGAAGCAAAACTATTCGAGAGAATAAATAAATGAGCTAAACAGAACAAGTCAATTAATTAGACTACTCCAGAGTATAACATGCAGATAGATCAAGAAATGTCATTTGTTGTAATCAGTGAAAGGTGGAAGTGTTTTATTTGATGCACGAGATTCTAATGTATGTCTAAATGCAAGTCTTATCAAAATAGTTGTGCTTGTTATGGTCATTTGTTGGTTTCGTTGCCAGTCAAGCAGAAACTCGAGTCAAAGCGTCACATCAATTTAACACTACTTTTCAATATTGCTTATAACATTAATGACTTTAAGGGTTCATGATTTAGGAGATTCCTAACATATCAAGGCCTGATACAAATTTAGCGATTCAGTTATACAAGATTAGAGTTCATAAACGCATCAAGAGAGGAATTGAGTTATGGAGCAACATTCGCTCAAGTTGTAGAACAGACCTAAGAAACCAGATTCGATGATTGTTGATTCGATGACACAAGGTTCGTTGACACAAGATTCGATGACACAAACAAAACTGGATAGGGAGCAATATATTTAGCGGGTTCAAGTATTTACGAGTGATACGATTACACTACGCTACTTTCCTAGACGCTAAATATTCATTTAGATTAAACAATTTTCACACATAAATATCCTCCAAGTAAAACTGTGTTATATATATATATATATCTATATATATCAGATATATATATATATATATATATATATATATATACTGTATATATATACGTATACATACGAGCATGACACAAATCTTCAATCATTTAATCGTAGCAGAGAATCTTAACCGTTAACCTTCAAAATGATTATTGTTCATGTTCATAAGAACTATAAGTCTTCTAATCATCCATCAAATGAAATACAATTCATATAAGTGTGAATACAAATGATACAATTCATACAATTTTTAATGATTCTCATTATGATATTTGTTAATCATTCCCAAAAATCCATCATACTTCAAATTGTACATAAGACGAGGAATTCATTCAGCTAAGTGAACATTTAAATTAAATTGTCTGTGGTCACAATCTCATGACATTCCAAAAATATTAACCCTAAGATATTAACTTGTCTGATTAGACATTCGGTACTTCAATTCATATAACAACGCAAACAATTAAGGGTGAATTCGTATAATCATAAGAACAGATCAAGTAATTGAAGTTCAATGTTTGCAAGAGAGAGAGAGAGAAATCTCTACTTGCCTTAAAGAAGCAGAAATTAGTGGCGGCGGCTAAGCGGCGCTAGCAAAATTGACACTCCTCAAGCGAACCTGTACAAGAACGATGAAAGCGACATAGCGAACAACATCACACTAGCATAAGCATGATTCAATACATAACTAGATCAAGAGCGGGCTAAGAAGATTTACCTCCCTCATGAGTCAGGGGAGAAGAGAATTTCACGCAGAGACGGAGATTTGGCGACGCTTGAGTTACGAAAACCCTAATTCGGAGAGGACTTCCTTCACGAACCGTCAATTGACACGATGAACGATGTCGGAAATCACAAATATAACAAGGATTAGTCGAGTATATGACGAACACAAATTAGGTCGACAAAAAAACATTTATTTGGAGAGCAAAAAAAAAAAAAAAAAAAAAATTTAACCAATAATCTCAATAAAATCTGAAAGAGGAAAAAAGAGAGATTTCTTACCCAAATCGAAGAAGTCGAGCAAAAATTAGGATTGTTGGAGGGAGAAGATGCGGCTGCTGGAGGAGAGGGGAGTGGCTGCTGATGCCGACCTCCAGAAATGGAGAGGAGAAGAGGTTGTCGGCCTCCCGGAGTTGTCTACGGCTTAAGAAGGAGAAGGAAGAGGCGCAGGAGGCGGAGCTGACCCCTGGAGCAGAGGAAATCGTCGGCCAGAGTGAGAGAAGGCGGCGTCGGGGTGATACGGGAGCAAGAGACAGAGCGGAATCGAGAGCAGCGGCGGAAGCGGAAGTCGGCATCGAGCGGGATCGGGAGAACGGGATGCGGCTTTGAGAAAAATCGGGAGCGGGAGCGGGTTCAGACAGGAAAACCCTAGGCTGAAACTTCTTAATGAACCGGGGGGCTGCTTGGAAACTCTCTTTCTAATTACGAAAATGCCATAAAGTGATTTATTTAAATTTTCGGGTTGTTACATCCGTCTAGGAGCTTTGATAAAGGAGGTCGTGGGTTCTGTCCCGCGCCTCAACAACCTACACTGAATTATCCCGTTTTGGGCCCCGGAAGATTTGGTTGGGGATGATTCTTAGCCATTTGACTGCAGTCGGCCACCGGATCTGGGTTCATGTGCCCGACGAGGGCCCCACCGTGATTTCTAACAATAGATGACCATCTTTTGTTAGAAACCACGGTGGGCCTCTCGTTCTGGCACATGAACCCAGATCTGGTGGTCGACTGCAGTCGAATGGCTAAGAATCATCCCCAACCAAATCTCTCGGTGCCCACAGGGTAAATAACGGGAAGGTTGTTGAGGCCAAGGCTTGATCCCTGGACCTCCTTTATCAAGCTCATAAGCGGAGATCTGATACCCAACTGAGCTGCAACACAGTTGGGTATCAGGTCTCCTCTTAGGAGCTTGATAAAGGAGGTTTAGGGATCAAGCCCTGGCCTCAACAACCTTCCCTGTATTTACCTTGTGGGCTCCTGGAGATTTGGTAGGGGATGATTCTTAGCCATTCGACTGCAGTCGGCCACCAGATCTGGGTTCATGTGCCCAACGAAGGCTCCACCGTGGTTTCTAACACCTCCAAACCAACCTCCACCGGTGCCCACACCACCACAACACTTATCTCACTAGTAGTACTTGGAGCTTATCTTAAAGGGTGTTTGTTTGTTTTTACCACCAACTATATGCCAACCAAAAATGCCCTCTCAAGGACTTGTGCTTGCAACCCAACATTAAAGTCAACGATCCCGATTCGCTTACTTGAATAAAGTCGATTTTTTAGAGGGAGTTTTGATGCGATTACAACTACCCGGTGAGTCTACACATCCTCCCTATATTTATATGTAGTATTAGGGCATTTCAGTAATTATGCGTATGCAACTCCTGCCTATATAAGAGAGTGGTAGTGTGTTATTTAGGTATAGTGTTGGCTCAAGATAAAGGAGAGAAAGGTTGAGGTTCATGGTCTCTTCAAAAGGTAGCAAGGCTATAGTGTTGGCTCTCGAGGAAGAGGAAAATTACAAAGAAAACACTTGATGAGTGAAAGATTCAGAATGTAAAGATAAGTTATGCATTCCCTCTGATGGCGATCAAACTGTATGTAGAAGTTTTATTAATTGAATAAGGAGGCAAAAACGAAAATAAGTGGAGCTTTTGCGAGCTTTGATGGAGGACCTCCTGCGAAAGGGAGTGTACAAAGGTTATGCAGTTCCATATTTTCGTGTTCTTTCCTTTTGGTTTTATCCACTCTCGATGGGGGGCCAGTGGAGAAATAAAATCATGTTAATTTATTGACTTCGCTCTTAACCATTACATATACATGGGATAGGAGAACTAGAAATATCATTACATAGACATGGTATAGGAGAACTAGAAATATCATTACATGTACATGGGAATATGGGATAGGAGAACTAGAAATATTACAAAAATATCATTACATAATAAGGCGAATTAATAATTTGTGACCTGCTCTATAGTTCAACTTCTCCCTCAAGTTAGATGAAAATATCTATCATTTCCGATTTGAGTTTGTCAGTAAACACATTGCTGTCTAAACCTCTAGTGTTGACGTTCATTGGCTAATATTGGGAATGAATAAATGGAGTGACAACGTTGCCTTTGTCAAGATGATCTTTAATAAATTTTCACATACTTGGTTTTATCATGTTGAATAATGTTGTGAGCTATGTTAATGCAAAGCCTTGTAATCATAATACAATGAGAAAGACTTGGGTTCAGGGATCCTTAGGTTCTGTAGAATAAATGTCAACCACAATATTTCACAAAGGTCTTGGGGAATGGCCCATTATTCAGTCTCTGCACTAGATCTGGCTACTATATTTTGCTTCTTGCTCCTCCATGTCACCAAGTTAACTTCAACAAACGTATAATAGTTGGTGGTGAATTTTTAATCATCCTGACTTCCCGCCCAAGTAGCATCAGTAAAGTCCTTTTCTCTTAACTTGTTGGCTGGAGAATAATAGTTCTCGACCAGGATATTTCTTAAGAAATCTCAAAACATGATGTGCCTCCTTTTGGTGATGAGCTCTTGGAGCATGCATTTGTCTGTTTAAAATCCCTACGACTAATGTGATATCATGATGTGCGTGTGTGAGAGATAGATATATAAGTATTTTGACCAATCTATGATAGTTGGACACATCAATCCTATCACCGTCTCTATCATAATTGGTCTTATGATTTTCTTCCAATGAGAGTGTTCACTGGAGCGCAACCAAACATTCATGTTTCTTTCAGAACTAGAACGTATTTCCTTTGAGAAATGAAAATAATCTATTGGATCTAGCAAGTTGCAACTTCAATCTTAAGAAAGTACATGAGTTTTCTTGAAGTCTTTGACATGGAATTCCTTGGACAACCGAGCTTTGAGAGCCACATTCCCATCAGTGTCATCCATGGTTGTCAGGATCACGATCTGGATCATAGAATCTTACTATCTTACGATCCAGATTTGGTAAATCGATCCAGATTTTGTAAAGCGATCATCGATCCAATCCTACCATCCGATCCGATCCAACCTCGAAATGATCTCATTTAAGATTTCGATCCTGACAATTTTGGTGTCATCTCGTATATCCACAATTTCATACACTTAAATAATGAGAATATAGATTTCCTCGCCCATCTCTATACAAACATAGTGTGATGGAATTGTCTCTGCTTATAGCAAAGTTGGATCATAGCCTTATGGAATCTTTTCAAACCAGACCCTTAGTGACTATTTCAGGATGTATAACGACTTAAATGGAACATCCTTTCGTGTCCTATTTGTATGAATCCAGGAGATAATTCAATATGCACTTCTTCCTTCAACTACCTGTGGAGGAAGATGTTCTTCACATCAAGTTGGTGGAGCTCCTAACTCAGATTGGTAGCACATGATACTAGGACTCGGACGGAGTCTATCTTTGCAACCGTAACAAATGTCTCTTGATAGTCAACTCTTTGGCCTGAGTATATCCTTGTTCTTAAGCCACCAACCTTGCTTTGTAGCGTTCTACCACTCTTTTTTTATCCAACCACTTTCTTTCTCGGAAGGAAATTAGGAAATGTACTACATATGATTCTTATCAAGTGTAAACATTTCCTTCTTTATAGATCTCTTCCTTTCAAAGATCCCTTTTACATCTTGACAATTCTTAGGGATAGCAATCAATGACAAGGAGGTAATGGAAGCTAGATGTCCTGGGTAAGATTTTTGTAAGAATGTAGTTTAAAATAAGTGATTTGTACAAGACATTTTATATTTTAAAAGTGCAATAGGAAGATGAAGATAATCTCCAGAGTCTGAGTGGCATTGGTAGAGGTGCATCCATATGAACTTATGGGAAAAAGAGAGATTAGAGACCGAAGAGGAGTAACTTGAAGATGTAGAAAGAGAAGCAGATAAAACGGGAGTGAGGGGAGTAGTAGGTAGAGGATTGGCGTACAATGCTAACATCACATGTATCACTTTTCTCCCACTGATGAATGGTATGAGTTCGATCAGGAAAGTAGAACTCCCCATTCACGGAAGGTAACATCCATGGTGCAAAAAACATGAAGCGTGGGTGATGATAACAGCGACATCCTTTTGTGGTGGAGCGGTATCTGATAATGACACATCTATGAGCTCGAGGATTAAGTTTGTCCCTATTACGTTGATGGATGCGGGCAAAATAAATATACCCAAAATTATGTGGAGGAAGATGTATGTATGAACCACACAATGGGTGGAGAGGTGAGCTATCAGAGTAACATAGCCAAGAATTCTGGACAAAGGCAAGTTATAAGGTGCGCAGCAGTCAACGTTGCATCGCCCCAGTAAAACTTCAGGGAGTGTGTGGTGGTGAGGACAACGAGCAATCTCAAGGTGGGTTTATTTTTTTCTTCAGTAACGTCATGCTGAGTGGAGGTGTGGACACATGTAATCAGATAAGTAGTACCATGATTACTAAGTTATAAGTCAAACACTTCACGGTTATCACATAATTCACATCCCCCCTCAATTATCCCTATGGAGGAGTGGCTTTGAACTGTTTCACCACCATCTTGTGAAATACTTGAAACACTCACAAACTTCACTCTTTCTTTTTAGTTCATAGATCCATGTGGTAAGAGAAAAATAGTCAATAAAAGTGACAAACCAATAAAAATCATTAAGAGATAAAACAAACGCAGAACCCAAACATCTGAATATAGTACATCAAATGGTAGCAAACTAGAAGAAGAGAAATGAGAAATACTATGTCGAACATGCTTAGAAAGTTCACAAACATCACATGACAGATGTTTAATAGCAAACATAAAAGACGGAAACAATATTTGAAGATAAACAGGAGACAGATGTCCAAGGATTTTACGTCATTATCGAACATCCTCGATAGTGGAACTGCGGTCGGTAGTAGATGAGAGAGCTTGAGAAGGGATTTGGTGGCCCATTTGGTACACAAGGAGAAGATTGTCTTTATGTTTGTTTTCTCCACTTCTCTTCTGCAATGACATCTTTGTCTTGGTCATCTTCCTTCTCGTCTTATTTACCAACTCCTATCGGATTTGCCTCAGGAAAACTCTTCTTTGAACTGTGAGGTATGTCAACATGGCAAGCATCATCGTTCTTTTTTTCCAGTAAGACAAGGACACAGTTCTTCTCGTCCTTTTGAATTTGTTCATTCAGATATTTGGGGTCCTACTCCTGTTAAGTCTGTTGGTAGGGAAAGTTTATATTTTGTTACATTTATTGATAATTTCTCTCGATGTACTTGGTTATATCTCTCAAAAGAACGTTCTGAACTTTATGCTGTGTTCACTGCATTTTATAATGAAATACAAACTCAATTTGATGTTTCTCTTAATGTTCTTTGAACTGATAATGCTCGAGAATATCTTAGTCAACAATTTTCTGATTTTTGCATGCATTAGGGAATGGTTCATCAAACTAGTTGTCTCTAGACATCTCCGCAAAATGGGGTTGCTAAGCGCAAAAATCGACATCTCTTGTATGTTACTCGCACCTTCTCACACAGATGAATGTTCCCCGATCGTATTGGGGACATGTTGGACTTTATTCTTATTATTTCATCAAGTGTATTCCCTCATCGGTTATTCAGGGTGATACCCTGTTCTCCATTTTACATCCAGAAGTTCAACATTTTCTTTACCTCTCTGTATTTTTAGCTGCATAGCGTTTGTGCATTCTCCTTCTCCTGGCCGTGACAAACTTTCACCTCGCTCGGTAAAGTGCATATTTTTGGGCTATTGTCCGACCCAAAAGGGGTATTGATGCTTTGATCCCCTGTTTAGGAAACCGTATGTTTCTGCTGATATTACGTTCTTTGAAAATATGCCTTATTTTTCTCGAGCTTATACTCTCTCACCATCTGATATTTTGTCATCTCTTCCTATTATTTCCGCACCTTCACCTGTGTTTATTCCGCCTTCTACACATTTATCTCCTCTTCTCATACCAGTTCCTCTGTCTTCGCCTCTATCTTCTAATTCTCCCCTGCCTTTGGAGTTGTTGTTGACAGTTCCCGGACCAGTAATCTCTCTGATGGTTAGATCTACTATCGAAGACAAGTCGGATCTTGACCTTCATATTGCTCTATGGAAGGGGGTTAGGACTTGCACCAAACACTCCATTCATGATGTTGTGTCCTATGCTCGTCTATCCCTAGCTGGAAGGAAATATGCTCTTGCTCTCTCGGCAAATGTTGTCCCGATTAACTATCAGGAGGCTCTTGTTGTTCCACATTGGAAAGCGGCAATGGATGAAGAAATGAAGACTTTAACCGAAAGGGGTACTTGGACTTTTGTCCCTACTGCTCTAGGTGTGGGTGTGGTTTGCAGTCGGTGGGTTTTGTCATCAAGTTTCATCCGGATGGCACTATTGACCGATATAAGGCTAGACTTGTTATCAAAGGCTTTACTCAAACATATGGCGTGGACTTCTTTGATACCTTCTCCCCAGTTGATCACATCAGCACTATCCGTGTTCTTTTTTCTGTAGCGGTTAACAAAGGTTGGGAGATGTATCAGTTAAATGTGTAAAATGTCTTCCTGTATAGTGATCTACAAGAGGTAGTTTACGTGGAGCAACCTCCTGAGTATATTGCTCCGGGGGAGTCTCAGGTATGCAAGTTACGAAAAGCAATTTATGGTCAAAAGCAAAGCCCACGAGCCTGGTTCGACAAGTTCAACAAAGTTGTCTCTCTGATTGGCTTTAGTCGGAGTTTGATCACTCTTTTTTATTTGCAAGACTACTTACGGTATTGTGGTTCTGGCTGTATATGTGGATGATATTCTCCTTACTGGTGATGATAAGGAAGAAATTGATCTAGTAACGAGATACCTTCAGAAACATTTTGTTACAAATGATATGGGCTCTCATAAGTACTTCCTGGGAATAGAAATCCTGCGAAAACACAACTCTGTGGTGCTCTCACATCAGAAGTATGCGTTAGATCTTTTGAAAGAATTTGGTCTTCTTGAGGCAAGACCTGTTTGTTGTCCTATGGTCGTTGGTGATGTCAAGAGTTGGACGGAGGATTCACCACTTCTTTCAGATAGTAATATGTACAAACAACTAGTAGGAAAACACATTTATCTGACTGTTACCAGACCTGATATTTGTTATGCAGTAGGGAAGGTCAGTCAGTTTATGCAAGGTCCCAGAAATTGTCAGCTTCGATTCGCCTTAAAAATTCTGGAATATGTGAAAGGGTCTCTAGGGAATGGGTTATTGCACTTTTATGGGAGGAAATCTTGTCAGCTAGAAAAGCAAGAAACAGTTCGTTGTGTGACGATCAAGTGCTGAAGCTGAGTACCGAAGCATGACATCGACCGCTTGCAAATTGAAATGATTGTGTGCCCTTATGCTTGACTTAGGAGAGATATATGACCATCATTTATTGATGTTTTGTGACAACCAGGTTGTTATACATATATGTAGGAATCCAGTTTTTCATGAAAGGATAAAACACATTTAAGGTTTTTGTCACTTCGTCAGAGAAGAAATTTTAAAGAATCAAATATGTACTCCTTTCGCTTCTCTTTCAGATGTCTGTGGCAAGTTGTGCATTATTGACATGTATGCTCCAGCTTGAGGGGGAGTGTTAGATTTGTGAATTTGGCGGATTTGCGGCTTGGTCCAGGCGGTCTGGAGGTTTGGCGGACTGGCGGCTTCACCAATTCGTGACCCTAACTTTCATGAACTCCCTCGTCTTGGCCCCCGACCACGTCCATGGGTTCCCCGACTCAAAGGTGCAAAGTGAGGATGAAGATAGAAACAAAATTCACAATCATGTCCTCTCTTACCACAATAATCACACAAAGGAACGTAAGTGACAAGTGTTCCATGACCAAAAGTAGTCAAGACAACGATCAGTAGTCATGTTTGAAGTTAGGGATCTCGTTTGGTCTTCATCACCTTATGTCATGTTGAATTCATTTTTGAGAGAAGAAAGTGGAGAGGGATGGAGCATATGGGTATGCAAAGTATCAAACTCCAAGTTCAGACCCATCAAGAATACATGAACTTTGTAGTTCATTCTTCTTCAACTAGATAACATCGGCAGTGCATGTGGGAGTGAAATGCTCGAAGCAATCCACTTCTTGATATAATCTTTCAAACTCAAAGAAATAAGCGGAGACATTCATCGATCCCTGTCAATGTTCAAGAATCTGACGAGTAGAGCTGCAATCAAGGAGTATGTCTCATGAGTATGAGTCCATATCTCGTAAGTTGAATCCATATGCATATAGCTCCGCAAAAACTTTAGTGACAGAGTGAAGGAGCAACGAAACAATGAGGAGTTATTAGAATCCCACGTATTCCAAAAGAGATCACACTTGCGTGGCCCAACCACTTTCCCATCAATGTAGCCATATAATTGATGGCTAGGTATAGCATGTTGAGCAGCACTAGACCATTCTAGATAATTGGTCACGTCTAGTGGCATGGTAGTGATTTTCAACGAGCCAAAGTGTTTGCGAGTCTTATGATGGTCACGTGTGGCATCTGAACACTGGAAGAGGAAATCGAAGAGTCCACCATAAAAACACGGCCCGGACAGGAACAAGAAGGACAATCAGATTAATCAATCACCTAGACATCTTCATTATCGAATAGGAAAGCATGTTGAGGATGTCATGTGACGGCTCCAGCAGTCGTTAATGTCGAGGAAACAAACAAAGGGGCTAACCTAGGTCAGAATATGGATGAGGAACATGTACAATAGCTGAATGAGAACTGCGGTGGTTACAGTGACCAGAGATCAACAAGGTCCGGTAAAAAAAATTGATAGTGAGACGGCGCTGATCTGGAGGTGGTCGAGAGGGATTGGGCAGAGCTGTTGGCATTGATTTGGTGTTGAATCCGGCATTGGAATGTTGACGACGATGCTAGGGAAGCTTTGAAGCCGAGGCTGACGGAGATGTCGTTGAAGCCTGAGATTGTTCAAGGTGTTCTTCGCTTAAGCTTGACGGTGTTGAGAAGAAAAGGCCAAAGATCGGCAACGATAGTGGGGCGATGGATAGCTGAGTAATAGCAAATCAGCAGTGGGCGATAGAGGGCCCCATGTCACGGATCAGCATCTGAGACAAGTTCGTGACACTTAGCTCTAATGCCATGTGGAGAAATACTCATATTAATTCATTAACTTAACTCCTACCCATACATATACATGGGATAGGAGAATCAGAAATATTACGGAAATACCATTACATAATAAGGTAGATGCAGTTGTTCGAAAACATAATGAATCTATTGTGACAGGAAGTGATTATGAACAAATTAGAAATTGGTGCCAACATGGCTAGGGCTTTCTGAAACAGATGAAGGATGAACAGGAAGTGCAAAGGAGGAAGAGCTGCTTCTGATGCCTCTAAGGGTAGCTACTTATGTAATCATTTCTACACCATGCTAACTAGTATAACATAAGCGAACTATTAGTGTTTACTTTATAATACATTAAATCAGCAATATATGTCGTATTGTTCGGCATCTTACTCTCAAATTATCATATTGTTACCAAGGTTTTGAAAACCGGACCGGGCATCAAACCGGCGGAGGGAAAGGTTCAAGATTGAACCGGTCCAGCCGGTTCAATTGGGGTCGAACCGTTACATATATATATATACGTTAATATTATATATGTATATTAATTATATATGTTTATTTTATATATACGTCAATATTTATATGTATATAATATATTATGGGACAAAACAATAAGAACCAAATGGTCAGGTGGTCCGCTCTTAGCCTAACCTGGTCTCGGTGGGGGTTCGAATCCCCCGCCAACGTTTTTTTCTACTATTTGGCCCGCCCGGTTTTGTGAAACCGCGCCCGGTTCCTAGCCCACCGGTCCGCCCGCCCGGTTCCACGAGTCTTGAGTGGTCCGTGGAGGGTCTGGTTTGCTTACCTGGACCGGACCGGTTGGGTCCCCGGTCCGCGGTTCGACCGGTCCGGTCCGGTTTTTAAAAGCTTGATTGTTACTCTAATTTTAATTTTAAACATAATCAACCTAACATTTTTGGGATTATTTAGTCCCATGTGAAGAATCACGTGTCTCGTGAGTTGAAAATAAAATCATATATTATTAGGGCAACAACTAGGCTATTTATAGCCTACACCTCAACATACATACTACAATACTTCTGCTCAACATTGGCGAAAGATATTCAGTAAGCTCATCTTGTTACAACCCCCGATCATATCCTGTGAACTAAGTCCCTTAATTAAGCAATCTGCAACCTGCCCCTTTGTCGGCACTTGGCTCAACTCCAGTAGCTCGTTATCAAGCTTTTCTTTGATAAAAAATCTATCAATCTCTATATGTTTGGTACGATCGTGTTAAACTGAATTGTTTGCAATACTGATGGTTGGCTGGCTGTCACACCACAGCTTCATTATGTCCTTTTGGTCCAGCTTCAACTCCTCAAGCATTCCTTTCAGCCACATAAGCTCTGCAACCCCTACTGCCATGACTCTGTACTATGCCTCTGCCGTCGATCTGGTCACTACTGACTGCTTCTTGCTCCTCCATGAGACCAGGTTGCCTCCCACAAATATGCAATAGCCTGAGGTAGACCCCCTATCATCCGCACAGCTTGCCCAGTCAGAATCGCAATAGCCTTCGATCCTCACGTGTCTGTTCTTTCTGAAGGTCAGCCCCTTTCCAGGAGCACTCTTCAAGTATCACAAAATCTGGTACACTGCATTCATATGGTCATTCCTTGGGTCATGCATGTAGCGGCTCACCACGCTTACAGAGAATGAGATGGCCAGGAGTGTGTGGCTCAAGTAGGTCAACTTCCCGACTAGCCTTTGGTAGATTTCCCGATCTACTGGTTCTCTGGCCTCTGCACTCAGTTTGCACATTTGATTGATTGGCGTCGCAGCAGGTTTGCACCCCAACATCCTGGTTTCAGTGAGGAGAACCAACGCATATTTCCTTTGGGAAAGGATTATCCCCTCGGCCTCATACGCAATCTTGATCCCAATGAAATATCGAAGAAGACCTAGGTGTTTCACCTCAAACTCCGTGCTTAGGGCCCCTTGAGACGACTAATCTTCTGCTCTTCATCCCCTATAATGATCATGTCGTACACATACACTGCAAGCATGGTGGCGTGACCTCCATTCTGCCTGAAAAACAGTGTGATCTGCGTTGATCTGGCGATACCCCATGCCAATCATTGCTCTCCTGAATCGGTCAAACCATGTACGGGGTGACTGCTTCATCCCATAGAGGGATTTTTTCAGTCTGCAAACTCTGCCTTCTGTCTTGGCTATACCAAATCTCGATGGCATCTCCATGTACACATTCTCTGCTAGATCTACATGAAGGAATGCATTCTTCACATCTAGTTGGTGTAGCAACCATCCCCCGTTCACTGTCAAACTAATGAGAGTCCTAACAGTGCTCATCTTCGCCACCGGTGCAAACGTCTCGTCGTAGTCGATGTCGTAGGTCCGGTTGTACCCCTTGGCCACCAATCGAGCTTTGTAGCGCTCAACCTGTCCATCTGGGTTCTGCTTTATGGTGAACACCCACTTGCACCCAACTGCCTTCTTGTCCTTTGGCAGTCATGCCAGCTCTCAGGTCTTGTTCTTCTCAAGAGCCCTCATCTCTTCCTTCATTGTTGCCTCCCACTTTGGATCGTCTTTGGCGACCTGCCAATTATTATGTATAATAACATTATCCAAAGATGCAATGAATGTTCTGTGTGTAGGGGAGATATGATCATACGAGACAAAGGACGCGAGGTCCCAACTGTATCTGTTAGGAGGATTTCCCGTATTGTTGCGAGTAGTCTTCTGTAACACGAGAAGAAGTAGGGAGAGGAGAAAGGATATCACCTGAGTCTTGTGAAGGTATAGGTGTTTCAGTAGAGGGGGGCGACGCGGGAAAGGGACTAGGAGCTAGACTGGGCACCGACCCTGGATCTGGTACTCCTGGAGGCTTTCTCCTTCTACTAAATGTCAGCAGTTCCCCCTGAGTCGTAGGTCTCACACCTTGCCTCTACTCCTCAATCTCCTCCTGCTCATCATCGCTCTCCTGCTGCTCCTCCGCAGATCCTCCCTGCCTTACTCCCAAATCTGTCACCAACATCTCTTTTTCTAGCATCGTACTTTCTTTATCTGATGAGTCTAATGTAGGTAGGACTCGCTCTTGCTTGTAGTACTGTTCTAGCTCTCTAAAATAAACATTCATGCTCACAAAGCATCTTTTCTCCACTGGGCTCCAACACATGTAACTCTTTTGAGTACGAGAGTAGCTCACAAACATACACTTGACTGTCCTTGCATCAAGCTTACCAACACCCGTTTGTTGTCCTTCACGAATCACACACACCCGAATACCTTCAAGGGAAGTATCCCCCCATTGTGTCCCTGCAGCTGCTGACACGGAGACTTCCACCCTAGTACCTGTTATGGCATCCTGTTGATCAGCTGTGTCGCTGTTAACATAGCATAACCCCACAGGCTCTGAGGCACCTTCATGTTTAGCATCATACTCCTTGCCACCTCCAGAAGGTGTCTGTTCTTCCTTTCCGCCACTCCGTTCTGTGCTAGTGTGTAGGCGCAGGTGGTCTGGTGCACTATCCCATGAGTTGATAGGTATTCCTCCATTGCCTTGTTGGTGTATTCTGTCTCATTGTCTGACCTTAGTACCTTAGTCACCGCACGATATTGTGTTTGTACCAGCTTATGGAAATCCCGAAAGCAGGTGAACGCCTTACTTTTATTTTTCATCAAATACTGCTATGTAACACGAGATGCACAATTAATTGTCACGACCCGTCTCGACAGAAGTCAGAGTGCGCTTTGAGACGAGACGTGATGCCACAGGCATGGGCGGAAAGAAAGTCATGTCTGCTAAGGCGGATGCAGAGAACACTGAAAATAGTTTTAAAATAATTATTTTTGGGGAAAACATATTTTTATTATGCGAAGTTTTCAAAATTTTAAAAGCATATGTATTTTGTAAAATTCATGTTTTACAGGCTATTACTATAGTTTTCATGTCATTATGATGCAACAGAGAGTGCACATGCGTTATATTTAGATTCTAGTACATAAATATTAATATAGCCTAGCAGTTGTTCATGATAACAGAGAAAATGACTGATTGCAATTATTACATAAAATAATTATTTGACAGTAAAAGAAAGGTAAACATAGAACCTGAAACATGAAGCAGACCGGGCTCGAGAATCTGGCGGCGCTGACATGAAAGCTAAGGCAATTCCAAAACACAAAGGAAAAGCCTCAGAACATTGAAATAAACAGAATGAGCAAAGTAAAGTACAGAACAGTAATAGAAGCAGAAAAGTATGAGTACCAGATTCTCATGAAGCAAAAACTATCCGGCACAAACAAACAAAAAGTTAAACAGATCAAGTTAGTTAATTAGACTACTTCGGAGAATAGCCTAAAATTATTCATGTAATAGGTTGTAAGCTGTGATCGATGAAGGGTGTAGGTGTTATAGCGGACGCACATGGCTCACGATCAGATCTGAGTGCAAGTCTTATCGGAAAAGTAATCCTGCTTGCCGTGACCATGGCAACAGACAGATGTCCAGTTAGACGCTACAGTTCAAAGATTCGCTTACAACCACGGATTTGTTTTCATGTTTCATACGAGATTATTTATCATATTCTTTTATGACAATATTATGAGAGGAAACTTCAGATCGTGATACAGATTCACGTTAACGAGAAAAATCAGATTGGAAATAAGTTTTACTCGGGTCTTACAATCAGACAGAAATCAAAAACCAGACAGACATCAGAAATCAGACAGACATCAGAAACCGGAACTTTTTCGAGTAAAAAGCAAAGGTAAGTTGAAGTGTATTTGATCGGAGATGTCAAAAATTCGCCTAGGTTAACAATTTCTAGGGCACAGTTATCTTCCCAGAAAAACATGCATTCACTACCGAGCATGATATCGAATCATCAAACATATATTTGTTATCCATAAATCGTTATAAATGCGATTTTTCAATTCAAAAGTGTGTATGGTACGAGCGTGACATAACTCAATCATCTTTAAATCTCTAATCAGGAGTCTTAACAATGATCATTCAAATCTATTAATTCTCGTACTCAAGCTTAATGTCCTCAATTTATTCATCAAACAAAATGCAAATCCTCAAATTGAATATTCAATTAACTATCATTCACTAACTCGTCTCTCAATTACTCAAATATCATTATTTACATTCACGGCTCGTGGTAATTCTATCGCGTGAACCTAAAACTAGGAACAAGTCTAATAAATGATTAAATGTCTAAATATTTCTGACGAAACAAGCTATCAAGGTCGATTCAAAATAAACAAAGATCAGACAAAACAATTAAGTTGAATGTTTGCAAGAGAGAGGTGATCTCTACTTGCCTCAAAGAAGTTGAAGCTGGCGGAGGAGACCAAATTGCGGCACAAGCGAAATCGAAAAACTTGGTATCAGACCTGCTGAAGCACCACCATATACGACAATGAGTTATCAAAAAACTTTAACGTTAGCACGAGAAATAAATTATCGCAAGATTTAAATAAGAGAGAGAGTAAGAAATTTACCTCCCTCAAAAGTGAGGGAGAAGAGATTCCGCGCAGAGACGGAGACTTGGCGGCGCTTGGCTAGGGGAAACCGTAGATCAGAGAGGGATTTCCTTCACGAACCGCCAATTGAAGCGACGGACGACGCCGGAAATCACAATTACCCAAAGGTTAGACGATTACGCTAGGGGCAAAAATCTGAAACACAAGTTGAACGAAATATAGGGCACGAAAAATTCACGAACTAGGTCAAATCTGAAATAAGAGGAAAGAAGAGTAGATCTTACCGAGAGGAACCAAAATTGAGTCCAAAAACTGAGCAGAGGATTTGAGCGAACCTAGGTTCAAGCGGGGCGCAAGGAGGAAGCCAAAGTTAGTGTCGGCCCTCTTGAGGGGAAGAGCAGAGGCTGCTGCACTGAGGAGGGGGTTGTCTGCCCTTGGAGAGGAGGGAATAAGGCCTTCCTGACTTGGGGAGGAGAAGTTGGCGGCTGTTGCAGGCCTTTGGAGGAAAGGAGACGATCGGCCCTTGCAGAGGAGCTGAAGCAGCCGGCCATAGCAGGAGTCGTCGGCGGCTACGGCAGAAGGAAACAGGAGGAGCTCGCGGTGAGCAGGGAGGCGCGGGAGCAGGCGGGAGGCGGGATCGTGAGAGCCGATGCCTAACGTGCGTCTTGCATGAGGCGGAGAAGAGCGGCTTGCGGTTTGCGGGAAGAGCGGGATACGGTGCTTGCCCTAAACCAACGGGTTTAAGAAGGGGGTGGGCTCGGGTTAGGTAAGAGGAATAGATTAGGTTTTTATAAATAATAATGAATAGTTTTTTTATAAAACCGGGTTGTTACATTCTCCCCCACTTAGGAAGTTTCGTCCTGAAACTTCCCTGAGAATTCTCTGAATGGGGTCAAAAACAACGAAGATTCAGACGATATTCATTCCAACAATGTCTGCAGATCAAGGCACTTTATAGTAACGACCTAGGGAGGACCCCTAGCGGCGCCCGGCCCACCAGCAGCCCATGGAGGACCCATGGCGCCACGGTGGTACAGCCGGAATCTACAAGCCATAAAAGTTAACTATAAATACAAGAAAACAGATAAAAGAACAATCACGGAGACTTACTATGATCAAGAGAAAAGTTTCGGATACTTGCAACGCAGGTCAGATTCAAGTTCATAGGAGAAGTCTTTAGGCATAGCGGTTCAGACATATACAAAAGATTGACTTTATGGAGTACATGAATTGTCTTCGATTAGCCCAAAATTGAGCGGCAGAATGCGAGAATCCGGGAGCAAAAAGAATCTTACACGGAGCGAATATAGAACGTCAACGGGGAAAAGAAGTGGGAGGATGATTGAGTATCGACAGGAGCGAGTCAAACTGGAGTTGGAGAATTACAAGACAACGCTGGAGAAATTCAGCAGAGCATCACTGAAACTTAAAAGCTACCTAGAAGGAGATACAAGATGACTAGACAAGATTGACAGACATGCGAAACAGCAAAAACTATTTACAAATATCGGGAACTAGCAATTAGAGATTTTAAAACATTTTCTACTGTCAAGTACATAAATTATGAAATAATTACAGCATTTTTATTGGACAACTCTAGGCAATAATCATGCAAGTGCAACAATGTGAATATGTGCAATGTCAAGCAGATAGTAAATCCATGTGTGTACAATCATTATTGTAGTTCTTGACTTAACACTTGTGCAATGATTTATGATATGCATGCAAATGAATGGATACACATGCCATGTTAAGGCCCATATCACTTAACATTTCATGCATATTAAGACTCTAATGTCAGCGCACTTGAAAATATTAAACCGCTCATACAATTTAATATTCGCAAGCGGTGTATATCCTAGTGGAAATTCATATGCACAAAAATGTTAAGTTTGCCCATAACCCTTAACATTCGTGTGCATATTACTCATGCTTATGAGTGAGTGTGTGCGTCTTTCAGTCGCGAACAAAAATAATAACAAGCTGAGTGAACGAATGATGCATGCTTATATATTTATAAAATAAGTGATATTTAGAAAATATTTTATCCTTTGAACCAACCTCTCTAACCTCCCTCTGATACCAACTGTCACGACTCGTCTCGACAGAAGTCAGAGTGCGCTTTGAGACGAGTCGTGATGCCACAGGCATGGGCGGAAAGAAAGTCATGTCTGCTAAGCGGATGCAGAGAACACTGAAAATAGTTTTAAAGTAGTTATTTTTAGGGAAAACTATTTTTATTATGCGGAAGCTTTCAAATTTTTTAAAAGCATATGTATTTTGTAAAATTCATGTTTTACAGGCTATTATTATAGTTTTCATGTCATTATGATGCAACAGAGAGTGCACATGCGTTATATTCAGATTCTAGTACATAAATATTAATATAGCCTAGCAGTTGTCCATGATACCAGAGAAAATGGTTGATTGCAATTATTACATAAAAGAATTATTTGACAGTAAAAGAAAGGTAAACATAGAACCTGAAACTTGAAGCAGATCGGACTCAAGGACCTGGCGGCGCTCACACGAAAGCTAAGGCAACTCCAAAACACAAAGAAAAAGCCTCAGAACATTAAAATAAACAGAATCAGAAAAGTAAAGTACAGAACAGTAATAGAAGCAGAAAAGTATGAGTACCAGATTCTCATGAAGCAAAACTATCTGGGACAAACAAACACAAAAAGTTAAACATATCAAATTAATTAATTAGACTACTTCGGAGAATAACCTAAAATTATTCATGTAATAGGTTGTAAGCTGTGATCGATGAAGGGTGTAGGTGCTATAGCGGACGCACATGGCTCACGATCAGATCTGAGTGCAAGTCTTATCGGAAAAGTAATCCTGCTTGCCGTGACCACGACAACAGACAGATGCCCAGTTAGACGCTACAGTTCAAGGATTCGCTTACAAGCACGGATTTGTTTTCATGTTTCATACGAGATTATTTATCATATTATTTTATGACAATATTATGAGAGGAAACTTCAGATCGTGATACAGATTCACGTCAACGATAAAGATCAGATTGGAAATAAATTTTACTCGGGTCTTACAATCAGACAGAAATCAGAAACCAGACAGACATCAGAAATCAGACAGACATCAGAAACTGGAAAATTTTTCGAGTAAAAAGCAAAAGTAAGTTGAAGTGTATTGGATCGGAGATGTCAAAAATTCGCCTAGGTTAACAATTTCTAGGGCACTGTTATCTTCCAAGAAAAACATGCGTTCACTACCGAGCATGATATCGAATCATCAAACATATATTTGTTATCCATAATTCGTTATAAATGTGATTTTTCAATTCAAAAGTGTGTACGGTACGAGCGTGACATAACTCAACCATCTTTAAATCCCTAACCAGGAGTCTTAACAATGATCATTCAAATCTATTAATGCCCGTACTCAAGCTTATGTACTCAATTTATTCATCAAACAAAATGCAAATCCTCAAATTGAATATCCAATTAACTATCATTCACTAACTCGTCTCTCAATTACTCAAATATCATTATTTACATTCACTACTCGTGCTAATTCTATTGCGTGAACCTAAAACTAGGAACAAGTCTAATAAATGATTAAATGTCTAAATTTTTCTGACGAAACAACTATCCAGGGTCGATTCAAAATAAACAAAAGATCAGACAAAACAATTAAGTTGAATGTTTGCAAGAGAGATGTGATCTCTACTTGCCTCAAAGAAGCTGAAGCTGGCGAAGGAGACCAAATTGCGGCACAAGCGAAATCAGAAAACTTGATATCAGACCTGCTGAAGCACCACCATATACGACAATGAGTTATCAAAAAACCCTAACGTTAGCACGAGAAATATATTATCGCAAGATTCAAATAAGAGAGGGAGTAAGAAATTTACCTCCTCAAAAGTGAGGGGGGAAGAGATTCCGCGCGGAGACGGAGACTTGGCGGCGCTTGGCTAGGGGAAACCGTAGATCAGAGAGGGATTTCCTTCACGAACCGCCAATTGGAGCGACGGACGACGCCGGAAATCGCAATTACCCAAAGGTTAGACGATTACGCTTGGGGCAAAAATCTGAAACACAAGTTGAACGAAATATAGGGCACGAAAAATTCACGAACTAGGTCAAATCTGAAATAAGAGGAAAGAAGAGTAGATCTTACCGAGAGGAACCAAAATTGAGTCCAAAAACTGAGCGGAGGCTTTGAGCGAAGCCCTAGGTTCAAGCGGGGCGCAAGGAGGAAGCCAAAGTTAGTGTCGGCCCTCTTGAGGGGAAGAGCAGAGGCTGCTGCACTGAGGAGGGGGTTGTCTTCCCTTGGAGAGGAGGGAATAAGGCCTTCCTTGACTTGGGGAGGAGAAGTTGGCGGCTGTTGCAGGCCTTTGGAGGAAAGGAGACGATCGGCCCTTGCAGAGGAGCTGAAGCAGCCACCCATAGCAGGAGTCGTCGGCGGTTACGGCAGAAGGAAACAGGAGGAGCTCGCGGTGAGCAGGGAGGCGGCGCGGAGCAGGCGGGAGGCGGGATCGGGAGAGTCGATGCCTAGCGTGCGGCTTGCGTGAGGCGGAGAAGAGCGGCTTGCGGTTTGCGGGAAGAGCGGGATACGGTGCTTGCCCTAGACCGACGGGTTTAAGAAGGGGGGTGGGCTCGGGTTAGGTAAGAGGAATAGATTAGGTTTTTATAAATAATAATGAATAGTTTTTTTATAAAACCGGGTTGTTACATTCTCCCACACTTAGGAAGTTTCGTCCCGAAACTTCCCTGAGAATTCTTTGAATGAGGTCAAAAACAACAAAGATTCAGACGATATTCATTCCAACAATGTCTGCAGATCAAGACACTTATAGTAACGACCTAGGGAGGACCCTAGCGCCGCCCGGCCACCAGCAGCCCATGGAGGACTCATGGCACCACGGTGGTACAGCCGGAATCTACAAGGCATAGAAGTTAACTATAAATACAAGGAAACAGATAAAAGAACAAGCACGGAGACTTACTATGATCAAGAGAAAAGTTTCGGATACTTGCAACGCAGGTCAGATTCAAGTTCATAGGAGAAGTCTTTAGGCTTAGCGGTTCAGACATATACAAAAGATTGACTTTAGGAGCACAGGAATTGTCTTCGATTAGCCCAAAATTGAGCGGCAGAATGCGAGAATCCGGGAGCAAAAAGAATCTTACACTAAGCGAATATAGAACATCAACGGGGAAAAGAAGTGGGAGGATGATTGAGTATCGACAAGAGCGAGTCAAACTGAGTTGGAGAATTACAAGTCAACGCTGGAGAAATTCAGCAGAGCATCACTGAAACTTAAAAGCTACCTAGAAGGAGATACAAGATGACTAGACAAGATTGACAGACATGCGAAACAGCAAAAACTATTTACAATATCGGGAGCTAGCAATTAGAGATTTTAACACATTTTCTACTGTCAAGTACATTAAATTATGTAATAATTACAGCATTTTATTGGACAACTCTAGGCAATAATCATGCAAGTGCAACAATGTGAATATGTGCAATGTCAAGCAGATAGTAAATCCATGTGTGTACAATCATTATTGTTGTTCTTGACTTAACACTTGTGCATGATTTATGATATGCATGCAAATGAATGGATACACATGTCATGTTAAGGCTCATATCACTTAACATGTCATGCATGTTAGGACTCTAATGCCAGCGCATTTGAAAATATTAAACCGCCCATACAATTTAATATTCGCAAGCGGTGTATCCTAGTGGAAATTCATATGCACAAAAATGTAAGTTTGTCCATAACCCCTTAACATTCGTGTGCATACTACTCATGTTTATGAGTGAGTGTGTGCGTGTTCAGTCGCGAACAAAAAATAATGACAAGTGAGTGAATGAATGATGCATGCTTATATATTTATAAAATAAGTTGATATTTAGAAAATATTTTATCCTTTGAACCAACCTATCTAACTTCCCTCTGATACCACCTGTCACGACCCGTCTTGACAGAAGTCAGAGTGCGCTTTGAGACGAGTCGTGATGCCACAGGCATGGACGGAAAGAAAGTCATGCCTGCTAAGGAGGATGCAGAGAACACTGAAAATAGTTTTAAAGTAGTTATTTTTGGGGAAAACATATTTTTATTATGCGGAAGCTTTCAAAATTTTAAAAGCATAAGTATTTTGTAAAATTCATGTTTTACAGACTATTATTATAGTTTTCATGTCATTATGTGCAACAGAGAGTGCACATGCGTTATATTCAGATTCTAGTACATAAATATTAATATAGCCTAGCAGTTGTCATGATAACAGAGAAAATGACTGATTGCAATTATTACATAAAATAATTATTTGACAGTAAAAGAAAGGTAAACATAGAACCTGAAACTTGAAGCAGACCGGGCTCGAGGACCTGGCGGCGCTGACACGAAAGCTAAGGCAATTCCAAAACACAAAGGAAAAGCCTCAGAACATTGAAATAAACAGAATGAGCAAAGTAAAGTACAGAACAGTAATAGAAGCAGAAAAGTATGAGTACCAGATTCTCATCAACAAAACTATCCAGGACAAACAAACAAAAAGTTAAACAGATCAAGTTAGTTAATTAGACTATTTCGGAGAATAGCCTAAAATTATTCATGTAATAGGTTGTATGTTGTGATCGATGAAGGGTGTAGGTGTTATAGCGGACGCACATGGCTCACGATCAGATCTGAGTGCAAGTCTTATCGGAAAAGTAATCCTGCTTGTCGTGACCACGCCAATAGACAGATGCCGAGTTAGACGATACAGTTCAAGGATTCGCTTACAACCACAGATTTGTTTTCATGTTTCATACGAGATTATTTATCATATTATTTTATGACAATATTATGAGAGGAAACTTCAGATCGTGATACAGATTCACGTCAACGAGAAAGATCAGACTGAAAATAAGTTTTACTCGGGTCTTACAATCAGACAGACATCAGAAACCAGACATACATCAGAAACCAGACAGACATCAGAAACCAGAAAATTTTTCGAGTAAAAAACAAAGGTAAGTTGAAGTGTATTGGATCGGAGATGTCAAAAATTCACCTAGGTTAACAATTTCTAGGGCACAGTTATCTTCCAAGAAAAACATGCGTTCACTATCGAGCATGATATCGAATCATCAAACATATATTTGTTATCCATAATTCGTTATAAATGTGATTTTCCAATTCAAAAGTGTGTACGGTACGAGCGTGACATAACTCAACCATCTTTAATCCCTAACCAGGAGTCTTAACAATGATCATTCAAATCTATTAATGTTCGTACTCAAGCTTAATGTCCTCAATTTATTCATCAAACAAAATGCAAATCCTCAAATTGAATATCCAATTAACTATCATTCACTAACTCGTCTCTCAATTACTCAAATATCATTATTTACATTCACGACTCGTGCTAATTCTATCGCGTGAACCTAAAACTAGGAACAAGTCTAATAAATGATTAAATGTCTAAATTTTTCTGACGAAACAAGCTATCAAGGGTCGATTCAAAATAAACAAAAAGATCAGACAAAACAATTAAGTTGAATGTTTGCAAGAGAGAGGTGATCTCTACTTGCCTCAAAGAAGCTGAAGCTGACGGAGGAGACCAAATTGCGGCACAAGCGAAATCGGAAAACTTGATATCAAACCTGTTGAAGCACCACCATATACGACAATGAGTTATCAAAAAACCCTAACGTTAGCACGAGAAATAAATTATTGCAAGATTCAAATAAGAGAGGGAGTAAGAAATTTACCTCCCTCAAAAGTGAGGGGAGAAGAGATTCTGCGCGGAGACGGAGACTTGGAGGCGCTTGGCTAGGGGAAACCGTAGATCAGAGAGGGATTTCCTTCACGAACTGCCAATTGAAGCGACGGACGACGTCGGAAATCACAATTACCCAAAGGTTAGACGATTACGCTAGGGGCAAAAATCTGAAACACAAGTTGAACGAAATATAGGGCACGAAAAATTCACGAAGCAGGTCAAATGTGAAAGAAATAAGAGGAAAGAAGAGTAGATCTTACCGAGAGGAACCAAAATTGAGTCCAAAAACTGAGCGGAGGATTTGAGCGAAGCCCTAGGTTCAAGCGGGGCGCAAGGAGGAAGCCAAAGTTAGTGTCGGCCCTCTTGAGGGGAAGAGCAGAGGCTGCTGCACTGAGGAGGGGGTTGTCTGCCCTTGGAGAGGAGGGAATAAGGCCTTCCTTGACTTGGGGAGGAAGAAGTTGGCGGCTGTTGCAGGCCTTTGGAGGAAAGGAGACGATCGGCCCTTGCAGAGGAGCTGAAGCAGCCGGCCATAGCAGGAGTCGTCGGCGGCTACGGCAGAAGGAAACAGGAGGAGCTCGCGGTGAGCAGGGAGGCGCGGGAGCAGGCGGGGAGGCGGGATCGGGAGAGCCGATGCCTAGCGTGCGGCTTGCGTGAGGCAGAGAAGAGCGGCTTGCGGTTTGCGGGAAGAGCGGGATACGGTGCTTGCCCTAGGACCGACGGGTTTAAGAAGGGGGGTGGGCTCGGGTTAGGTAAGAGGAATAGATTAGGTTTTTATAAATAATAATGAATAGTTTTTTATAAAAACCGGGTTGTTACATTAATGAAAATAACAAAATAGTTGTAATCATTTAAAAAGCTTACAGTACAAGGTCCCCAGACATCAGAATGAATAACATCAAAAGTAGAAGAGCTTATTCGGCCGTACTAGCATAAGAACTCCTAGTAAGTTTGCCTAAATCACATGGATCACACACTAATTTTGTTTTATTTGTTGCATCAAAAATAGTAGGAAACAACATAGCTACAATCCTGAAGGAGGGGTGCCCCAACCGTCTGTGATGGAGTATCAGCATATCCTCTGCACTCATCTTCTGTCCTTCACCCCTCGTTGTCTCTACCACAGAGATCAGAGCCACATCCAGTCCTTCCAGATCCAGGTACCACAACCCATCATGCCAAGTCTCAGTCCCAAGTATCCTCCTCGTCCCTTTCTCCCGGAACGTCACCGTAGGTATATTAAAAAAACAACACATCTCAGCTGAATAATTATGGAACAAATGGTAGAAGGCTAACTGAGAAAGAAGGAGCATGCAAAATATTGGAAAGTGTTACCGAACCTAAACAATTAACAGTACCCTTACCGACCACTGACTGGAACGTACCGTCCGCCGTCTGGATGTTATCCGTCGTGGCTAGACGGGTATAGGAGGAGAAATCACCTGCATTTCCTGTCACATGGCGGGATGCGCCTGAATCGATGATCCAGTCTGATGCCCTGGAAGGAGATATAGGTGCGAGTGCAAGATATCCATTAGAAGGTGGGTGGGCGTACATAGCGACCCCACCCAGCTCCCTTTCTGCTCCCCTCGCCCGCCTGCTTCCCCTTAATACCCTCCATCATGCTAAGTAGGGTCTGCTCCTCCTCTGTATAGATAACGCCAAGCTCCTCCGCACTCTCATTCATACCCAAATTGGTCTGATAGCCTCCTCTACCACCACGGCCACGACCACGACCATGTCCCCGTCTGCCACCCAAATCTCTCTCCTTGGGCGGCTTGGAGCATGTGTGTCTCAGGTGGCCGACCTCACCACAGTTGTAACATTGTCGGGTCTCTTCCCTCTGTCCAGTAATACCAGGAGCCGCAACCGCTAGTGCTGACTTCACAGGCATGGACCCTCATGTACCTGCCTGCAGTTTGAGACGCGGCTCCTCCCGAATCATAGCATAGATGACCTCTGTGAGGGTAGGAATCGTCGTACCCGATAGGAGTAGAGCTCTCTGCTGATCAAACTTGTCATCTAACCCCTTCAAGAACTTCATCGTCCTTTCTTCCACGATGATTTTGGAAGTCCGACGTCGTGGATCACTGCAGCACATCCCACCAAAGGTGTGATCGTAGTCCACCCATAGTCGCTTCAACTCGGAGGCATACTCCTGCACCGTTTTCTCCCCCTGAACAGTGTCATCGATTTCTCCTTTCACCTAGAAGACCCGCAAAGTGTTTCACACACCATCATATGTGTTCCTCAGCTTGTCCCAGACCTCCATAATTGTCTCGAGGCCATCTACCGTGGTGGCAATCAATGGAACAACCGAGCTTAAAAGACACATAAACACGGTCATATGGGCCGACTCCCACTCATCTCCAGCCGAGTTCTCGGATTTCTTCAACGCCCCTGTCAGAAAACCCCCGACTTTCTTCGCTGCCAGGATCTTCGTCACACGGCGTGACCAACTCAGGTAGGACGTCGGTCCATCCAGCTTAAGATCGATCGGTGGAATTTCCAACTTCGCAGGCCGTTGCGATGAACCCAACACCCTCGATAATGAGGCCAACTCGTCCGAGCCCAACATCTTGAAGACGTCTGTCATCATTCACTCATTCGGCTCCATAGATCAACTTCCAACCGATCACTGCGTCTCGTTCGGTATTACGAAATATATCGGCCTGCCCTGGATCCGATCACCGCATCAGGAGTGACGCTAGAAGGCACTAAGGCACGAAGGTCGGCGGACGGAAGCAGTGACAGCGGCCTCCGGAGGCTACGGGATCGCTCTACCCGTAGCCCTAGAGGCGGTATTCCAGCAGCCCTAGACGGCGCAAGCGGGAGAAACGTCCGCCGATCAGGAGAAGACGGTCGCAGGCGACGGCGATAGAGGCGGCGCAGGCGACGGCGAGGCCTCCTCCCGGTGGTAGAGACGGCGACGGCGACGGCGAGGCTGGAGCGAACGGGCAGCAGCAGCGGCGTAGGCGGGAGAGACGCTTTGTTCGGGAGAAACTGCGGTCGGCCCCAACCTCTGATACCAAGTTGAAAATAAAATCAAATATTATTAGGGCAACAACTAGGCTATTTATAGCCTGCACCTCAACATACATATTACAACATTGTGTATTGTATAAACCATGGGCCTCTCCATATGCGTATTTGTATGCAACATTTTGTTCAGTCAGATATCCATTGTGTATTTTGTATCATTGATTGTAAAACATCTTACATGAAATATTTAAATATATATTTTACATATATGCCTGCATGGTCACATATTTTATAGCATCCCTGGAACAGCTGCCTATGGATGCCACAGAGTAGTGGTATGAGGCAATCCAACCATTGACATCCATGGGATTCTTTCATTTGCACTAAATATTTGGTTGCTAATTCTGAGTATGACCTTATCATCTTAATGAACGAGATATTGAGAATGATTTCATGTAAACTCTGTTCTTTTTCTACTTAATTAAATGCAGGCCATGCTCTATATGACTCAGCTGTTAGCTTTCGCTTCCCAGATCTGCCAGCTTTTGCTCTGGAATATCTCCCAAATCGTAATTCTTTGGTATTTGGAGATTTGTATGGGATAAGTGATGAAGCATCTACAATCTTTAGGGCTACTCTCCGTTATGAAGGTTTTTTCTCCTCTTTAATCCCTCTCTGTGTTTGCTCGCCATCGCCATCACCATCATTCTTTGTGCAAATTGCATAGAATTGATTTATTTTATTTTTGATTCCATCATTTTATCTTATAGCTGGTTTTTTTTGGCAATCTGATGGGACTGATACATTGTTGAGGGTAAGATGCTGCATGTGTCACCAATTTGTACCCTTTCCAGACCCATTTCTTTTTGTATGTTATGATACTTGAACGATGCTAGAAGGATGAATCACATAGGAGCGAATTGAATTTTGTGCCATGCGTGACAAGGTCTGGCAGAGCATGGGAGTAGCAGCTGAAGGTTTTAGTTGAGATGATGAATGACGCTGGCATTCTAGGTGGCATCACCTTTCATCCGTATGTCGTGTACAATATGAAATTGTAAATCCATAGCAAATTGAAAGGCCAAATAAAACAAATGATGTTGAATTCTTAAAGCATCTGAACTACAGAATCCTTAAAACAGAAAACTAGGAAGCCTGACATAATTTGAAGAATTATTTTAGAATATTTGATTTAAATAAATGAGTATACATTTGCAATAATTATTTTTAGCTTGCACTTTTATTTTAATTAACATATTCTTTGGATAAATTTCTGTTTAGATAGGATTGAATTTGTTCGTTATATTTTATTTTATTATTGAGGAAGAGATAATTAGGTTGTTAGTCTTGTCAGTTTATTTATATAAATAGAACCTGTACTCCAACACTTGGAATGAAGTTAATGGATATTGCAAAAATGGGAAAATTCTTCTCATCTTTTATTTTTTGGCAATACCCTGATATATATACACTAGAGATTGAGTTAAGAGTTAACACCTACATACAAATCTCAGTTGTAAAATCCCCCCTCCCGGTAATTGAGCACGGCCGAAGGGAGATCTTATGTCCAGAACCGTCGCCCCGCGGTGACACCAACTCTCGGGTTAGTCGTCACCACAAGATGTTGATCCTGACGTCAATTTAACCATGACTAGGCCAACCACATAATTGAGAAGAAGTAAAAACAACCAAGTCCACATCACACATGATATATAAATAATCATAAAAGCGTGTCCATTAAATGAGTACAACAAGGAAGAGATAATAAGGGCAAAGCCCGGTACAAAGTATCTCTCAACTATCTTGCGGAAGTACTCTCAATAAAACACTCACATCTGCTCGTGGTAGAGTAGTACTGTGTTGCATCGACTCCTCAAGTCTTGTCACCCCGTCCTGCTGGTCGTGTTGTTGCTCCGGCTCCTCGTGCACCTGGTGTTACAGTCACATTCGACCATTAGTCAAAAAGACTAAGTCGTTTTGTCCTCACCTCCCCCCGCGACTACTAGGTATCGGGCAGGAGGAAGAAAATGAGGACAACAAGGCAGTAGAATAAGCGGGTGACATGGCTCTAACTAACAATTATAAATATAAAGAACTACAATAGTGTATAAAAGTTGTGCTAACAGTTCTATATAAATTAGAGCAGTAGTAAAGTACAACGCAGTAAGGAAAAACAGAGAACAAACTACACTATCATCACAGAACCGTATTTTAACTTATATGAATGTTCATACAAACTTATAAGTTAAGATTTCTGGTAAGTAACTCATTATATAAAAGAGTTCATACTAATTTATATAATTAGGATCTTGTTGAATGCAATGTCTGCTTATGTTATGTAATGTGATGTTTATGCTATGGTTTCATACTAGTGCAACTCACACACATGACTGTATGCGCGCAGACCTTTTATCTACATCCCTTTGTTCACCTTGAGATGATTTTACCAATACATTTTTGCATCCCTATGTTCACCTCGGGATAACTTAACCAATACATTTCCACATCTCTATGTTCACCTCGGGATGATTTTATAATTACATTTCCACATCCCTATGTTCACCTCGGGATGATTTTACCAATACATTTTCACATCCCTATGTTCACATCGGGATGACTTTACCAATACATTTATGCATCCCTATGTTCACCTCGGATGACTTTACTAATACATTTCCACATCCCTATGTTTAGCTCGGGATGATTTTACCAATACATTTCCACATCCCTATATTCACCTTGGGATAACTTTATCAATACATTTCCACATCCCTATGTTCACCTCGAGATGACTTTACCAATACATTTTTACATCCCTAGTTCACTTCGGGATGATTTTACCTATACATTTTCATATCCCTATGTTCACCTCGGGATGATTTTACCAATACATTTCCACATCCCTATGTACACCTCGGGATGATTTACCAATACATTCCACATCCCTATGTACACCTCAGAATGATTTTACCAATACATTTCCACATACTTATGTTCACCTCGGGATGATTTTACCAATACATTGTTGTCTTACTTAATCAAATCTTTCCTTAATATTTAGATGGACTTGATGATTTAGGGTGAATCTTGGACTTCCCGAGTACTACCCAGTGAAGGGATCGCAACAGTACTATGCAGTATGATGGGTTGAATCTCAAACCTCCCTTTATCAAGATATTTAATCTTATTGGTGGCTACCCTTCCTTAAAGCCCTCTCTCCATGTTTCTGTTAATAGCCTAAGATAGATTTATAACTTCTTTTCGGGGGAAGAGTTGATCTACTGTTTAACTCCAAGGACAAGTACTCCCCCTAGTGTTTGTGTACTCTATCTCTCGTCATATGTTGACACATTATCCTTAGACTCCAAATCAGAAGCCCGTGGTCTCCCAAACTGTCATAGATCCATTTAGGATCAAATCCTATGATTATCCTCAAGGTCTAGACACTAGCGAACGTTCTGTTGAATGATGCTTATCTCTAACTTCTTATACACTGTATGTGGTGCAATCCCAAAGTATACTAATCTATTATGCTCCAAGATTAAATCCTGAGGTGCACATGATCATGTTAATGTCCTACAATCATAGTCCTGATTTTTGTTGAAATCCACGAGTTATTGTTGGTCAAATCTATAACTCTCATTTTTACTAAATGTTGATCAAGTTCAAGTATTACACTAACATATCCCCTATGAATCAACTATCAAAAATATGAGGTCAATTGATCTCCAATTTATTCCAGAGTTTCATCATGTTATTTTAATTGATTTACCAAATTATCATATATTTATAATTTAATTTGACCATAAATTAGTATTTGATAATATCAACAACTTTCAAGTTTACACAGGAAGTACTAAATTGTGATGTCCAAATATTCCAATTAAATTATCAGGGACTTATTATGACTTAAAAGTGATCGTAACAAAAAATCATAATTTTTCATAATAATGCGACCATTAAATTTCCATAAATACATTTATGAGGAATTTGCAACATTGAACATGAAGTATAACATTTAATCATCCAAAAATTCCAAATAATTTTCCAGAGGTTCATCATGACATGAAATGTGCCTAACAGAGAATCATAATTTTTCATAATAAAATATCATTAAAATTTCCATAATTACTTTTATGAGGAATTGACAACATTGAACATGAACTATATTATTTAATCATCCAAAAATTCTAATTAATTTTTCAGAGGTTCATTATGATATAAAAGTGAGCCTAATAGAGAATCATAATTTTTCATAATAAAATGACCATTAAAACTCCATGATTACTTTTATAAGGAATATACTATAATGTAGAGCTATATTATATAATCATCCTAAAATTCCAATAAATTTTCCAGAAGTTCATCATGTTCTAAAAAGTGTTTAGCCAGAGTTTTAGAATTTTCCAAGTCATTTTGACCATAAATATTTCACGTATAAATAAATGTGACAAATTCATTTAGAAATATTTCCCAAGAAAAATCATTCTCAAAAATTCTCATTAAATTTACAGAGATGTATTTTGACATAACTAACCATGTGGCAGAGATTTGGATTTTTCCTAAATAATTTAGTCACATATATCTCATTTATTCAAAAGTGCGACATATTAAATATAAATGAAATACTTAGTAAATTAATGTCAAAAATGCTAATTTTCTCTAGAGATGATACATTCCTTCATAAAACATGCATGGTCAAAATCTCATTAACATGCATCAAGCCGTTTGGGAAAATACACCAAATAAACTTATGTGCTAAATGCACTTCAATTCTTAATGTGCAAGGGTCATGCAAGTGAAATACACCCACATGCAGAAGCCAAATGGTCCCAATTTTTGACCAGTGTCATATGATGACCTAATATACAATCCAACCAAGATTTGGGTCAATTTGAGTTTGTCTAGCCATGTATATCACCTATACATGCTTAATTAATTTTTTCCCTAAACTATAGAAAAATTTTCAAAAAGAAATTCGGATTTTTGGATGGGTACTTTATCTAGGTACCCCTCATGCATGGTTAAAATTTCAGCCCCATGCACATATAGTCGGTTTTGGGGCCCCTCCACATTGTAGTCATGATATTTTTTTAGTTTATCATTTGTGTTTACAAAGGACTCAACTTTTTGTCTAACAAAGTGGTAATCGATCTAAATGAATATCCATTTGCACTATGAATCACAGTCTGTTTATCACAAAAAGCTTCCTTGGCTCATGTTTTCCAAACCCCAACTCAGTTAATTTTTAGCCATATTAGCTCACATATTTATATCGCTGTCATGAGATATTTGGCTTCTACACTTAGCCTTGCCACTACTGATTGTTTCTTACTTTTCCAGAAAAATAGGTTTTCTCCAAGTAAGATGCAATATTTTGACATTGAATGTTTGTCTGAAGAAGATATTACCCAATCTATATTAGTATATTCCACAACCTGCTGATGATCTTGATTCTTAAAAAAGTAAACCTCAAGCTAGTGTTCCTTTCTAGTAACAAAGAATCTGTACTAACTGTGAATGAAATATCCATAGAAATATCCATAATTAGACGTTGCCACAACACTGAAAACTCTTTTTATACCTCAAGACGTTGGAGTGAATTGGTCGAGTCATTCCACATTTGGTTCTATAAGCAATCTAACTTTGGCCTCTGCTAATCAGATCATATCCATAATTAGATTCAACTTTGTTATAATAGCAGTGTATACTACTACTATAGATTAAGACTTTTCAAGTTGACGACTACCATTATAGTCAGTATGCATAAGAGAGTCATTCAACACCAACTCCCAGTACTAACACAACTAGAAGGATTCTAACATCGATAAGTAACAGATCATATTGTGAATGGGGCGATGAACTCATGCTAAAGGGAATGAAACATGATTCGAAACAAGGTAAATGATAAAATAAGGTAATAAATATTCCTACTAAATTTGATTGAATATTACCATAAGAAGACTGAACGTTTCTCTTAAGGATTCTGATCTATTAAATGAAACTCTACATAATGCGAGAAACATGGGAACTCATCCTTACACAGGTTACTTTCTTGAATCCATACACTGACTTGAGGCTCTTCTTCTATAGAATACAATGTCTGATGAAAACTCATACTAAAAGAAAGCTTACAGCGGAAGTAAGAAATATAGTTAGGTGTAATGTTGTGACGCTCGTACAAACGATGCGGCGACATGATGCACAATGTTGAATTTGGAAGGTTAAGAGGAGTTCTCTGATCTACTCCCAAAAGTGCACACTCAAATCTGAAATTAAATCAGAGTTATAGGCTCGAAAACTACACATTGGGATTATCTCTTCCTCTTTTAGACGACTGAAAATCAGATGGATTTCTTCCAAAAAATTTATTTGGAAAGAGGTGAATGATACCTGAGCCGTAATGATTGACTGAAATGACCTTAACATGGCTGCTGTGGAAGGAAAGAAGGAAATTTTGATTCCAAAATCTGAGGATGGAGGAAATCATAAATCCCAACATCTGTCACAGAGAATTAGAAGGAAGAAACTGCAAGGTACCCGAGGAAGAAGTCCATTGTCACCTGAAAGGGCAGCGGGATCACACGAAGTGGTCGGTGTTACCTGTCCTTGATCCTCATGACTGTGGAGGGGGTGTAAAATATGATTACTTTAAAGAAGCGCACTGCAGCGATCACGAAGGATCGAAAAAGGCGCTTACCTAACGCAGACAGCGGATGACGAAGAAGACTGATTGTAGTCGTCAAAATGAAAAGAGAGGTTGATGGGTCTCCTCGAGAAGCAAAAGGACGTCAACCAGGGTTTTCGGAGGAGAGCGAAGAGCTCTGTTCTTGCAGTCGTCGAAGATCGTTGAGGAGTTGTTGGCTCTGTCGGCTGACGTGAGCAAGAGAAGAAGACCTAACTCCTCGCTCTGTCGAGGAAGGGAATAGTTGTGTGCGTCGGTTTCTTCATGTTCAACAGGGAGCGGGAATCTCCAGAACAACGCGTGGTAACGCGTATCGGCGGCGGCGAGGATCGGTGGTGCCATTCGTAAAATGGGAAGCATATGGAATTGTTTTGTCGGGCCGCGGGAGGGGCTGGGAGTAGTAGCCTCATGGGGGTCAGAGGGTCGATGTCCTGCAGTAGGAATGGATCCTTCAGGGTCGCCGGTACACAGGCCAGCAGAAGAGACAGTGATGTGGCCGGTGGGAGCGGCAAGGCAGGGGTCGGCGGAGCAAGGGCCGGGAAAGGAGGCGGTAAGATGCTCGGAGGAGGCGACACGGCAGTGGCCAGTGGAGTAAGAGACGAAAGAGGAGGCAGCGACGGCGATGGCAGCGGTGATGTGGCCAGAGGTGGCGGCCATGCCTCATATATAGACTTGGTCGGCGGTGTTCTTGGAGGCGAAATGAAAGTGCGGTAGAGGCTATCAAGCAAAGTCGTATGCAGGGAGGGGGAGTCGATCGTCGGTCCTTAGGTTACTTACGTGAACAGAGGTAAAGAAATGTTGTGAGAAATAGAATACAGAGGAGTGAATGTGGGTGGTCTAGTTGCGGAATTCAGGGGGAAGGCATAGAGCGGAAGGGAGGAGGTAGACCTAGGAATCGTCACTTTGGGGCTCATAGAATCAGCACTATGAGGACCAGCATCTCTGGAAAATCCTTATCCATGTTTTCTTTGATGAAATGTCGGTCAGCTTCAATGTATGGGGTGCGATCATACTGGAGGGGGGTGTGACTGATGCTGATAGCAACCTTGTTGTCACAATAGTCTTATGAGTTTGGTTTCAGTAAATCCTAGGTGACTCATCAAGGAACGTAATGATAGGAACTACTAGAGAGAGAGGGAAGGAAACTAGAGAGAAGAAGGAAGGAAGCTAGGGTTTAGAGGAAGAAGGAGAAATACCTTAGGGTTAATTGCTTGCCTCCAAAAGATGACCTCCCGGGTATAAATACCCGGGCCAAGGAGGGAGCCGGCCGACCCCTCCTCATAGGGCTGAATCGGTTGGTTCAGCCCTTGGCCGGCCGGTTCTACTGAGTGGGGGCTGAAACAGATGGTTCAGCCCCTTCGTTGCTCGTCGTCTCCTTGCGCCTGCGAGCATAATAACGCCCCGAGAAGCGGCCCGCGGTCGGGTGCGTAACATTCCCCTCCCCATCAAAACTCAGCTCGTCCTCAAGATGGAAATCTGGGTACAGCTCCTTGAAGTCCAACAGATCAACGCAGGAGTTACGTGCTTCTGATAAGTGCTTCCACTTGACCAAGATTTCGGCCCGAAACTCGGCGCCCCACTGCTTCCACCTGAGTAAGAGAACATTCTCCGACATCGGCCGAAGTTCGCCCGCCACGGTAGTTTCCGGCAAGAAAGGACTCGGTTGGGCACTGTCACCAATCTTCTTCTTGAGCAAAGAGACATGAAATGTCGGATGGATCCGGGAGCCCGCGGGAAGCTCTAACGTGTAAGCGACCGGCCCCACCCTTTTGAGAACACGAAAGGGGACATAATATCGAGGAGCCAGCTTCTGAATTGTATGGCGAGCCACTGAGAGTTGTCGGTAGGGTTGGAGCTTAAGGAAGACTTCATCGCCCACGACAAACTCCCTCTCCTTGCGGTGCTTGTCTGCCTGGGTCTTCATGCGATTCTGGGCAAGGCGAAGATTCGCCCGCAATGTCACTAAGGTGCGGTCGCGGTCGCGTAGGGCCCGATCAACCGCCGACAATGTCGTGCTGCCCGGCTCATAACTGCTCAAAGAAGGTGGTGAACGGCCGTAGACCACCTCAAATGGCGTCATTTTGCTGGCGGAGTGGTAAGCAGTGTTGTAACAATACTCGTCCCAGTGTAGCCTACTGGTCCAAGTCTGAGGCTCGTCCATGACGAAACACCGGAGGTATGTCTCCACGGCGTCCACGCTGCGGTTAAGAACCTCCGTTTGGCCGTCGGTCTGGGGGTGATTTGCGGTGCTGAAAATCAAGCAAGTCCCTTGAAGCCTGAAAAGCTCTCGCCAGAACTGGCTCACAAAAGTGGGATCACGGTCAGAAATGATGGCGCGTTGGAGGCCGTGCAAGCGGATGACTTCCCGAGTGAAGAGTTCGGCGACCGACTCCGCCGTATAAGGGTGACGGAGAGCGAGGAAGTGACCATACTTGGAGATCTTGTCGACCACCACCAGAATGACGGACTTGCCCTGAGACTTGGGCAATCCATCAGTAAAATCCATCGACACAGTATCCCAGATGTGCTGCGGAATCTCAAGTGGGTGGAGCAACCCGGCAGGTGTAGTGGTCTCGTACTTCTGTCGCTGACATGTCTCACATTGTCGTACAAATTGCTGCACATCCCGGCATATCCCCGGCCAAAATACATTTGCTCTCGCCCTTTGGAGGGTACGGAGCACTCCTGCATGACCCCCCACTGGAGAGGAATGAAACTCGTGGAGCATAAATGTCTTCCATGCTAAGCCTGGAGGTATGACTACTCTGTCGTGGTAATGTAGTCGCCCACTCTGTAGATGATAACCTGGCGTCACAGTCTCCCCACGTTGGAGGGCCTCCACGAGGGCGCGTAGAGAGGGATCCCGCAAGACCCCCTCATGTATGTCATCGAGCGAGTCGAGGACCGGCCCCGAAATCTGGGTGAGTGCACCATCAGGTAGGCGGGACAAGGCGTCCGTCACCACATTCTCCTTGCCCTTGCGGTAAACGATCTCATAATCGTAGCCCAAAAGTTTGGTGACCCACTTTTGCTGAAGAGGTGAGGAGACTCGCTGGTCCAACAAATGCTTCAAACTTTGGTGATCCGTACGAATCTTGAAGTGCCGCCCCAAAAGATTTGGCCGCCAAAGGCCCACTGCCTGAACCACTGCCAAAAGCTCTTTTTCATACGTGGACAGTCCCAACGTCTAAGGCGCCGACGCCTTACTATCAAAAGCCAATGGGCGGCCCTCCTGCATCAATACTGCGCCCAGCCCCACCCCTGAGGCGTCCTCCACAACGAACTCCTTAGTGAAATCCGGGAGGGCTAACACTGGGGTGGTCGTCACCGCCTGTTTGAGCACCTGAAAATCCGCCTCAGCATCATCCTGTCACGAGAAGGCATCCTTCTGCAGTAGCTGGGTCAGTGGTCGAGCAATCTTCTCATAATCCCGCACGAACCGTCGGTAGTAGCCGGTGAGGCCCAAGAATCCCCGCAGAGCCCGAACAGTCTGGGGTCGCGGCCAAGAAACCATGCTCGCAATCTTCCGAGGGTCAGTTTTGGCCCCTTCAGCCGAGACCAAGTGGCTCAAGTACTCGACCTCCTCCTGCCCAAAAGAACACTTGTAGCGCTTAGCATACAGCTGATGCTTGCGTAGAATAGAAAAGACCTGTTCAACATGACACAAGTGATCTTCCCAATTAGCACTGTATATCAAGATGTCATCAAAGAAAATCAACACAAAAAGACGAAGTAATTGTCGAAAGATCTCGTTCATATTGGCTTGGAAGGTGGATGGCCCGCCAGTCAGCCCGTTGGCCATCACCAGGAACTCGTAGTGGCCGTCGTGGGTCCTGAAAGCCGTCTTATGGACGTCCTCTTCCCGCATAAGGATCTGGTAGTAACCCGACCGTAGGTCAAGCTTTGTGAATCTAGTCGCCCCGTGTAGCTCATCCAAGAGCTCTTCAACCAATGGAATTGGAAACTTGTCGTTAAAAGTGATGTCGTTCAAAGCCCGGTAGTCGACACAGAATCGCCACGAGCCATCCTTTTTCTTGACGATAATAATCAGGGCCGAAAAGGAGCTCGTGCTGGGTCGGATGATCCCAGCGTCGAGCATCTCCCAGACGTTGCGCTCGATCTCTGCCTTCTGCATGTGTGGATATCGGTAAGGCTGGATATTGGTAGGCTCCGCTCCGACCTTGAGTATAATTTGGTGATCCCGAAACCGCGATGGCGGTAGTGTACGTGTCTCCTGAAAGACGTCAGAATACTGCTCGACTAAGTACTGCAAATGTATGGGTTCCTCAGACGACCCGGCCTCATCAGACCACACCCCTAAAAGGACTGCCATCAAGCTTTCTTCCTCTCCGAGCTACTGCATGCTCCGAAGAGAGACTTCTTTTACTGGCGAAACTGTGAGACCCTTCAAATAGAACTGTCGGCCACGCTGCAGGAACTCCATCGTCATGAGCTCCCAATCAAAAGTGACCCGCTTCAACTGCTGCAGCCACTGAACTCCGAGTACCATGTCTAATCCCCGGATGGGTAGAAGGTATGCATTCGTGCTCCCAATGTATCCCTGAATCCGCAACTCCACTCCAATCATGACCCCTTCGCACTGCAGCTTGCTGCCGTCAGTCACCATAACCTGGAATGCAGCTCCTCTATCAATGTCATGCCCAACCCGCTGAGCAACGGCCGGATGAATGAAATTGTGGGTGCTCCCACTGTCCACTAATGTCGTCACTTTCTCCTGTCCAACCCGTCCTGCAACCCGCATCGTGAGGGGTGGATTGCACCCTTCCATGGCCTAGATGGAGACCCCAAACTCCGTCACATCCACATCCTCTTCCAATAGCGACTCCTCGACTGCTACCTCGGGCGAAGACTCGTCGACCACCTCTTCATGCAACATGAAAACCTGTAGCTTCTGACATTTATGCTCGGGCACAAACTTCTCATCACAGTTGAAGCAGAGGCCCTTCCCCTTGCGGGCCTGGAGTTTTCCCCACGACAAACGAGTCACCGTAGGCTTGACAACCGCTTGTGGCTCTCTCCTGGCTATGGCGGGTGTGGCAAGAGGTTTCCCCGTGGTCCGTGACCCCTGCCGGTTGAATCGCTCCTGCTGAATGTGCTCTAGGGTGATAGCGTGGTTCAAATTCTGTGGCATATATGCATGAACCTCATCCCGCAAATGCTCCTTCAAGCCCGACACAAAACAACTCAGCAATGACTTCTCTTCCCAGTGTACCCGGTTGGCCAACTTCTCGAACTTCGTCCGTTACTCAGTCACTGTCCCATTCTGTCGTAACTTCTGCAGCAGCGCCTCAAAGTCCTCATACTCTAGTGGCCCGAACCGGGTCGTAAACCCCTCCACAAAATCAGTCCACGGGACATAATCTCTGCCTCTCAGGAACCACTGAGTCCACTGAAACGCGTTGTCTTCCAGATGGAATGACGCCAGTTGCACCCATTGCCCCTCCGGGACCTCCTGATAGCTGAAGAACAACTCCACCTTATGAACCCACTCCAATGCATCCCCCCTTTGAATTTGGGGAAGTTCATACGTGTCAACTTCGGTGGCATGTACGCCCGCGGTCCGGCCTGCCCTTGCCAGCCCTGTCCTTGCCCATTCTGTTGTCTCACATACCCATCATGTCCACACGGGTAGCCTTGAGGTGGCTGACCCTGATGAGGAATATATTGCCCGGCCCACGGAATGTGGCCTCCAAACCCGCCGGGAAGAATGCCGCCACGCGGGTGAGGAAGAATTCGTGTTGCACCTTCTGGAGCCCGCACAGCAGCCCCCTGCCCTCCATCAGCCTGTAGCCATGGTTGCCGCCCGTAATCCACTGGTCCAGCAGCCCCAGAGCCGCCGCCTGGGTGTCTGGCCGGCCCACACTCAACCGGCCCAGCAAAACTGGGGCCGCCGCCCCCTGTTGTTGCCGCGGGCCACGCCGCTGCTCCCCCGCCTTCGTCAGTGGTCCCCCAGGGTCGGGAGAACCCGACGCTGGTGTTTCCGCCCAATCCCGGTGCTCCAATGCTCGCCGGCCCAGCAAAAATGGGGCCGACCACGCCGCCCCTCCGGGGCCTTCGCCGGTGGTCCCCCAGGGTCGGGAGAGGCCGATGCCGTCGTTTCCGCCAAAGCCCGGTGCTCCCGTGCCCAAACGCCCCGGATCGGGCATTCTGGATGCTTCGGCGGACCGATCGGGTCTTCCGCCGATCGGTTCTTCGTCGCTCGAGCTTTTTCCTTTCAACAGCGCCTTAAGCTCCTCCATACGCACGTCTATGCGCTCCTCCAGCCGCTGTGTAGATGTACGCATCTCTTGCTCGATTGTGGCTACCGAATCCATCAATCCACCATAGTTCTCCTCCAAGGTCTCCAAACGGGTGACCTCTTCTTGGGTGCGAGTTGTGACCATCGTCGGAGAATGACCGTCTCTGATACCAAATGATAGGAACTACTAGAGAGAGAGGGAAGGAAACTAGGGAGAAGAAGGAAGGAAGCTAGGGTTTAGAGGAAGAAGGAGAAGTACCTTAGGGTTAATTGCTTGCCTCCAAAAGATGACCTCCCCGGGTATAAATACCTGGGCCAAGGAGGGAGCCGGCCGGCCCCTCCACATAGGGCTGAACCGGTTGGTTCAGCCCTTGGTCGGCCGGTTCTACTGAGTGGGGGCTGAATAGGATGGTTCAATCCCTTCGCTGCTCGTCGTCTCCTTGCGCCTGCGAGCATAATAACGCCCCGAGAAGCGGCCCGCGGTCGGGTGCGTAACACGTAACCACAGACTTTCACAGACTCTGAGTCATGTTCCTAAAATCGGCCTTTGCGCTTGATCTTGCCACAATTTGTTTCTTACTCCTCCAAGTAACAAGATTTCTATTTACCGGTGAATAATATCCTGAAGTGGATTGACGATCAGGGTTTGTGTCATACTCAATGGCCAATTTCTATTTCAGAATCTTGATTTCCTACCAACCTCTGAAATAAGATCCCACTTCCAGGTGAGGTCTTTAGATACCTAAGAATTTTCTGTCACCATCCACATGGCGGTCTTTGATAAATGCACGAACTGACTGATAACACCCACAATATAAGAGATGTCAGGTCGTGTATGAGATATATAGATCAGCCTGTCTGCCAACCTCTAAGATTCTGAGATATCTTCAATTGTATCCCCTCCATCTCTCCCGAATTTATGGTTTGCTTCGATTAGTGTCAGCTGTTTTACACTCAAACATTCTTGTCTTCTTAAGGCGGTCCATGATATATTTTCTCTGAGAAATGAAGATCTCATGTTTAGACCTACTTCTATACCGAAGAAGTATATGAGTTTTCTCGAGTCTTTAACCATAAACTCACTAGCCAATTTCTGTTTCAGAATCTAGATTTTCTCCACATCATATGTCGTAATGATGTCATCATAGACAATGAGGATGGTCAGTTTCACTCCTTATGTTTGATGAACATTATATGATCAATGTTGCTTTGATTATATCTGACGGATACCATAGCCTTGTGAAATCTCTCAAACTAAGCTCTAGGGTTTTGTTTTAGCCCCCCAACAATTTTGCTTATTCGATTCACGTGGAGATCATTGCGGTCGTGGCAATCGCACCACCTTGCCCTCTTTGCTCCCATTGTGGACGGCTTGGCCATCTTGTTTAGAGATTCTTTGTGAAGCATCATCACCTCTGTCCTCAGGCACATGTCAGTACTACTACGCATGAACCTTCTGCCTCATCGTTCACCCCACCACAAAAGCCCGTCCGCTTGTTCTCCTTGGCATATATATAGACGCTCATCAATGCCTCCAAGCATATGACCAGAAACCGTCCTCTTCTTACACCTCAAGGAACATAACATAGTACCTTTGCTCTTTGTGGTTGATGGCTCTCATGCTATTGTGTGTGGACCTAGTGTTGTGACTACTACCTCTCTTCTCTAGTTGAATGATACTCTTTTTGTCTCTATTTTTCCTTGTAATATGTTTTCTGTGAATGCTCTCTCACGATAATTATAATGCTTTATTCATTTCTCCTACTATTTGTTATTTTCAAGACATTCACTCGTAGAGGACGATTACTATTGGGTCTCAATGTCGTGGTCTCTACTACCTTGACGATCTTCTTACTTATTATGCATCTATCATCTCCACTTCTTTTCTCCAGAAGCACTGTCGTCTTACTCATTCGTCCACTAGATCATTCCCTCCTTTAAGGCCGACCTCCACTTTAGAATGTGAACCTTGTCAATATGGCAAGCATCATCGTAGTTCTTTTCCTTCTAATCAATATAAATTTTATATTCGTCCTTTTGAGCTTGTTCATTCAGACATCTCCGGTTCGAGTCCACCAAATCTGTTGGTGGAGGTAGTCTGCACTTTGTAACTTTTATTAATGATTTTTCTTGATGTAATTGGGTATATCTTTAAAGGAACGTTATGACCTTTTTTATTTTCTGAAAATTTTAATATTAAAATTTGCACTCAGTTCGTTATGCCGCTCAAAAATTTAGAACAGATAATGTGAAAGAATACATGAGTCAGCAGTTCTTATCTTTCTGTACCTCCAACGGTATTATTCATCAAACCGGTTGTATGCATACGTCGCAACAAAATGAGGGCCGAAAAGAAAAATTGTCATTTCCTCAATGTTACTCGGACACTCGTCTGTCAGATGAATTCTCCATGCTCTTATTAGGACCGTACGATTTTCCTTTCTTGTTTTATAATCAACAGTTTACCTACTTATTTCCTTCAAGATGAGGCTTTGTTCTTTTTCCATATTTAATGGGTACACCTTTTTCCCTCACCTCGCATGTGTTCGATTGTATTGCTTTCGTCCACACTCCTGCATCTCATCGTGATAAACTCTGATTGCGCCACCAAATGTATATTTGTGGGGTATTATCCTACTCAAATTAGATATCGTTATTGTAGAAAAAGCTCAAAGCTTGTATGTATTGATTGAGTGTGTAAATACAAGGAGAGAATACATTTATATAGGAGAGAGAGAGAACAAATCCTATACAAGATGTGGGACTAAAGGAGAGAAACCATAAATGGGCCTAAAAACATGGGCCCCAATAGATGGGTTATTCTAACACTCCCCCGCAAGCTGGAGCGTACAAATCGTATGCACCAAGCTTGGACAGACATTGATAGAAGGATGTCTTGGGAAGAGCCTTTGTGAGGACATCCGCAACTTGTTTCATCCCTGGAACATCCCTCAGATCGAGCTTCTTCATTTGAACTTTCTCTCGAACGAAGTGACAATCGACTTCAATGTGCTTCGTTCTTTCGTGGAAGACTGGGTTTTTGGCGATATGTATAGCCGCCTGGCTATCACAAAGAAGAAGAGCCGGATAAGGTAATTTGACACCCAGATCAGTGAGGAGACTTTCAAGCCACGTCAGTTCTGATACAACAGATGTCATTGCCCGGTATTCTGCCTCAGCGGATGATCGAGCAACGACCGCTTGTTTCTTGCTTCGTCATGTAACCAAGTGGTCCCCAAAGTATGTGCAGAAACCACTAGTAGATCGTCGGTCATCAAGAGAGCCAGCATAATCCACATCAGAGTATGTCACTAAGGTAGGAGCAGACGAGGAAGTTCGGTAAACAAGTCCTTGACCCGGGGCTGTTTTTAGGTACCTGAGAATGCGTTCAACAGCCTGAAGATGAGATTTCCGAGGAGAGTGCATCTATCGACTGACAAGACCAACAGCAAAGGAAATATCTAGTCTGGTAACCGTGAGGTAGATCTGTACAACCCCGTATTCGCGAAGAGTGGGCCCCAAACAAGGCAAACGCGTTTTTAAGTTTTTTGGAGATTTTGCACTCTCGGTGGCCAATTTTGGCTCTAGCTTGGAAATATACTATTAGGGGGAGGAAAAATTGGCATCCCCCAATGGCTCCTTTGTTGGGGGGCGGGTGCGGCAAGTTGGCTGGCACCCGCCCCAGCCCGTTGAGTCCGAGGTAGGGGCAGGCGAGACGGCCGGGGGCCGGTCTCGCCCGGGCGGCTTGCTCGCGGGCGAGACGGCCGGGGGCCGGTCTCGCCCGGGCGGCCTGCTCGTGGGCGAGACGGCCGGGGGCCGGTCTCGCCCGGGCGGCCTGCTTGCGGGCGAGACGGCCGGCGGCCTGGCTCTCGCCCAAGCGGCCTGCCCGGCGGCCTGGAACCGCCTCGGGTGTTTGGGGCGGGGTGTTGGCGGCGTGCTTTTACCGATGTGCCCCTGGGGGTGTTTTTACCCCTCTGCCCCCCGGTGTGGGCGTTTCCTATTGGCTCAAGATATGTTGGGCGTAAGGGTATTTCGGTCTTTTTGGCTCATGGGATTTGGAAAACTATAAATAGACCCCCTTGGGTGCCTTTGGGGAGGACTACTTTTTGGCTTGCTTCCTCCTCCCTTAGCTTCTTCTTGGTAGAGTAGAGAGAGCTCCTCCAAGGCACCCTAGCTCGAGCATTGCCTAGGGAGGGTAAGTGCTCAGGTAGCCTTCCGGGTGTGAGGTGGGACCTCCGCGCTAGAGCCGAGGGTCTATTCCTAGCTTCTTGATCCTTTGGTCTGTGACGTTCTTTTGAGTGTAGTAGGTGTGAGGTCACCCCTCTTTTGGGACCCCGAACTCCACAGAGACCAAGTTTTTGGTTTCAACATTTTGGTGTGGTGAGCGTGGAGAGTGATCAGCACAGAAGATCTCGAGAGAGTGTCATGACGGGAGGTCAAGGAGGTGGTGATGATCTCGGCGAGCTCCCCAGCCCAGGACCCTTTGTTGGGTGGCAGGAGCTCATGGCCTTCATCCAAGGTATCATGGAGATGCTGCGAAGCATTGCTCCTCAGGGTGGCAGCTCCACGCCGACCCCCCATGAGTTAGCTCCCCCTCTCGACGAGCCGACTCCCAGGGGTCCAGGCGAGATGACCCCAGCGGGGGGAGAAGGAAGTGCACCAGGAAGAAGGCCCGGGAAGGAGAGAATGGGAGATGGGGTCGAGCGAGACCTCACCGGCCGGGAGCTATTCTCCAGCCCGGCGAGTGCCAACCTCCCAGGCGAGCAGGTCGCGTGAGTGGACCAGGCGAGACCCCCACTTAGGGGGTCACCCTTCAGCGAGCTGATCATCTCAGCTCCCGTTCCCGAGGGGTTCCGAGAGCCTGACATGGCTTACTATACCGGGAAGGATGATCCCGTCCAGCACCTGCAATGGTTCGAGGATGCGGTCTCCATCAGGCCGATGACGGATGCCTTCAAGTGTCGCTTCTTTGCGATCACGTTGAAGGAGAAGGCAAGGGACTGGTTCCATCAACTCCCTCCGAGGTCGATCTATGGGTTCGAGGACTTGAGCCGGAGCTTCCAGCTTCGCTTCTCCACCTTCAAGAAGCGGAAGAGGAGTCCCGAGTCCATCTTCCTGATAAGGCAGGGGGCCGAGGAGTCGCTGGCCCGTTACGTAGACAGGTTGCAATAGGAGATCCTGGAGGTCCAGGAGATGCCAGGGTATGCTCTCCAGATGGCCTTCACCGTTGGGCTGAAGGAGGGCTTCTTCAAGATGAGCTTGACCCGGAAGGCCCCCCTTTCCTTCGAGGAGCTAATGGAAAGGGCGGCTGAGGAGATAGCCATGGAGGCAGCCAACCCGACATTTGTCAAAGAGTTGGCAGAGCTAACAGAGACGGAGCCAAAGGAGCAAGGTGGCTCGAGACATCAGGAAGGAAGAAGGAGAGAGAAGCGGAGAGCTCAGGAGGGTCCAGAGCCAGGCTGGAGGCAGCAGGGAGGACCTGCCCAAGGTCCAGGAAGAGCCCTCATCCAAGGAGGGGGGAATTTTTAGGGAGGCCAAGGGAGGTATAACTTCCAGAGGCAAGCCCCAAGGCAGCTCTTACCCCCACCGCAGCAGGCCTTGGCGATAGGGAGAGGAAGAGGTAACAGGAGAGAACACCCAGCCCGCCGAAGAAGGGGAGGAGCGCTACCATACTGCGACTTCCACCAGGTGGAGGGGCACGCCACAGCCACCTGCCCCGAGTTCTTGGAAGTGAGGGGGGCGAGAGGCCCTGCCAAGCCGCAGCCGCCAGTGCGGGTTGAAGAGGTTCTACCCAGAGAAGGGGGTGATGATGTGTGCGAGGATCGGGTCGATGTGGGAACACGAGGGGGTATAGGAGTGATCCACGGTGGAGTGGGGGTTGAGACCACTCGGAAGACAAGCCTCCATGTCATGTACCGAAGGAGCGTCGCCTCAACCTCCCAGACCCCGCCCCCAGAGGAAAAGATCACCTTCTCGGTGAAGGACCTGCCGGATCATGAGGATCCGTTCTGCGATGCGCTGGTCATCCAGACGGCCATCGAAGGCTACACCGTCTCCCGGATCTTGGTTGACAACGGAAGCTCCGTCAATGTTGTTTTCAAGAAGGCGTTTGACGAGATGAAGGTGGAGTCAAGGAGGGTGTTGGCCTCGGATGGACCCCTGTTCGGATTTTCAGGAGAGAGGAAGGAGGTTGAAGGTGGAGTAGGACTCCAAGTAAAATTGGGGGGAGTCTCAAGGAACTGTCGGTTCGTCATTGTTGACACTCCAAGCAGCTACAACGCCATCTTCGGAAGGCCCCTCATCAGCGCCTTCCGTTGTGTGCCGTCTTCTTTCCACCAATGCCTCAAGTTCAGCTCAGGAGGGATCCAGGTCAGAGTCAAGGGAGACTCCAGGATGGCAAGGCAGTGTTACGTCACGGCCGTCAACATCATCTCTTGGTTGGCGAGGGCGGAGGAGATGGAGAGGATCATGGAGAGCTTGAGCAAGATGGAGGTCTCCTAGGGGAAGGATGGCGGCGATCATGCCCAGACCCCCTGAGAAAACCTCGCCCCGGCTGAGTCATGTATGTTTTTTATGTTGTAATGAGTCCAGCCCCCGACCAGCTGAGTCGAGGGGGTCGTATAACCCATCTTTTTCCCCGTTTGAGGATGTTGGATTTGGTAGAGTTCAAGTGACACGCCTGGTTCCCCACCCCCGAGAGGATCTCCTCAGCCAGGCTCTCACTAGCTTGTTGGGTCGAATGTGCCTCGGGGAGATCAAGTCCCACCCCCGAGAGGAGCTCCTCAGACAGGCTCTCACTAGCTGGTTTGGTCGAATGTTCCTCGGGGAGATCAAGTCCCACCCCCGAGAGGAGCTCCTCAGCCAGGCTCCCACTAGCTGGTTGGGTCGAATGTGCCTCGGGGAGATCAAGTCCCACCCCCGAGAGGAGCTCCTCAGCCAGGCTCCCACTAGCTGGTTGGGTCGAATGTGCCTCGTGGAGATCAAGTCCCCACCCCCGAGAGGATCTCCTCAGTCAGGCTCTCACTAGCTGGTTGGGTCGAATGTGCCTCGGGGAGATCAAGTCCCACCCCCGAGAGGATCTCCTCAGTCAGGCTCCCACTAGCTGGTTGGGTCGAATGTGCCTCGGGGAGATCAAGTCCCACCCCCGAGAGGATCTCCTCAGCCAGGCTCCCACTAGCTGGTTGGGTCGAATGTGCCTCGGGGAGATCAAATCCCACCCCAGAGAGGAGCTCCTCAGTCAGGCTCCCACTAGCTGGTTGGGTCGAATGTGCCTCGGGGAGATCAAGTCCCCACCCCCGAGAGGATCTCCTCAGTCAGGCTCTCACTAGCTGGTTGGGTCGAATGTGCCTCGGGGAGATCAAGTCCCACCCCCGAGAGGATCTCCTCAGCCAGGCTCTCACTAGCTGGTTGGGTCGAATGTGCCTCAGGGAGATCAAGTCCCACCCCCGAGAGGATCTCCTCAGTCAGGCTCCCACTAGCTGGTTGGGTCGAATGTGCCTCGGGGAGATCAAGTCTCACCCCCGAGAGGATCTCCTCAGCCAGGCTCCCACTAGCTGGTTGGGTCGAATGTGCCTCGGGGAGATCAAATCCCACCCCAGAGAGGAGCTCCTCAGTCAGGCTCCCACTAGCTGGTTGGGTCGAATGTGCCTCGGGGAGATCAAGTCCCACCCCCGCGAGGAGCTCCTCAGTCAGGCACCCACTAGCTGGTTGGGTCGAATGTGCATCGGGGAGGTCAAGTCCCCACCCCCGAGAGGATCTCCTCAGCCAGGCTCCCACTAGCTGGTTGGGTCGAATGTGCCTCGGGGAGATCAAGTCCCACCCCCTAGAGGAGGTCTCGTCACCCAGGCTCCCATAGCTGGCATGACAGGTTGACCCCGCAGGAAAGTTACACTCCGCGAATACGTTGGGTTGGATGTTTCTTTTTGAGCTTGTGCCAACCTCGAAAAGAATGGGGATTGTGTACAAACCCGTATTCGCGAAGAGTGGGCCCCAAACAAGGCAAACACGTTTTTAAGCTTTTTGGAGATTTTGCACTCTTGGTTGCCAATTTTGGCTCTAGCTTGGAAATATACTATTAGGGAGAGGAAAAATTGGCATCCCCCAATGGCTCCTTTGTTGGGGGGCGGGTGCGGCAAGTTGGCTGACACCCGCCCCAGCCCGTTGAGTCCGAGGTAGTGGCAGGCTAGACGGCCGGGGGCCGGTCTCGCCCGGGCGGCCTGCTCGCGCGCGAGACGGCCAGCGGCCTGGTCTCGCCCAAGCGGCCTGCCCGGAGGCCTGGAACCGCCTCGGGTGTTTGGGGCGGGGTGTTGGCGGCGTGCTTTTACCGCTGTGCCCCTGGGGGTGTTTTTACCCCTCTGCCCCCCGGTGTGGGCGTTTCCTATTGGCCCAAGGTATGTTGGGCGTAAGGGTATTTCGGTCTTTTTGGCTCATGGGATTTGGAAAACTATAAATAGACCCCCTTGGGTGCCTTTGGGGAGGACTACTTTTTGGTTTGCTTCCTCCTCCCTTAGCTTCTTCTTGGTAGAGTAGAGAGAGCTCCTCCAAGGCACCCTAGCTCGAGCATTGGCTAGGGAGGGGAAGTGCTCAGGTAGCCTTCCGGGTCTGAGGTGGGACCTCCGCGCTAGAGCCGAAGGTCTGTTCCTAGCTTCTTGATCCTTTGGTCTGTGACGTTCTTTTGAGTGTAATAGGTGTGAGGTCACCCCTCTTTTGGGACCCCGAACTCCACAGAGACCAAGTTTTTGGTTTCAACAAGATCAATTTTCCAACTAGTCGTCGATAATATTCAGGATTCTGGAGAAGTAGATCCGAGTCAGATGTCTGAGCACATAACTTGTGGTTTACATCCATGGGGGTATCACTTGGCTTACACCCTAAAAGACCAGCATCATGAAGAAGATCAATATAGTACTTTCATTAAGATAGAATAAGCCCGTCCGGGCGCCTGGCAACCTCAAGACCCAGAAAGTATCGTAGAGTTCCCAGGTTCTTTATCTGGAAGACCGAGTTTAGATGCACTTTGACAGCATGTATCCCTTGTGAATCATTTCCTGTAATGATGATGTCGTCAACATAAACTAACAGAAGGACCGTCCATGTTGGTCGGTGACGAGTGAACAACGAGAAGTCGGCCGAGCTTTGAGTGAACCCGATATCACGAAGGACCTTACTGAATTTATCGAACCAGGCCCGTGGAGATTGTTTGAGACCATACAGAGCCTTAAAAAGGCAGCAGACCTGAGACTCTCCCGTGGTCTCAAACCCGGGCGGTTGTTGCATGTAGACCGTCTCCTGGAGATCCCCATTTAAGAACGCATTCTTGATATCTAGTTGAAAGAGGGGCCACTGTCGATGAACAGCAACGAAGATGAGGACGTGAACGGTATTGAGCTTGGCGATCGGAGAGAAAGTTTCCTCATAGTCGAGCCCTTGTTGATGGGTGAAGCCGCGAGCCACAAGACGAGCCTTTAGTCGGTCAATCGACCCATCAGCAGCATGTTTGATGGCAAAGACTCATTTGCACCCAACTGGTTTCTGACCCGGAGGAAGGGGTACAACGGTCCATGTCCGATTAGCCCAGAGAGCAGACATTTCCTCCTCCATAGCTGCCCGCCAGCCCGGATGTTGAAGCGTCTCCTGCACAGAGTTAGGAACAGCAATCGAAGAGAGAGAAGTAGCTAAGGTGTGCAGAGGGGGAAAGAGGCGATGAAGAGAGACATAGGCATCCAGAGGATGGGCAGTGGAAGGCGTTACCTGATCAGAAGGACGTGAAGTATCCATGGTGGAAGTCGGCTGCAGAGGGGCAACGAAAACGGGAAGGCGACGGGTGTAGACACGGATGACAGGTGGTTTGGTGGTAGCATGAGCGGAGGCAGGGGAAACGGGTGAAGATGGTGTAGTAGCAGGAATAACGGGACGTGGTAAAGGTGGCGAGAGAGGAGGCGGTGGGAGCGTAGCAGACAACGGAGCAGGGAAAAACGGTTGTTCTTCCCGGAAGGTAACGTCAGCAGAAACGATGATCTTGCGAGTAGCGGGTGAGTAACAGACATAACCCTTTTGGGTGTGTGAGTAGCCGACAAAGATGTGTTTCACCGCCCTGGGATCCAATTTATCCGAGGAGGGCCCGAGGCGGTAGACAAAGCAGGTGCTGCCAAAGATACGAGGTGGTAGAGAGAAAGCCGGAGTGGAGGGAAACAGTATGCTAAACGGAGTAGCATAATTGAGGACAGAAGAGGGGAGACGGTTGATGAGAAAGCAGGCAGTGGAAACTGCAAAGTTCCAGTATGCCTTGGGCACATGCATTTGAAGCATGAGGGAGCGGGCGACATCGAGTAAATGGCGGTTCTTTCGTTCGGCAACCCCATTTTGCTGGGGTGTGTAAGCGCAAGAGATTTGATGTACAATCCCGTATTCCGAACAAAAAGTGGCAAAGTCGTGGCTGGTGTACTCACGAGCATTGTCAGTGCGGAGGGTTTTGAGAGTGGTGTGGAATTGCGTCCGGGTCTCGAGGACAAAAGCACGAAAAACCCGTGGAAGCTCGGAGCGTTCACGGAGTAAGTAGAGTCACGTAGTGCGAGAGTGATCATCAATAAAGGTAATAAAATAACGAAAAACATTTATACTAGGAATCCTAAAGGGACCCCATATATCCGAATGAACTCGATCAAAGGGAGTCGTACTCCGAGTACAATGCGAAGGAAAAGAAGAACGCGGCTGTTTGTCGAGGATACATGAATCACACTGAAAAGAAGTAAAAGGAATATCAGGAAGAGCCCGTTGTAGAACCGGTAGAGGGGCATGACCAAGTCGGCGATGCCATGCAGTGGAGGAGACGGAAGACAAGATGGTGGGAGAGTCATCGAGAAGGTAGAGCCCGTTCCGCAGCTGGCTTTTACCAATGGTAGTCCGCGTCCGCCGATCCTGTATAACAAAGGAAGAAGAGGTGAATATAACAGAACAATGCAGATTACGAGTAAGACGCCCAACAGAGAGTAAATTAAAGGGTGAACTCGGAACATGAAGAGCCGAGCAAAGAGGGATGGATGGGGTGAGAGAAAGATCTGTCGTGCCGGAGACGGGAACCAGTGCCCCATTGGCCACAGTGATAGACTTCGGATAAGGAGACTCCGAGTACTTTGCAGGCCGGTGCGAAGTAATGTGATGAGTGGCACCGGAGTCCACAATCCAACCCGGGTTGGTGGAGAGACTAGCAGTACCTGTGTTGGAGACGGAGGCGACGGAGGCCAAAGGTAGGTTGAGCAGGCCCTGGAGATGCTGGAGCTGAAGACGGACGGTCTCAAGATCAGGAGAGCTGACTTCAGTAACAACAGAAGCTGTCGGGCGAGGGGGGTAGCCGATTTTCTTATAGCAGGTCGCCTCAAGATGACCATTTTTCCCGCAGAAGGAGCATTTTGGCCGGCCACGGCCACCACGTCCACGGCCCCGCGAGCCCGAACGTCCCCCCGAGCAGAAATGGGAGGGGAGGGTAATAGCGGAGGTGTCTGCTGAAGAAGAGCCGGTGGAGGAGCAGGAGGATCTGGAGGGGAGGAGACCCGGAGAATCATGGAGCAGACATCAGAGAAAGATGGTGTAGTGGGAGCAGCCAGGACCTGAGCACGAAGACTCTGAAGATGAGATGGAAGGCGGGCCATGATGATGGCAATGCACGCAGCTTCCTTCTGAGCGCGCTGAGCAGCATGATCATTGGTGGGCGGCTGATGCTGGATCCAGGCTTCAGCAAGAGTTTTAGCCCGAGCGACAAACGAGGTCATATCTGAAGCGCCGCCAGTGTCGAGAGTGAAGAGGTCAGTGAGGATGTCGTAAAGATGCTGAAGGCTGTCGCAGGTCGGAGTACAAAGAATGTAGCTCATCCCACATAGCCTTGGCGGTGTCGTGGTACATAGCCATTTGGTAAAGCTCACCATCCAAGGAATTCAGAATCCAAGTCTGAACGCGTCTGTCATTGCGGAGCCAATCATCCGTAAGGGGAGAGGGGGGCTTGAGTAAGGTGCGGCAGAAGTCCCTTAGCCTGAAGAACCCGCCGAACTGAATGGACACAAGGAATAAAGTTTTTCTTGCCAGAGAGAAAGATGGTAGGTGATCCGGAGCTCGTCACGAAGTTTGGCAGAACAGGCCGGGCGGTCTGGCGGACAGGCCGGGTGGACAGTAGGCGGGCTGGCCGCCGAGCCCGTAGAATTACCAGAAGAAGTCATAGAGACAGGCCACAGACCGGGGAAGACAGGAGACCGCGACGGACAGAAGCAGGCCGCAGCGGACAGGAGCAGGCCGCAAGAAGGGAGGGAGAGGTCGGCGGAAGAGAGCAAGCCGCAAGAGAGGATAGCCGGTGCGACTAGAGCATAGACCGCCCGGTCAAGGTGTGAAACACACAAGCGGCTGGATGAGGCCGCGACCAAAGGCGAAGCGGATAGGGGAAGAAGTCCGCAGGGGGGGAGGAACCAAGTCGCGCGGACAGAGAGAAGAAGAGCAAGAGACCGCGACCAGGATGCGGGCGAGAAAGGAAACAGCCCGCACGGTCAGGTAGATCACAGCAGCGAACAGAAACAAACCGCGAGTAGAGAAACAAGCGGATTGGGGAAAAACAGAAGTAGGCAAGCTGGAACAAGTCCGGAGCGGGTAGAGAGTCCGCAGCGAGCTGGAACAAGCCGGCGAGCTGGAACAAGCCGACGAGCTGAAGACAGGCCGCGGCGAGTAGAGAGTCCGCAGCGGACAGAAAAGGTGGCCCCGCGGATTAGGAAGGAGGAAAGGCTATAAAATGCGAAGGGGGGAGAGGTGGATCCACGAGAGAAGAAGAGTAACAGGAGGAAGCAGGAAAGAAGCGGTCTGAGAGGGGGCAAGCCGCATAGGAAAGCGGATAGAAACGAACAGTCCGCTAAGGCAGGCCGCGAGAGAGGCCGCGAGAGCGGTCAATAGGTGCGGTCAGAACAGGGGAGACCGCGAGAACCGGAACCTGGCTCTGATATCATGTAGAAAAGTTCAAAGCTTGTATGTATTGATTGAGTATGTAAATACAAGGAGAGAATACATTTATATAGGAGAGAGAGAGAGAACAAATCTTATACAAGATGTGGGACTAAAGGAGAGAAACCATAAATGGGCCCCAATACATGGGCTATTCTAACAGTTATTTTGACCCTATCTTCAAACAACAGTTTGTTTTGGTTGACATCATCTTTTTTTAGTCCGTAGAAAATGCATAAAATGGGAAAGAGATGATGAATAATTTTATTAATTTCTCACTTTTCTTTTTATATACATGTATTTGTACACTAAGGCTGTGTTTGAAAGCCTCTCAAACATAGCCTAATATATAAGAAGAGAAAGGGGAGAGGATCCTCATCCTAAGATGTAGGATTAAACTAAATAACTAGATTGGCAGCAACTTTCCCGGTAGGAAGATGCGAGATCCTCATCCTAAGCTTGGACAAAAAATGAGAGTACAACAGTCGTGGTAAGGCCTTAGTGAGAATGTCAGCAACTTGCCCTGTAGCAGGAATATGTTTTAATTCCAACTTGTTCAGTTGAACCTTCTCCCGAATGAAGTGACAATCAACTTCAATGTGTTTGGTTCGCTCATAGAATACAGGATTCTTGGAAATGTGTATAGCAGTTTGACTGTGACAGAATAGAGTTGCTGGTGAGGAAATTTGACTTCTAAATCACCAAGGAGACTTTTTAGCCAGGTAAGCTCAGACACAACAGCAGTCATTGCACGATACTCCGCTTCGGCAGATGAGCAACCAACAACAGATTGCTTCTTGCTACGGCAAATAATATGGTTTCCTCTGAAGTAAGTACAAAAACCACTTGTGGAGCGTCGATCATCCAGAGCCGGCATAGTCAGCATTAGAGTCGGCGATCAGAGATAGAGAGGAAAATGGTTTGTATACAAGCCCCTGTCCAGGAGCAATCTTCATATATCGGAGGATGTGCTCGACGACCTGGACATGAGATGTATGGAGCATGCATACATCGACGGACAACTCCAACAACAAATGAAATATCAGGTCGTATAACTGTAAGATAAATCAGCTTTACAAGACGACAATATTCTGGGTTTGGAAGAAGAGGATCAGAGTGGGATTCGGAGTCATGAGCACAAAGCTTATGGTTGACATTCACAGGAGTATCAGTAGGCTTGCATCCAGAATAGTCAACGTCCTGAAGGAGGTTGAGACAGTATTTCTGTTGAGATGGGACGAGACCATCAGGACGTCTTGCTACCTCAAGGCCAAGGAAGTACCGAAGATTTCTCAAGTCTTTAGTTTGAAAGTCTGAGTTCAAATGTTGCTTGATTATTTGTATTCCTTTGGAGTCATCAACTGTAATCAAAATATCATCGACATAAACCAAGAGAATCATCATACTTGTCTGTCGATTCCGAGTAAAGAGAGAAGTCAGTTAAATTTCGAATGAATCTGACGTCATGGACAACCTTACTGAACTTGTCAAATCAAGCGCGAGGAGACTGTTTTAGACCACAAATAGATTTCTTGAGATGACATACAAGAGACTCCCATGTAGCCTCAAAACTGGGAGGTTAGTGCATGTAGACAGTTTCTTGCAAATTTTCATTGAGAAAAACATTTTTGATATCCAATTAATGCAAGGTCAGTGACGATGAACAGCGAGGGAGATCAAAACACAAATAATATTCAGTTTGGCGACCTGAGAGAAGGTCTCGTCATAATCCAGACTATATTGTTGAGTAAAACCATGAGCCACAAGACGAGCCTTGAGACGTTGAATTGTTTCATCCGGACCATGTTTGAGGGCAAATACCCACTTACAACTCACACAGGTCTGCCCAAGAAGAAGAGGGACAAGATCCCAAGTGTGGTTTGCCCAAAGAGAAGATATTTTTTCATTCATGTCCGCTCGCCACCTCAGATGTTGGAGAGCCGCCTGCACAGAGTTAGGGGTGGAAATAGAACATAAAGAAATTGCAAATCTCCTGAGTTTTGGAGAGAGACGGTGTAAGGAGACATAATTCGTCATTGAGTGAGCGGTAGAGACCGGTGTCGGATCTGCAGGCCGCGAAATAGCATCAGTAGAGGTGGCTCTCGTAGAACGACAGACAAAGGAGTACGACAAGTATACACATGAATCAGAGGTGGTTTTGGTGGGATCGACATGTGAAGGAGAGGTGGACGGTTAGAAGTAACATGGATAGCAGGCCACGGAAGTAGAGGTGGAAGTGGAGGGTCATTGAGTAGAGAATGATAGTGTTGGTCTTCAAGAAAGGTGACATTAGCTGATGTAACAACCTTGCTATCGGTGGGAGAGTAGCAGACATAGCTCTTCTGAGTGTGAGAGTACCCCACAAACATAAATTTGGTGGCACGTGGAGCTAACTTGTCAGTGGATTGACCAATATGATGAACATAACAAACGTAGCCAAATATGTGAGGTGTGACGGGAAAGGGGGTTTTGGAGGGAAAAATGAGGTTAAAGGGAGACACAATTGAAAATGGAGGAGGGCATGCGGTTAATAAGGTAGCAGACTATAAAAACCGTGAAATTTCAATATAGTTTGGGAACATTCATTTGAAACATAATGAAGCGTACGACTTCAAAAATGTGTGGATTCTTGCATTCAGCGACACTATTTTGTTAGGGGTATAAGCACAAGAGGTTTGATGGATGATCCCAAATGCAACACACAAGTTTGTAATTGCATTACTTGTGTACTCACGGGCATTGTCGGTTCGGAGAGTTTTAATGGTAGCAGAAAACTGGTTTTGAGTCTCAATAATAAAGGCACTAAGCACGCTAGTTAGGTCAGAGCGATCATGAAGTAAATATAAGCATGTCATATGAGAGTAATCATCAATATAGATGATGAAGTAACGATAACCAGAAACATTTGAAGTTTTATAGGATTCCCAAATATCTGAATGAACAAAAACAAAGGGAGCATCGCTCCGAGTATAAGAAGGTGAAATAGTAGCATGATGTTGTTTGTCGTAGATACAAGACTCGTATGTGAAGTCATTGATGGACAAATATGTGAGAGCTTTCTGGTGTATGCGGAGAGGTACATACCCAAGCCGTCGATGCCACTTGACAGAGCTAATAGAGGAGAGAAGCGTGGGAGGGGAGGACGGTTCCAAGATGTAGAGCTCATGCGACAGTTGCCCTTTACCAATTATATTTTGTGTCTTTCGATTCTGCACAACGACAGAGGTGGAAGAGAATGTGGCATAGCAATCAAGGTCTTGAGTGAGATGACATCGGACAAACCAGAGACTGGGGTAGTGTCCCCATTGGCGACAGTAATATATTTGAGATGCTCGAAGTCCAAGTATTGTGAAGGTTTCTTTGGGGTAATTTTATGTGTTGCTCCGGAATCCATAATCAAGGATGAACTGTGGGTTAGACAGGAGATACCGCCATCTGAAATAGACACAACAAAGCTGGAGGAATGGTTGATCAGCTCTTGAAGTTGCTGGAGTTGGAGCAACTTGGAGCATGGATGGCATCAATGACGGTGTGAAGGCTATTTGGAGCATGAATGGCAGTAGAGGCAGGCGGTGCGGGAGGTTGATCGTGCATACAGTGACAACTGACTTCGAAGTGACCATCCCTGTCATAGTAAGTACACTTAAGAGAAGCACAAATGCATCGATCTCCATCTCGAGAAGAGATGTGACCTCCACAAGAGGATAGAGGCGATCGCAAAGCCATTGCAACAAAGGAAAACGGTGGTCAGTCTCCTACGAATACCAACTGCGGTAAGGAAGAACAGTGGCAAGGAGAGCAGCGGCAGCCTGGATATCAACACCTGCGGCAAGGAGAGCAATATGCGCAGTTAGGAGAACAATGATTGCCCAGGAGATCAACAGCGATAAAGGCGAGCAGGCACAGGGAGGGCCCACGGTTTGTTTTGCGAACAAGCACGACGAGAAGGCAGGTAGACTCAGTGAGCTCGGCAAGGAGGAAGAGCCTGAGAGATTCAGCGACTAGTTGTGGCACCAGGGAGCATGACGACCGAAGAGTGTTAGCGAGCCGAAGAGGAAATCATGCAGTAGACGGAGAAAATCGCGCGAGGTGGGAAGCAAACGCAGCAAAGATCGCACAAACTGCGATAAGACCGAGTGGGTCGCTAAGATGCAGACAAGCGAGGCCCAATAGCGGGCGGGGGGTGTGGGGGAATCTGTAAAAGCTGATGGAGTGGGGGGGAAGAAATGGGAAGGGGAGCAGCAGAGGAGATGTCGGCTATAGCAAAACTAACTGCAGAGATAGAGGAGAAACGGGAGGGGTAGGCATCAAGAGAAAATGTGATGTTAGAAAAGTTTTAACTGCCCGGAGAGCGCTAGCAAGCGAAAGCAAGACGAAAAATTTTAGGATCATACGCTCTGATACCATGTAGAATTTGCATAAACTGGGAGAGATGATGCATAATTTTATTAATTTCTCAATTTTCTTCATATATTAATACATTTATTTGTACACTAATATATAAGGAAGAGAAAGAGGAGAGGATCCCCATTTTAAGATGTGGGATTAAACTAAATAATTAGATGGGTCTTATTTGGGCCTTTACATATTTTCTTCAACAGAGTCTACCCATTATTTTTTTGAGAACAGAGGGACCCTTTCTCTCGACATCTTTCCTCTTCTCTCTACAACCTCTCCTCCTCCGACCTATGTTTCATCATTCCATATCATTCATGCTCCTTCCCATAATATCACGCAGCCGACACCACACATGTTCCCCCTATTTCACCCTTTCAATATCATTATCGTCGGCATCCTACTTCTTGTTTTGGCCTCGCTCCTTCCACTCCAGAGTGCTCATTGACAACTCCAAGGTCAATGCTCTCCTTTTTGGAAGGTTCCCATATTTCAGTAGGCTCGGACTTGGATATTTTCATTTTTTTGTGCAAAGGGGTCAGGGGGATGACTCAACATCCTTTAACTAATATTGTCTTATATGCCAATCTCAGTCCCTCTTGCAGCAAATTTGCATGGGCACTCTCTACCATATTATTCCTGCCACACATGAGGAAGCTCTTCGTATATTGTGCTGGAAAGCAGCCATGGATGAGGAAATTTTCCCTTTAAATTCACGGGGTACCTAGACCCTTGTCCCTACCCCTTCTGAAGGAGATGTTGTCGAGTGTCGATGGGGAAGATGTTGTCTATTGTCGCTCGATGAAGATGTTGTCGGTTCGGTGGTCGGAGATGTTGTCAGGTGTCTCTAGGTCTTTGTCGTCAAGTTTCCCCCCATCAGCACTATGGAATGGTACAAGGCTCGGCTAGTTGCTAAGGGGTTCACCGATACCTAAGGTGTTGATTTCTTTGACACATTTTCTCTGGTTGCCCGAATTAGTATTATGTGAATCCTCTTCTCTGTTGATGTCATCTGGATTTGTCAAATATCTCAGTTTGATGTCAAAAATATCTTCTTTATGATGACTTACACGAAGAAGTTTATATGGAGCAACCTCCTAGTTATGTTGCTCAGGTGGAGTCTCAGGTGTGTAAGCTTCGGAAGACCATCTATCATCTCAAACAAGGTCGTGGCGCATGGTTTGACAAATTCAGTCAGGTTGTCTCAATTATTTGTTTCTCCAGAAGCAATGTTGATCATGTCTTTTTATACGAAAACCAATCATGACCTATTTATTCTCAATGTCTATGTTTACAACATTCTTCTTATCAGAAATGACTCCTCTGAAATAGAGAAAACTAAGAAACATGTTTAGTATCACTTTGTTACCAAAGATATGGGTCCTTCAAGATACTTCTTGGGAATTAAAATTGCATGACGCAATAACTCCATAACTCTCTCTCAACACAAGTATGCTCTAGATTTACTCAATGAAATCAGTCTCCTTGGATCGAATCCGGCTCGGAATTCCATGCCTACGGGCACTAACAAACTTTGGGACGCGACATCCCCTTTCCTATAGGATGTTACTCAATACAGACGACTAGTCGGTAAACTCATCTATCTTACCGTAACCAGACCTTGCATCTCATATGTTGTTGGAAGGTTCAGTCAATTCATGTAAGCTCCCAAAGAGTATCATCTGCAAGCTGCTCTAATAATAATAAAATATATAAAAGGTTCTCCATGAAATCCCTCCCAAGGCGTGGCATTAAGGGAGGATTGAGGGTGTCTTCGATTGAAGAGAAGCCAAGACAGCAAAACAAGGGGATTGAGGAACAAACAATCACAAATTTGCATATCCTTGTTCTCTAACATTACGTGCTTTTATACTTGTTTTACAAGTCACATATCGACGGTTGGTTAATTATACTAACCGACCACTACACATGCGCGGGACACGACTAAACATGGTTGGACACGGCACGGTTTGATCAATTCAAACAACAACTATTGCCGCCAACTGGAATTTAAAAAAAATTACAAACTGGGTTATATCACAGTAGCAGTCGATTTTTTATAACTGAACATTTTACTACAAATTAGGGTACCAAAATATGGACTAGAAAAAATATTTCATTCTACTAATCATAACTTTTTTTATAAGGAGCTATTTATAAGAGTAGCATTTCAATTGGATGTTGGTTTACCTGAAAATTCAAAGAATTCTACAAATTTGGATAGACTTTCTATTTTCATGTTGCAGCTTAATTATTATTATTATTTCAGGATTTAGTGCAATAATGTCTTGTCTCGGAAAACTTGGCTTCTTTGATCAAAGTGTTCATCCGAAGCTGAAGGGATTACAGAGACCAACTTTCAGAGGATTTCTAAATGAACTTCTGAAGGTCGGAAGTGAGTATCCTGAAGACTATGAGGAGCTACAAGGATCATTTAATGAGAAAGAATTTATTGAGATAGCAATGATGAATATATACTGCAGAGATTCCGCTGCAGCAAAAAAGGCTGCCAAAACCATCAAGTAACGTTGTCATATCTAACACTTTTAAATGATACTGTCTCAAACTAAATAGTATTTTTTTTATTTAATTTGAATCCCCCCTCCCCACTTTCGCTTATTTAAGCTCACTCATTTCCTTCAAAAATATGAATTTAAATGCTCTTCTGTTGCGGGCTTCTGATTGAAAGTGGGTGTGCGGTCTTGAGAAGGAGAAGTATCTAAGAGGATTGTCTTGACCCTTGCTTGACCTAGTCTTCCCAATGGCTGAAGTTACAACAGGAACCGATCTCGAACGAGAGAGGAGAGAGGGGATCATTGCTCAACCCCAACCCTAACTTAAGAAGATGGAAGGAGGAGAAGATTCGAGAGAAGAGAAGTTAGGCTTTATTAACGATGCTTTCTATATATATAGAGAGAGAGAGTGGAAAAGTTTCACAAAATTATAAAATGCCCCTCACCCTGGCTACATGATGTGTGAGTAATTAAAAAAATGTGAAAAGATAACAGTGCAAAAAAGTAAAGATGCAATTCAAGAGGAAGATACACACCATTCTTGGTCACGCGTCGTCTCCCTATGTGGGCCCATAACATCACCTCCCCTGTTCGGATCAAGCGTACCCTTAATCTTGAGGTACAGGGTCTCATTGTCCTAGCATCTTCGTCGTCGTTGTTCGGGGTTCGTCCACCTCTAACCAAAAAGACGTTTGCACTTGTGTACGGCAGAATATGGTTCATCGCAGTTAAAACAAAGTTTTTGTGCACGTCGTTATGCTATCTCTGGTCGTGATAGACTCTTGATTATTGGGTTGTCATTGAATTCCTTACCCTTGAATGGTGCGTACAGACTGCCATAATGGGAAGTGGGGTGTCCTCTCGCCGACTGTCCTTGTTCTCGTCGTTGTGGTTGTCATATGGGTTGTCCATGGGGAGACATTTCTCACAGATACGAGCTAGGCTCATGGTTGTGTTAAGTGTCTGCGGGGCTTGGAATTTGACAGGAAATCATGCAAGATTGCAGTGAAGATAGGTATCTGATGTTCTAGCAAAATAAAAGGACACGTGGAGGTAACATCTGGAAGCTCTCCAAGTGATCATCCACGGTTCCGAACTGCTTGAGATTGGCAAATTGTAGGAGTTCTTGAAGGTTTTCCAATTTAAATTAGATATCTCTCAAGCCAGTTGGTCGTACCATAACTGTGTCGAACCCAAGAAGTGGAAGGAAAGCCAACATGGATGGTCCAATCCTCCAACGGTGTGAGCTAATTGGCGAAGAAATGCTCATTGTGCGTGGGTTCGTCAAACATGAGAAATTCTAATTTCACGTAACGCGGAACATTGTCTCTTGCGGACAGAAGCATGTGGGAATCAAAGGGCATGACGAACAGCGGCTTGCCCTGATTATAATTCATTGCAAGACAAAGTTATGGCTTGGGGGCAAGGCATAGGCAAGCCATCTATGTGGGCATCCAGAACCGCGAGCAAGGCTTGTTGTTGCACTTGAACGGCCATCAGGTTTTGGATTGCCTCGAAAATCTGAGCGAGGGTAAGACCGCTCTGCCATGATCACATAAGGTGCACAAGGGCTGGCCGAAGGTGGTGGAAGTGGAGGTAGAGGCTAGAAGGTTCAATGTTGATTGCTAGTCACTTGGGTAGTTGTGGGAGCAACGGAGCAGCGGCTTGCTCTGACTATAATTCGTCGCAGGACAGAGTTATGACTTGGGGGCAAGGCATAGGCAAGCCATCTATGTGGGCATCCAGAACCGCGAGCAAGGCATGTTGTTGCACTTGAACGGCCATCAGGTTTTGGATTGCCTCGAAAATCTAAGTGAGGGTAAGACTGCTCTGCCATGATCGCATAAGGTGCGCAAAGGCTGGCCGAAGGTGGTTGAAGTGGAGGTAGAGGCTAGAAGGTTTGATGTTGATTGCTAGGCACTTGGGTAGTTGTGGGAGCAACGGAGCAGCGGTGTGGGATGGATGGAATGCTCGGCGGGATTATGTGTGGGTCGGCCGACCGGCTCGAGAAGGGAAAACAACCGCTAGAGTCGAGCAGGTAGGATCTGATGCGGTCAGTGGCCAATCGGCCGGCATATTCATCATTACCAGGGTGAAGTCTACCGCCGCTGAAGTTGTCGTCCCGCAGGAGGTGTCGTAGGCTGTCAGGGAATGTGCGGGTCCGCGCTCATTGTTGCTAGAGTCATAAGAGGAAGGGCTAGGTCGCTCGGGAATAGCTGCCGAAAGTTCCGTTTCATGCACAAAAGTGATATGGATGCAGCAGCCGAAGGAAGAACCTATCTCTGATACGAAGATGTTGCTGGTTTTTTATTGAGAACAGATGTGTGGTCTTGAGAGGAAGAAGTCTCTAAGAGGATCGTCTTGACCCTTCCTACACCCAGCCTTCCCAACAGGAGCCGAGCTCGACCGAGAGAGGAGGAGAGAGTAGCCTTGATCAACTCTAATCCCAACTTATGAAAATGGGAGAAGGAGAAGATTCAAGAGAAGAGAAATTAGATTTAATTTATGATGCCTCTAAATCCACCCTCCTCACATAGATATATAGTGAGAGGGGCATTTTATAATTTTGTGGAACTTTTTCCCTCACTATATGTATATGTGCTACATGATGTGTGAGAAATTAAAAATTGTGAAAAGTAAAGATGTAATTCAAGAGAAAGATACACATTGTCCATGGTTACGCGTCGTCATCCCCTACGTGGCCCAATAACATCTAACTTTTTATTTCGACTCAGATTCTTGGGACTTCATGAGGATGAGGAAATCCCCGAAGAATGCTCCAGTGCATTTGATGTTGTTTGTTTACGCATGCAACAGAGATTGAACTATTCTGGCAAAGAGCAGGTAATTACTCCCAAATCCTTCAAAAAAAAGATAGTTGATTTCATATTGATTGAATCTGCTAGGATTTTTTTCAATTATATTGCTTACATGAATGTCAATATTGTTTTCTTCTTTCCAAGTTAAATGAATATTTTAGCTTGAATTTTTTCTTAGGTTCATATTCTAGTTAGATTACATAACCCAACAATGCATTACAATAACGCCCCCCCCCCCCCCCCCCCAACCCCCACCCCACCCCCCCCACCCCACGCCACCCCACCCCACCCCACACCCCACCCCTCCTCTAGTTTAACAACCTATCAAGACCCGCCAAAGTCTCGGATATGACAAACTATAAAGTTTATTTAAATGGTACAAGAGTAAAACTAGGGCATGATAGAACTTATTGAGCTAAACAGTAGAAATAAGTGATAAGTAAAAGTGTTGCAACATACTGTAAGTGAATCACAGAGCTATCTAAATGCAGTTTCATATATTACATTGCTTATAACTATTAAACGTGCTGACAAGTGGTATTCATTTACAATAATCTTAGTATTTGTAAAGAGTGACCTCAAACCTTGTATATATTTCTTGAATGAATAATTACAAGTACGAATACATTTATATAGGAAAAGAGATGAGAGAAATCTCAATCCAAGATGTGGGACTAATACAAAGAACGAGAAAAGCGAGAAAAATGGGCCCCTAGATGGGCCCTTAATTAGGCTTTTGTCACACTCCCCCGCAAGTTGGAGCGTACAAGTCGTAGGCACCAAGCTTGGATAAAAACTGGTATTATAGCGGCCGGGAGAGAGCTTTAGTCAGGATGTCAGCAACTTGGTTTTTAGCAGGAACATGCTCCAAATCTATCTTCTTTGACTGTACCTTTTCCTGGATAAAGTGACAGTCAACTTCAATATGATTTGCGCGTTCATGAAAGACCGGATTCTTGGCAATATGTATTGTTGCTTGACTGTGACAAAATAGGGTCGCTGGTGATGAGAGACAAACACCTAAGTCTTCCAGAAGGCTCTCAAGCCAGGTTAACTCGGAAACAACAACAACCATTGCCCGGTACTCGGCTTCAGTAGAAGAGCGAGCAACCGCAGTCTGTTTCTTGCTACGTCAAGTTATGAGATGTCCACCGAAGTAGGTACAGAAACCAGTTGTGGAACGTCTATCATCAATGGATCCGGCATAATCAGCGTCAGAGTACATGACAAAATATAGAGATGTGGATGGCTTGTACACAAGACCTTGTCCTGGAGCGATCTTGAGATATCTAAGAATGTGCTCGACAGCTTGAAGATGAGATGTCTGGGGAGCATGCATAAAACGACTCACGACTCCCACGACAAAAGAGATGTCTGGTCGAATAACCGTAAGATAGATCAGCTTCCCAACCAAGCGTCTATAGTATTCCGGATTTGTAAGCAGCTTCTCGGAGTCAGAGTTGTGGGCCGAGAGCTTGTGATTGTCGTCCATAGGAGTATCCGCAGGTTTGCATCTAGAATAGCCGGCATCATGAAAGAGGTCCATACAATACTTCCTTTGGGATAACACAAGACCATCAGGGCGTCGAGCAACCTCAAGCCCAAGAAAATACCGAAGGTTGACAAGATCTTTGGTATGAAAGGCAGAGTTTAACTGTTGCTTGATATGTTGTATGCATGTAGTATCGTCGCCAGTAATGAGGATATCGTCAACATAGACAAGTAGTATCACAGTTCTGGTTGACCGGTGTCGGGTGAAGAGAGAAAAGTCAGTCGAGCTCCGAATGAAACCAATATCACAGACAACTTTGCTGAATTTTTCAAACCAAGCGCGCGGGGACTGTTTGAGACCAAAAATAGATTTCCGAAGATGACAGACCCGAAACTCACTCGTGGTCTCAAACCCGGGAGGTTGGTGCATATAAACAGTCTTCTGCAGATCGTCGTTGAGGAAGGCGTTCTTAACATACAGCTGATAAAAAGGCCAATGTCGATGAACAGCCAAGGAGAGAAGAACGCGGACCTCCTTCAATTTGACCACCGGAGAGATGGTTTCCTCATAATTAAGGTCATGTTGCTGAGTAAAACCCCGGCCCACGAGGCGGGCCTTGAGACGCTCAACAGTGTCATCCGCCGCATGTTTAACAACAAAGACACACTTGCAGCTAACACAGTGTTGGCCTGCATTTCATCGTCCATGGCCGCCCTCCACCCCGGGTGTTGAAGCGCCTCCTGCACGATGTTAGGAATAGAAATAGAGGAAATAGAGGTGGCAAAGGCGTAGAGAGGTGGAGTCAGCCGATGGAGAGAAACGTAGTTGGCCAAGAGATGAGCTGTAGAGGCGGGAGCTGGATCTGCCGTTGTCGGAGTGTCGCTGGGAGCAGGGAGCTAGTGCAGTGAACCATCCTTGAAGCGACGAGGAGTGTATACATGGAGAAGGGGCGGTGGAACCCGAGGGGGGGCAGGGAGAGAGGAGGATGGAGATGGCAGAAAAGAGGGCGTGACAGGTACGGCAGGTCGGGGAAGAGGAGGAGAGGAAGACGAGGTGGGGGAAGGTAAGTGGAAGGGCTGCTCTTCGCAGAACGTGACATCCGCTGAGACAACCAGCTTGCCATGAGAAGGAGAGTAGCAAACATACCCCTTTTGAGTACGGGAGTAGCCAACAAACATATATTTGGCCGTCCGAGGAGCAAGTTTGTCGGAAGGCGGGCCAATAAGATGAACATATCAAACACACCCGAAAACCTGCGGGGTGAGAGAGGTGGGATTGGTGGAAGGATAGAGAAGTTGGATAGGTGAGGCAAAGTTAAGAACAAACGAGGATATGTGGTTAATGAGATGATAGGCTGTGGAGACGGCAAAATTCCAATTTTCGATCGGAACCTGCATTTGAAACATGAGGGACCGAGCAACATCGAGAAGATGGCGATTCTTCCGTTCGGCCACCCCGTTTTGTTGAGGAGTATACGCACACGAAGTTTGATGGATGACGCCAAATTCGCTGCAGAGATTGGAGAAGGGGCGACTACTATACTCGCGAGCATTATCAGTGCGGATGACTTTGAGCGGGGTGGCAATCTGCGTACGCATCTCGGCTAAAAAAGCACGAAACACAGAGGTAAGTTCAGTACGATCATATAGTAAATATAGACATGTAATACGCGAGTAATCATCAATAAAGGTGACAAAATAACGAAATCCAAATATACTGGGGACTTTATAAGAACTCCATACATCAGAATGAACTAAAGATAAAGGAGTACTACTTCTGGTACATGCAGGGGGAAGGAAGAACGATGTTATTTGTCGTAGATACAAGATTCACAAGAGAACTCCTGTAAAGGAACATAAGGAAGAGCTCGCTTGAGAATCGGAAGGAAAGCATGCACAAGACGGCGATGCCAATCGACAGTGGAGACGACGGAGAGAAGACTGGGTGGGATTTCCAAGATGTATAGCGCATTCAACAGCTGCCCCTTACCAATGACACTCCGGGTGCGGCGATCCTGCATATGAAAAGAAGGAGAAAATGTTATGCAACAATCAAGTTCGTGCGTCAAGCGACTAACACAAAGTAAATTGAAAGGAGACCCCTGAACGTGAAGAATTGAGGAAAGAGAAAGGGTCGGGGTAAGCTGGAGATCAGCAGCGCCAGAGACCGTTGGGTGTCACCATTGGCCACGGTGATATACGAAGGATGAGCCGTCTGGAGATACTGGGGAGGCTTCTGGGAGGTAATATGGTGAGTAGCGCCGGAATCGACGATCCAGCTGGGGCTATGAGAGAGACAGGTTATACCTTCCGCAGAGAAAGACGCAACCGAGTCAGAGGAGCGGCCGAGGATACCCTGTAGCTATTGGAGTTGGGTGCGGAGCTCATCTATATGTTGGCGGGTAGTGGACGTCGGATCCTGGGCAGAAGCCCCAGTGGGAGCAGGAGCAACATAAGAAGTAGCAGCAAGGTGGGAAAGTAAACCATGCTTGCGGTAACAGGTAGCCTCAAGATGACCATCCCGGCCACAATATGTGCATTTCATAGAAGAACGACCACCACGTCCTCGTCCGCCAGACGGAGGTCGGCCCCCCTCGGGTGGAAGATCCACGAGCAAGAGGAGGGGACGGAAGGAGAGGTTGTTGAAGAAGAGCCGGTGCAAATCCGGGAGGAGCCTCAGTAGGAGGCGTAACCTTAAGCAGCATTGAGCAGACATCAGACAACGAAGGAGTCGTCGTGGAAGAGAGGATCTGGGCCCGAACACTATGCAGGTGGGGATGAACACGGGACATCATCATCGCGATGGTGACAGCCTCTTTCTGGGTCCGTTGAGTAGCTAGATCAGTAGTTGGAGGCTGATGTTGAATCCAAGCCTCGGCCAGGGTCTTGGCCTCGGCAACGAAAGAGATCATATCGCCGGGAGCACCAGGAGCAAGGTTATGAAGGACGGAGAGAATATCATATAAGTGTTGAAGATTGTTGTGCCCAGAGTAAAAGGAGTGGAGCTCCTCCCACATGGTCTTGGCCTTGCCATGGTACTTGTTCATCCTATATGGCTCGGTGTCCATAGATTTGAGGAGCCAGGACTAGACCCGACCATCATCGTGAAGCCAGTCATCGGAGGGAGCATCGGGGGTAGCTCGGGTCAAGTGGTGAAGAATACCCTTTGTTTGCAGAACACGACGAACAAAGTGAACCCATTCGACGATATTACGTTTCCCGGTAAGAGAAATGGTAGTAATCCGTAGCTCATCACGAAGTTTGGGAGCCGCAGCAGGCGCACGAGCAGGAGGAGAGGTAGCATCGGAATTTTCGGAAGCCATGCGGCTAGCAAAAAGAGACCGGGAGGCTAGCGAAGGAAGCCAGGCGGTAAGCAGAGAGAGAGGTGGGACGGCTAGAGAAGGAGGTCGGGCGGCGAAGCAAAGAGATGAGGCCGGGCGGCTAGAGAAGGAGTCGGGCAGTAGCAGAGAGAGAGGTCGGGGTAGGGCGGAGAAGGAGGCTGGGCGGCTAAGCAGAGAAGGCCAGGCGGTTAGAAAAGGAGGCCGGGCGGCTAAGAAGAGGAGGCCGAGCGGCTAGAGAAGGAGACCGGGCGGCTAAGCAGAGGAGCTGGGCGGTAGAGAAGAGAAGGTCGGACGGTTTAGAGAAGGAGGTCGGGCGGCTAAGAAGAGAAGAGAAGGTCGGACGGCTAGAGAAGAGAAGGTCGGACGGTTAGAGAAGAGAAGGTCGGACGGCTAGAGAAGAGAAGGTCGGACGGTTAGAGAAGGAGGTCGGGCGGCTCAGAAGAACAGGTCGAGCGCTAGAGAAGGAGGTCGGGCGGCTAAGCAGAGGCCGAGAAGAGATAGAGGTCGGGCGGCTGCTAGCAAAAGCCCGACAGCTAAGAAGAGAAAGAAAGACGCACGGTTCTCGGCGGACAAACCAGCGACCAAGAAATGTCGCGATCAGGATGCGGCTAAAAAAGGGGGGAAGCCACTCGGCTAGATAGAAGGCGAAGCCGGCAGCGGAGAGAAGAAGGAAACCGCACGGTCACGGTGAGGCACACCAGCGACAAGAGAGTCGCGACCAAAGATGCGGAGCCCGAAGAGAGGAAAGTTGGCGCGACGATCACACAATGACCGCACGACTAGCAAGCCCCGTTAAGGAAACAAACCGGGCGGGAAGGAAACAAACCGGGCGACTACAAGCCGCGGTTAAGAAAAGCAGGTCGCACAAAGCGCAGCGAGCTGAGGAAAGTTGGGGCCCACGGTGGCGGGTGGGGAAGGCTATAAAAGGAGAGGAGAATGAGGTGAGGGTGGAGCCACGTAGCGAGATGCGGGTAGGGAGAGAGAGACCGCGGAAAGGCCGCGAGTAGGACAAGAGACCGCCAGAGAGGAGCTCTGGGCGGTTAAAAAAACGGAGACCGCAGAGACCTCGGAGAGGTGAGCTCGGGGCGGTTAAAAACCAGAGACCGCGGACAGAAACCGGGAGACTCAAGGAGAAAACCTGGCTCTGATACCATGTAAAGATGGCCTCAAACCTTGTATATATTTCTTGAATGAATAATTACAGTATGAATACATTTATATAGAAAAGAGGAAGGAGAGAAATCCCAATCCAAGATGTGGGACTAATACAAAGAAAGAGAAAAGGGAGAAAAATGGGCTCCTAAATGGGCCCTTAATTAGGCTTTTCTAACAATATCCTTTTTAGTATTTAACATAAATTGAGCTTCTACTTCATACCTCCTAACAAAATGTTCTTAAAATTGAATCAATTCACTATTGAGAGAATTTTTTCTTCTAAGAATATTTGATTACTTAAATAAAAACATTAGTAAAAGAAAAGGGAAAATATACATACCACAACTTTGTACTTTACATGTAAAAGAAATACACTCAGCTATTTCTGCATGTAATCAATTCCAGTGGAACTTCTGGATATGCAATGGTTTTAATTTTTTATTTATTTCTATTGATTTCTGAGCACGGGGGCTGAGAATGGTAACGAAGCTACTTTTTGAACCACGATCATGATTTAAAGAACTGAAATTCTTTGTTCGTACCCGACCTGATGTTATATTTTGTGTGGTATGATGGTGTGCTTCCATCAAAGTCTGAGTTTGCTAACCCACAACCATTTTTATATTTCATTTTATCTACGTTGGATCAACATACAATTAAGTATTGGACTTTTGGCACTAAGCACCCCCCAATTAGGGGGGTTTGGCACTTTGCACCCTAAAGATTTCGTTTTGGCACATTGCACCCCCCAAACATATAAATATGGCATTAAGAACCCCAAAATCTGATTTGTCTATTTTAAGTCTTTTTTAATCCGAAAATCAAAGGGTATTTTGGTCATATTTTTGTATTGACTATTTTAAGCTATTTGAAGCATTTTGCCTATGATAGCCGAGCCATTTGAATGTCATTAACCGAGCTACCATGCACATCAGTTCTTGTCGGAAAACAAGTAAAGCTAAAAATGCTCGCCTCATATCACGTCATGACACAACACAATACAAATAGTGATAAACATTGGAGCATATTACAAATAGTTTTTAATCATGACCTACACAACATATTATAAATAGAAAATTAAAACTAAAAATTAAACATTGGAGCCACGTCTCTCCGTTACAGGTAGCAAAATATAAAGTCTAGATCATGAAATTCAAATTTAGTCATTGCACGTAATCACTAGCAAAAACAAAAATCAAAAGAGACTTCTACATTTTGCCATCATCCTTCATAACGTGAATATATGTCTTGCTTAGTTGCTCTCATCTGCATAAAAAACAAACTAAATTATTATTTCTTAATGCAAAATATATTTTACTTTATTCTGCAAAGAGTGATAATAAAATGCTTGCCTCATATCTTTATGGCGAAAGTGTAGTTGTAGGCATGTATTGATCACTTGATTCCTCCCGTGAGATAATATTAGGCCCGCTTTTTGCATTTGATATCTTCTTCTTGACCTAGATATGACGTAATTTAAATTTCTTTCTAAATGGTAAACTAAACAAAATGAAATTAAATGAGATACTAACCGGTAATTTTGAACGTAAAGTAGACGTTGATGTAGTAGGTGCGGCAACATTGGCGGATTTACTACAACCCTTTTTTTATGGCCTTTCTCTCCACAGTTTGAGCATGTATACATGCAACCATGTCGTTTTAAACCATACTTCTTAGTATCTATCTCATCCTTTTCCAATCTTCTAGCATGACTCTTAGGTCTTTCGGCCTTCTTTTGATTTGAAAACCAAGTAACAATTGGAATGAGATTGGAATTAGGCCACTCTAGTTGACCTTTAATTGGACATAGCATATGCCCGTACGCCTTCAAATATGTAGTTTTTTTGAACCAATAATCTACATAAGATTCAACGTCCTCGCGCTTGTAGAAAATGCACGCAATGGCATGCACACATGGAATGCCAGTGAGATTCCACTTATTGCAACTATAGCAACTGTTAGGTAGATCAACCACCCATTTATCACTCAAATTGGTCATTTCCATTCCACCCCAAGATGTAGTCTTGAACTCTTTTTTTGTTTTTTCCCAAAATCTTCTATATTGCAGGATAAATGTCTCCATTATATTTAAGTAACTTATCCCTTTGTTTATGAACTCTCTTCATTAAAATGCACCTTATGGTTTCAAGTAATGTTATGATAGATTTACCTCTAGCCTTTAAAATAATGTTATTGAAAGATTCACACAGGTTGTTTAGTAAAATATCACATTTTGGCCAAATACTGAAATGTGATCTTGCCCAATTTTTAGGATGTCTTTGTATAATCCAGTTATAAGCAGCAAAATTATGGGCCTTCATTTTTTCAAGCTCACTATTAAAATCAACAACTCGTGTGTCAGACGCGGCTTTCCATATCAAAGACTTAAGGTGTATACCTTTATGCTTGAGTTTGAAATTATTATACATGTGTCGCAAACAAAATCTATGTTCGGCATTTGGTAGCAACTCCTCAACTGCTCTTATAAGTCCCTTTTGTTTATCAGATATGATGGTCCATAAATAGCTATTTTCAATATTCAAATCTTGAATTAGTAGGTCAACAAACCACTCTCATGACTTTCTATTTTCTTTCAATATTATAGCATACGCAATTGGAAACATACCATTATTTCCATCTATGCCAACTGCACATAACAAAACTCCCCCATTAGATGTCTTAAGGTGGGTGTCATCTAAGGCTATAATTGGTCTGCAACCGGCAATGAATCTCTTTTTCAAAGCACCCCAACAAATATATAACTTCTTGAATATGCATGTAAAAGAATCTAACATCTGCTTACACTTCACTTTTATAGTTGTGTCAGAATTTATTCTCCGAATTTCCTCGCAATAATTCCATAATTGGGCATATTGTTCCAACTCGGTACCATAATTTAGTTTGCTAACATGCTTCTTAGCTCTGTACATTTTCCAAATAGATAGTGATGTTTTATTTTCCATTTGTAACTGACGGCGCGCCACGACCCACCCGTGTGTACACCCGCAGGAGGCGGTGATCCACTGCCCAGACGGGCGATCGGAGTCCATGGCTGCGCCGGATGCTCGATTCCAGCCACTTTCATGTTTGCGTTTTTAATTTTGATGTTTATTTAATCCCCGATCGGCCAAACATTGTGAGCCGTCCGATCGGGGTAGTTTTATTTTTTTTATATTGGGAAGGGTTGCTTACCGGTTCACATTATGTGGCGGTTCACAAGTTTTATAAAACCCGGCGGCAGTTGTTGTGAGGCTATCGTGGATTTGGAGTTTTCCCTGGATCTGTCGGTCTCCTGCAGGTGCGATACCTGTTCCCCTCTCCGACGAGATGTCGGGAAGCCCCACCGCCTCTTTCTTCTGGTGCGACGCCGGAAGCCCCCCTCCGACCCTCCTCCTTACTTCCCCGCCTCCCTTCCCCGATCCGGTAAACCCTCTTCCGTTTTATTCCCCCCTCCCGTCTCCCTCTTTCCCGTACCGGAAACGGAGCCGACTTCCTTCCCCTCTCTTCCCCGCTCTCTGCGCCACCACCCCCAAACCGACAACTACATCCTTGTCCAAGCCCACAACCCTAATCGACCACTCGTCCCTGGACAAACCCGCAACCCACGCCGACCACCACAGCCTTGTCCAAGTCGCAACCCTTGTCGACCCCTCGTCCCTGTCTTAACCCGCAACCCACGCCGACAACTTCTACCAGATCCCACCCTCTCTAGACCAACCTCATTACTCCCGTGAGCCCCTTCCCCAAATCGTACACCCCATAACCCCTCCTATCGTGGAACCACCTCAAATCAGCCCCTTTCCCTGCTCTTTGCGACCACGTTGCCCGCATACAACCGCCATCAACATCGTCTGCATATGTGAACCGAGGTACAAAGTTATTTCCTTTGTTGTTGTTTACTTTGGCTATTTAAAGTGTGTTGGATGTTCACTCTTATTGTGCTATTAGTTCGATCGTTGTTACAACTTGCGGGACAAATTCTGTGAACACGCGCCGCTATTGCTAATACTTGCGCCTCTATTGCTTGTGAAATTAATCCCTAGATCACCTTAATTAATTATTTGTTACGCACGCGCCTCTCTTGTTTTATTATAATAATTAATTATTTGTTTGCAATTTCTAGTGGACCACTTGTGCACTTGCATCCCATTTAGGACTGCATTTAGTAAGTTCACCCCGTGTCTGCCCTGCCACTGCATCAGTAACACTTGCATTGAAGATACAGGCCAATCTGGGTTACTTCTAAGATGATGCTGGTATTTTTGTGCAAGTAAATTGGAAGTGCAATGTTTGGAAGTAGATGTCCTATAACATGTGTGTTCTCCTCTAATTGACTTGACTTGGAAAGTTTTATCTTCCTTTGATAAGAATGAAGCATACAAAATCACTCCACAATCACAAGTAACCTGAATTTTATCACTACAGTTTTTTGTGAATTTCATAGGTCTTCCGTGCACGTTTGAATACGTGCGCACAGCATCTCTGAACTCTTCTGCGGTATTAAAGCACATGCCCACTTCAAAATAAAAGTTTGAATCATTTGCATCACCTTGATATACTTGGTAATGAGAAATTTTACTTTTTTTTCCTTTATAGCTCTATGATGTTCTAAAACTTTGTTAGGTGGAGGGACTTTGCCTTCCTTTGAAAAACTGTGACCAACCCACTCAATTTCTTCATCAATGTTATCATAAAAATGTATGTCGTCGGACTCAAACTCACTATCTTCGAAGTCATCACTGAAGTTAGAATCATTTTCATCACTATCATCTTCGTTGATATCACTGTCATTGTCAACCTTCATCATTTCAATATCTGCAGCATGTTCACTTCCCTCTAAAGCTTCATTTGTTATACTAGCGTCAAGTTCAGTTGTAGCATCGATTTCAATTGTGTCAACATAGACATCAACTACTCCTTCATCACTACAATATGATATGAGATTTTTGGCATCATTGTCTTTGACAATAAGAATCAGATGGTCGCAATCATAAAGACCAGTTATACTGCAATAAAATCTACACCAACCCTCTTCCCCTAATATCATAGTCATCTCGTGCTAATCCTTGAGTGTAAAGTCAGTAATATTATAATAGTCAAAATAGCTTATTTTATCGGGTCTATAAATTAGTCGGCCGCATGCACGAAATGACCCGGAATAATGCATCCTTAAAGAAAATAACATATGACGATTTGCTGCATTTACCAAAAAAAATGTTATAGAAAATATGAAAAACCTAAGACTACAATAGTAACATAGTGCCTAAAAATATAATAATACCATATGAGTAGCTTGAATGTAAACACAGTTCATCCATAGCTCTATGAATCCACACCATTATTGTTGACTTGAAACCTAATTAATGGCAAAAACACAAGCATATATAAAACTATTGTTGCGGGTCATAAGCATAAAACGGTAGAAACAAAATTGCTGGGGACAATGATAATGATTGAAGCTTTGAACAATGATAACGATTGAAGCAGAAATTAGCTACAAACATAAAACCGTAGAAACAAAATTGTGATCATATCAAAGATTTAGTCACTTTGATAACGATTGAAGCAAAAGTTTCAAAGTTTCATCAATCGGAATAAAAAACCAACAGTAAGTGCAATGGCATGCAGTTGAAGATGGGGATTGCCGGATCCTCATGCAAAAGCCATTATGGAAAAACCCTTATGCAAACACCAAACCCTTATGCAAAAAACCAAAAATAACATATGAAACCCAAGCTAAAACCAATTGATACTGGGTGGAGAGACCTAAGAACATTTAAGTACACAAGACAACATGAGAGTCTCACTAAGGGAGTAAATGTCCTACATGTTCTTCCCTCATGTGTAGGAACAAGTACGCCGCAGAGGAGGGGACTGCCGGACGCCGCATAGGAGGGGACCGCCGGCAGAGGACCGCCGGACGAGAGGACCACCGCGAGGATTGGACGGCCTTCCGTCGGGAGCGAAGATGGGGGATCGACCTTCCACTGGAAGTAAAAGAACTGCGGTGAAAAAAAACAGATCGCGGTGAATGAGCGATAAAACCCTAATGCCTAAATTAATGTGACCAAATTGCCCTCTTCTTTTTCATTATAAATGAAAATAATTCAAGAAAATCTGGTGAGGGTGCAAGATGCCAAATAGAATATATTTGGGGGGTGCAATGTGTCAAAACGAAATCTTTAGGATGCAATGTGTCAAAACGAAATCTTTAGGGTGCAAAGTGCCAAACCCCCCCTAATTGGGGGGTGCTTAGTGCCAAAAGTCCATTAAGTATTTTAAGTTTTAATATATATTCTATTTTCTATTTTTTTCAATACAAATCTGTATGCTTAAACATCTACATTACAAATGCCTTACAATTTCTTCCTAATAAGGGCAGCCCGGTGCACAAGGCATCCCCACGGAGCGAGGGTCCGGGGAAGGGTCCCACCAAGGGCGACTGCTGAAATGAATTTGTAGAGCCGGAAAACTGGACAAGGGACAAGAACTCAGCAAACAGCTTCTGAAGGTGGCTGCCCAGAAACCAGGACATCAATTTGGGCTATGCAGGGAAACAGTTTGGTGGCTGGCAGCAATCTTCCTGAAGACTATTCCATTGTCTCTTCATGATGATCGCCACACTGTTAGGGTTGATCTGCATCGGCACTCAACCGAAATACCAGAGGATCTGGCAGACTTCCGGCCAGAGTGGAAGTCACATGCCGACCTCGAAGTGGCAGATGGGAAGAACTAGCCCGTCTTCGAAAAATGTGCTGATGCACTCCCCCTCGCGAGGGAGTTGTATCCCGTAGCCTTCGGCGAGGAAGCGCTCCTTGAAACCTTCCATATCCTTGCTAGTATTTATCAACTTCTAGAACTTTGCCAAAGTAGAGCTCTGCATAGCTCCTCCGGCAAGGAGCAGCATCTTTGGCAGACACCATCTTCGATG